>CM023481.1:226314798-226700765 GCA_013339685.2 Hyalomma asiaticum
CGCCTTCGAGGATTCTTTCTCTGCTCGCATTTAAGGGGCCCAGTTTCTTACAGCTTCGCTACCCGTTATTTCTCACGATCTCTTCATACTTAACTCCAATTACGTACAGGACACGCGCATTGACAAGAGTGCAAACTCAATATTCGGTTAAGACGCCGTGTGGCTGAAACGCCCCATACATTTCTTGCACGCTGTAACGACATAAGATATTCATTGTGAACACGTCCGCCTCTTACTTTCGCAAGAATGCCGGTCGCGTTTCAATTTCGTTGGTTTCTTTCTTTAACGATGATTGTCTTTCTTGGGCTACATAAACGCTAAAAACTTAGTACGTATGTCTGTCTGTCACTCGATTCAACCCCCCGGCGAAAACCTATTCAACCGGGCGGCCAAAGCCAACAGAGCTACTAGTACTGCTGGCACGGGGCCATACACGTCAACATTATACAGCGCTAAGGAAACTTCGGGCCTATTTGAGGTAAAATATGTGTGCATAACAGTGATCCGTAGCCTTCATTTAATTAAGAATGCACATTGGGCTGGTTTTTGCGTTAGTAAATGAAAAATCATCGCGTTAGAAATGGTGTCGAAGAAACGCCACTCTTTAAGCCAACAGTAATAAAAGGTCCCAAGAGATGGTGCTAGAGCAGGGCTAACGCGGGAAATTTGAATTCAGCGAACTCTTCATTTGTATCCATCATAGGAGAACAGCGTTGAGAGGTGGGAGGAGGGAGAATAGAGGGTGTTACGGGGCATCAGGGGCGGCAGAAGACTACCATCTTTCGAGGTCACTTGCAGCGAAGCAAGCAGATATGCGGCCATTTTAATCTGACAATGTTCATGTTTCGCAACACGAACCTTGCCTACGAGAAATAAAGAAAACGTTCGTCTAGCAATGAAATAAAAAAAAGGGGGAGTGGCCGCTGGGACGTAGGTGTGGCATGGTACTGTAGTTGTACGAATAAATCTGAGACCACACGAATGCATTGAATACACAAGTATAAGCCACACGAAAGCGCATGCCCGCACAGATCTGTGTACCTGCAGTGTTATAAAGTCATGCTTACTTAATATATCCCGAAGCACATTTGTGGTGCGTCTTTATCGCCCACCGAACATGATATTCAAGAACTATCGTCAGTCAAACTTAGCAGTGTTCGCTGTAATTTTTTCCGCACTTATTCATGCTTTAGTTCTTCATATATTTCTTAAAATTGCTCAACAGCTTCTCAACATCTGCAATAAAGGAGACCAGGTAGCCTGAGCAATTCAAACTGCCCGAACTGGCTATGTTTAAATTCATAGAAACAAAGGCATTTTGTTGCACGTTATGAAGAGGCACTGCTGTCGGTTATTAATTATAGCCTGGAAAAAAGTAGACATGTAATATAAATGTTCACAATTAATGAAGCAGTGGTGTTACACCAACGACAAGGTAATTATAAAGATGAGTGTTTGACGAAACCTCGTCTGGTCGGGGAGAATCATTGGCGAAAACGGGAACAGTTTGATTGTAAACAAGGCTCCCATGTGGAGGTCGGAGCGTCCGTTCTTAAGGAAAATGTATTTCACCGTGATATGCTTCTATTCTTGTTTTAGACAAAAGTTTCATTACGATGAGACAGCACCTAAAGTACATCGCGAAGATATCAGTAGAAAAACGTCATAAAATTTCAGTCCTAGAAGAGAGCAGCAACAGATCTCCAATATCGCTGCTTTCAAACATAACAATAAACGACAGCGTGAAACATTACCCTGGTGGAGGACGCATAATTGCTTTTAACTGTTGGTAAAGAAACAAAATCTAACAGCGTCCTTTAACGAATTTAGCTCAGCCGGGAAAAGAATTTGCTGAATGCCATTGGCATGTCAGAACTAACAACTAAATAGTACGTGACTTGATTAGAAACTGAGTTGTTCAGTGTTGGTTCCGGTCTTCCAAGTGCTGTTGTCGATCTCTTCCGGGGCAATAGCTGGAGGCGCTTGCCTTAACTTTGCTGGTGATACATAGTATAGTTAACCGTAACGTGTCTCAGAAGATAATTTGCGACGTGGCAATGCAAAGAATATCAAGAGTAGGGCATGTTATGTTAACGTATGCATTAACCTGCATTGATTGATTTGTGGGATTTAACGTCCCATAACCAGCTCTGATTATGAGAGACGCCGTAGTGGAGGTCTTCGGAAATTTCGATGACCCGGGGTTCTTTAACGTGCACTGACATCGCACAGCACACGGGCCTCAACATTTCGCCTCCATCGAAATGCAGCCGCCACGGCCGGGATTCAATCCCGCGACCTTCGTTCGGGTCAGCAGACGAGTGCCATAGCCAGTAGACCACCGTGGCGGTGCCAATAAGCTGCATTGGGAAACTGTGTTGCGTTCTCTAAAACCTGCTGCGTCAACGTAAACGAAGACGACAACTTGAGGCTTAGCCCTGGTATGACCCATTCAATCGTTCTCGGGATGGATCGTGGATACTTATCTCCCTTTCCTAAGAAGGCACGTGAGCAGTAATGTGCGTAATAAGGATGAAAGGACAAACCGAACGTTAAATCGTACTAATCAAGACAACGATCCGAGGCAAACATTTTTATGGGCGCATAAAGAGGCCAGGCTATGTATTCGCAAAAATGCGTGCATCCTGAAACAAGACATGGACGGGAAATGTGCTGCCTGATCGAAAAGCAATATGTTCGCGGCCGGTTTGCACCCACTCACTGTGTGGTAAACTTGAAATCCCGCCGTACAGAACATATGTCGAGGTAACTGCAGGCAGCTGCGTCTGCTGCGCAGAGTGGCACGCGCAATAGTGGTAGGAAAGAGTGTATCTACAGTTGTGACAGGATAAACTTGAGCATTGCGGGCGTTAGCGCTGCTCTATTCTGCCCGGGGCCACCTAAAGAAGATTTCAGTATGTTTCTTAACTCAGATTCTGCATTTACCTCTACGTTCCTTACTGCGAACGCAATTCATCACATGCGGAGCCCTATCAGACGCAAGATATGAAGCCTGCGCTGCAGAATTCATCAATGTATTGTACATGTCCACAAGTCTAATTAGCATTCTACAACTGGCCCACCTATAAACTAGTCACGCGAAAAAAAAATATATATATATATATATATATATATATATATATATATATATATATATATATATATATATATATATATATAAGGGTTATGCTTAGTACGCAGCAAAAACAAAATAAATGCGAAAATTTTGGGTGGTACAGAGTGAAGAAAAGAACCCTCTTGTTAGCGCAGACACTCACGCCTTTCCTTTTGAATTATCTGTGAATGCATATTTTGCTGGTCCGTTATTGGCATGGGGCAGAATTCGTTCGTAGTACTGCGCATAGAGAACTTATCGACTTGCTTGATTCCGATTACATATCTGTAAGCACAGTACACCTAATGCATCAACAAGTTGATGATCTGTAACTGACGCCACTAGAGGTTCTTTTTTTTTTCCGTACGCTGTTCACTCTAAAGTGATACCGTAATAACTACGTCAAATAAAGTAATAGGGGACACTTTCCTTCCAAGAATCTGCAACCAGAGTTATGTCACAACTGCGAATGAAACTGAGCTTGTGAGCTTTCTATGCCGCAAGTACAACAGATACCCTTCACTCTTCTCCTTAAAAATCGCAGCAACGAGCGGTCTACGGGACAGACTTTAAAGTGTCGCAGTGTTTTTTTTTTCTCTCTTTTCTTTTCTTTCTTGTCGTGTCTCCTTTCTGCTATCTTTCATTCCCCTCACCCATCTTCCCCTGCATAGGGTAGCCAGCCGATCTCAGCACTGGCTAACCTCCCTGCCTTTCCTCCTTTCCTCTTCCTCCTCCTCCTCCATCACTCTTCTCTGCTAATCTGTCATTAAAACTTAGCACGGATTCCTTTGCATACCATGAAACCGATGAAATTTATGTCATATTGTTAAGTCCTCGGGTGGCTTTATATGAAATAACACTTATTTCTTGCCTTTACACAGTTATGAAATTAACCTCAAATATATTTACACTCGTGCAAACCTGCCTGGATTTGCTCGTTCGTTAGTTCGGTCGTTCGGTGGGTCGGTCGGTTGTTTGTTTGTTTGTTTGTTTGTTTCACGTGTCATATACATATGCTCTTTCTTTGAAATATTTGTTTCCTTACATTACAATGATTTTTCTTTGTACTCCGCGGAAACCTAACCTCGTAATCTGCCCTGTATTTTGCTTTGGCTTTGTTGATCTAACAAGCATGTTTTCAAGCATATTTTTCGTAGATCCATACTTTGCACCCTTGGCTGACAGTGTTTATAAGTAACTCCGACAGCACTTAGATACATATTGCACGTATAATTCAGCTTAAGTAGGAGAGCGTATGATAGAAAATACCTTCACGCACTCGCTAATGTCTTAGCCACTCCTCAGTACATGAACAGCGTCTCCCGCTCACAGTCGAACTTCGGCGCATTTGGATGACTCCTGGCCATTCACGCTAGAGATTATCCCATATAGTCATGAACTGGAAATCAACACGAGGTTGTCTTACAGCTCTCATCGACTGGTATACCTTACACAAGATTATCTATACCACATGTGCACTAAGCAATGAAGCTATGTCTAAACAAAGTGAAAGATGAGGTCACCACGAACGTGCTGCTCCTCCTCAGCCTGTTTCTGTGTCCAGTCTTCGGCGGTTGCACAGTCGTTATGGTGCTTGCTGCAGACCCGAAGGAAGTGGGTTTGATCCCGCCTGCGGCAGTGACATTTTCGGTAGAGGCGAAAAGGCTAGCGCCCGTGTACTGTGCTGTCAATGCACGTTAAAGAACGCCAGGTGCTCAAAATATGCGGAGCCCTCCACTACGCCGTGCCCCCTAATCACACCGTGGTTTTGGCGCTGAAAACCAGAGCAATTATTAGTGGTATCTAATTTGACTTACCTTTCGCTAGCATATTTCATTTAATTCGTGTGAACATCCTGGTTTGTTTACTCTAATTTGCCGCCTCCCTCGGTATCCATTTGGTTGCTTTCGTGGACCGTAGCTGGCCGCCGGCTCCTTAGACGCATTACTTGACCCCCCAGGTCTATTCTTTTCGCTTGAAGTCAATTAGAATATCTCTTACCCCTAATTGTTCTCTTATCCCTTCTGCTGTTTTTGCTATTACCTATGCATTGCGCCTATTATTTTTCTTTCCGTCGCATGCTGCGTTGTCCTTAAGTTTCTTGTCATAAGTCTTTTTGGTCATTCTACAAGGCTCAGCATCCTAAGTAGTTACAGAACACTTTGGCTTCAAGGGATAGTAGTAAATTGCTTGCCATGATTTGTAGTACGCTTCGGCAGACTTCCTTTTCATGAACAAGCTCTTCTGTTATACATTAGCCAAGATATACGTAGTCCTACACACGTTATAGAGGCAGGTTGCTGTTTTCAAACTCATGAACGTGTTACTGATGTTTAATTTCCTTACCTTTCATGGTATAGTCTGAATGGTAGGCGGCAGCTACATTTGTGAGGATATATCTTCGACTGTCCAACACCCTCAGTGTCACCTCGTCGTTGTTTCGTTTGCAGAGTTGAGTGTCATGCTTAATAACATTATATTTGTTTTTTCGTATCATACAGTAATAATTAAATAATAAATGAATAATTAATTAGTTAATTAATCATTCAATCAGCAGTATTTATTTAGAAAGTTTTTTACGGCGCGAACTCGCTTAATAAGAGCGGCGGGCAATTAAAGAGCGCTGACTTCCAGCCAATTTTATTTCCGCTAAAAAGATACAGAGTGGCAATGGAGAGAGCATCCAGGCGAACAATGATTACTCAAGGTCAGCACGCATGAACTGTCGCAGATAAAACACGTGTTTTCGTTCACCCTAGATAGAACCCGGCGAGATGTTCAAATTTGTAATTTAATCGTGCGACGCAAGGCGCGCTACCACATCGCCCAGCTTGTTCATCACGAAAGCCTCGATAATTTCGCGAGTTATCTGAGTCCCATCCCTCGACTTAGTTCATCAGTGAATGACACGTGCCCTCGTTGCCTTAATTCTGTCGCGAAATAATGCATTAGGACGATGTTGGCGACATTTTCGAGGACACAGTCACTCGATGCCGCAGCGCTGTAACGAGCCATGCGCCGACGAATCTGCCAGGATGATTATCCTCGTCCGGGTATTGGATTTCGCACCGAACTAGGGAACGTAAGAAACTTTCGCCGAAAGAATCGGAACCCTGTAGGGCGTGGACGAACATCAGGTTCCTGACGCCATAAGAGAGAAGTTGGCGCATGTAACAACTCATGAATTTTGTCGAGTCTTCGAAAATTTGATACGCTTGCCTACTTTCGCTGTACCATGCGTAGCGCAAGGCCGCAGACTCCATCGCTTGAAAGAAGTTTCTGGCTGTGCCACTGGCAGACACGTGTAGAGTAATGAACGTCCCACGTCGCCGTCTGTCGAAATGGCGTGCTTCGTGAACCGGACACTTGATGTCAAACTGATGTTGTTTACGGTACCACAGAATATGGAAGATCATTTCCATGTTTGCCCTCCCTGATTGGTCAATTCTGTTTATCAGGGCATGTCTGACCAATGAGGGATTCGGGATTTGGTCAGAGTGGTCAATTCTGTCTGTCAAACCAGAATTCACCAAGCGGTGAGGACCAGCACGAAATAATATTCCGTATTCTGTGGCACGGTGCAGGTGCGCGATCGGAGATTTTTGTTCGGAACACAACGCCTTCGCTCGCTGCAACGTCACGAAGTGGGGGCTCGGCTTTCGTTGTGCGCATTGGGGATTGCCACGACTGAGTGCGACGCAGGCTTCCGGGATTGGTCCCTCTCCTTTGTTTGAGTAGGAACAGTTTCATGACATGGTGAGCCATAAAATCTGCGAGAATGAGAGGGCGAGAGCAGCCAATCGGCAAGCGGTGAACACGCCAAAAACTGACGAGCTTCCTTTGTTGTCTTCTTTTAGACAATGTATTGCAAAACGAAATGTTTTTCTTCTTCAAATGAATAAGACGGTTTTATGAAAACGAAGAATATTTTTTTCACGGGCGTAAACGCGTGGCGTGTAGAGAAACCTTGGTAATGCAAAAACGCGGCCGCGCCCCGCTGCTTACGAGGTAAGCATGACCACGGCCAATGACATGCAGTGAAAAGCGTACAGAACCGCCCGCGTTCCAGAACAACGATCTCCGATCTCCCCCCAGGTACCATGTTATATTGTTTTAGGGGCGAAGCTCCTTAGGGTGTGGGTCGTTCCCTCCTCTGTAGTAGTAGTAGTATGTATGTAGCCACCTCGCGCCGCCGGGAGGCTCGCGCTCGCCCTCGGCGCGTGCCTCCCGGCGCGCGAGCTCTCTCACTCTTCCATCTGCTGTCTTGTGAGAGAGAGAGGCAGAGAGAGAGAGAGAGAGAGAGCGAAAGGCGAGCGTTGACTATGGAAACGCTCTTTCTTCGATGAACGCTCTACAAGCTCGCAAAGAAGGAGAACGCGCCCTCACCCGCGAGAGACAACGTTGGCGCAGGCAGCGTCTTCTAGCGAGTTTCTTGATTGAAAAATACCGACTGCTCGCGCTGGAGAACCGTTCACCGGCCACCCATATATATATATATATATATATATATATATATATATATATATATATATATATATATATATATATATATATATATATATATATATATATATATGCGCACTGGATCTTGACTTGCAATGAAGTGCCGGTGGGAGATTTCACTTGTGCGTAGTTGAACCATAAGGATTCGTAGCGTGCGCGTTAACTAAATTAATCCGGAACTCGGCACGATCTACGACGAACCTCCGGAGCTTCGCCCACTCATCATCATTCACTCCGTGGATATGCTGTGGATTTTTTTCGATTATTTTTTTCTCGATAATTTCCTTTTTTTTTTCCAGCAGCCACCTTACAGATGCGCTGCGCTGTCAACGTGTTAGCGGAGCTTGTACAGAAAAGACACGCCCGAAATATATGCAGTTACGACAGCATTTGCGCGAGAGGCTCGTCCCACTGCTAGAAACGAGATCCACCGATGAGGATTTAGTGAACGATACGGCTGCTAAAACATTACAAATTTCTCGTTCCAAGAATTAGGCGCACTAATCTCATATACCTGCGCATTTCTGTGTGCTCAGCAATATATATATACGAGTTCACAATGTTTATGAGCAAAACAGCCTCGATATGATTTCACGTGTGTTAGAATTGCTGTCGATTCAATGCTATGTCATTATAATGTAATAGTTTTACAGAGGAAAAATAGCATACGCCAGTTTGTAGCACAAGGTAACAAGGAAGTCCGTTCGGATTTCTCAGAAATGAAAGCTTCTTGGTCGACTAAAAATTCATAAAACGTCACTCCACCTTGCAGGTTTCCGCAGAACTCATTTGACACTAATGTAATAACGTGTACTGGATTCATATACGTTATATTACGCACCTATACACTGTATAGCAGCATACGGTATGTTCTTGGATGCGATGAGCATGCTTTGACGAACAGTTTTTTTTTTCTTCTTTGTATTTCAGAGACCCATGAGCCACCACCTGAAGGTAAGCCAAAAAAAAAAGATCTCTCTTTCCTCCATTCTTATAAAAAGTTGTTACTGTTCTCTTGAAATCCAGTTACCCAAATGAGCAATCATGCTTTGGCACATGGGCTATCGCTGTTCTGGTAATATTTTAGCATCGCACTCATCTACTCTAAATGCGTTAGTATTGTCACCGATGGCATAACGTAGAAGTACTTGTTGGGCAGGTAATTTGCTGAGGTCAACGTAGTACGTGCTTTTTAGTGTCTGTAACCGTGTGCCCAAAATAATGAGATATGAACCACGCATAAGAACGGCGCACGTGGTTTCCAGTTTCTCAATGCTCTGTGTATCAGTCAGTTTGGGCAAAGAAGTACGTCTACAATTTTATACTCCTGGTTGTAGGCGCAGATTACTCGCTTGAGTAGATCACTAGTTTTACATACAGTCGAGTTCGTTTGTCACTGATTATATTTAACATTTGACAAATACATTTGAAATTCTCAAGTATAGGACCGTCAGGCGGCTCTACAGCACTTAGTGCGCCAAAGAGCTCGATGTATCATGCAACGCTTAGCACGGTGCTTACAGAACCTCCGTGACGCTTGCACTGTCCTTCTTGTGAATACACGGTTCGAGTGAGCTAATCATCTTCTATATACCAATAACTTCAGCCCGCTTGTACGCCTCGACAACTATTTCTAAACTCAAAAGCATACATTTGTGCCACCTCGTTTCTTTTCCAACGCTATCGTTTCTTGAACCGTGACCAGCATGAGCCACGCGGGAACCTTCATTCTCCGACTTTAAAGGCTAGCGCTGCAAATGACGCGAAGAAATTTTCCGTGAGGTGCATCCCACGGCGTCGGACAGCGCATTGGCACAGTGCATCGCGCTGCAAGGAGCAGTGCAAAAAGAATGAAGCTGGGCGCCTTTCGAAATATAAGAGGATCAGAGCTAACCCTGGAAAAATCGCCTATGATGTATGAATGGTGTCATATGAATGGATAAGCCTAAGTAAGGTACCATTATAAGAACTACTAGAGGTACAAGAACGAATTTTTATTCGTGCGGAAAGCCTTAGGGTGAGCCGTGAAATCGCCCTTGTATTCAATCGTAAGGTCGGAAAGTCGTCCGAGCCTTGGGTTTGTTGCATGGAGGTGGCGACCTGTGCAAGTCCCCGGGCAAGTACGTCACTGCCATGTTGCAGATTGTGGATTGACGAAATGGGCAAAACACTCTTTCCACTATGCCTAAGGGCAAACTTTCGAAATTAAAGGAAGATCATTCACTGATAGCGGAAAAATTTAAAGAGTTGTCACACTGGCGAAGAAGCCAGTTACTGCCGCACTCGAAGACGGGGTCTCAATTGCAGGTCACGGCGGCCGCACCTCTGTGTGGAAGAACTTCAAAAGCACACGTGTACTTAGATTGAGGCGCACGCTGAAGATACCCGGGTGGTGAAAATTATGCCGGAGTGCCCAACTACGGCCTGTCTCACATGCATATTGCGGTTCTAGGACCTAAAACGTCAGAATTTGATACTTACGCCAGTTACAACAGTATCCCAAACAAGAAATAGGGTTATTTCTAATATCCTTGGATAGCTCATACAGAAATGCTCGACTATAGAAGCCAGATGAAAGCACCGAAGAGCTCGAAGCTATAGGCGATAATTTGCCGATGAAAATGCTTGCATACTAAAGTGGAGAAGTGTCTAACACAGCTGGTGAAAACGTGTTGTTTGGCCAGTATGGCAGCAAAGGACGCCGGAGGGAACGACGAACAAGATACATGATAGAGACAAACACGGAGCTTCTTTTTGTTTCTTCTCGTTTTCTATGGCGCCTTTGCTACTGAAATAGTGTATAAACCACTGGGAATGTTCTCTTTCAGTTTCGCAGCAGTGTCCGTCCGACTACAAGTGTAAACATAGTTCGACTCCCCAAAGGCTATTGCTCTTAAGGACAGTAGGAGATAAATAAATTAGTTTACCGTACAATCTAATCAGTGATGGCTGGAAGATTGGAAGCGCTATAAGGGAACGCAAATAGACAATAAAGGCGAGCTTTCTGCATTTATTGATTTTTTTTTTTGCCTAAGAGCCTCCTCATCCTTAGGGTCTGAGCCCAACAAGCAAACGAGCGCCGATCACTCGGTGGTGATCGCATCTGCAAATTATAAAGTGCCGGCGTGAGGCAGAAGATCGAGCCAGTTCCGCACGTGTAAAAACCGTGGAAGCAGCGAAACTGTTCTTTTATAACTAATCGCGGCGTAACTGGCAGGGGCGTCAAGTTCACTGTCACTGTCCTGTTTCACTATCGCTATCGTTACTGCTATCACTAACGTGCAGCATTGGGCTGAGGGCAAGGGTGTGAGTGGTGGATCGAGGGCTAGAGTGGGTCCGCTTTTCCCTTCTGTGTAACCCGAGACATTTGATTGATCGATTTGTGGGGTTTAACGTTCCGAATCCAGCTGTTATTATGAGAGACGCCGTAGTGGAGGACTCCGGAAATTTCGACCACCAGGGGTTCTTTAACGTGCACTGACATCGCACAGCACAGGGCCCTAAACAATTTCGCCTCCATCGAGGCGCAGCCGCCGCGGTCGGGACTCGATTCCCGCCATCTTCGGATCAGCATCCAAGTGCAATAACCACTAAACCCGAGACAGGAGGCGGACGACAAAGCTTTCTCTCTTCCTTTCTTTATCTCTTCCCGTATTGCCCTTCGCATAATCACTATCGGTAGCATGGCGCTGATGCCGACGAGTGTGGGTAGAGGCCAGCGTGGTCGCTTTTTCCCTCTTGCATAACGCCATACCACACCTTACGAACGTCAAGCCCAGCCCTAGAACAGCTACGCTGTTAAAACAGTCGGTATTTATTATGGAACGCCACTTGCCCTTGTTTTTCCGGGAGAGACGTTTCGAGAACATTGAAAGTTATATAGCGCGTCAAAGGCCACTTGTTGCAACATCCGCGGCCTGCCTGTGAAGTCCCGAGCGCACCTGACCGGTCGTGCAACGTCACTGCAATATGGCATGTGACTACGGTTCTTCATTCAATGCGGAATTCGCAAGGCCACCACTTCAAGTGCGCTGAAAGCGAAGAGAAAGCAATATGCATGTGACTACGGTTCTTCATTCAATGCGGAATTCGCAAGGCCACCACTTCAAGTGCGCTGAAAAGCGAAAGAGAAAGATAAGGAGAAATGAAGACCGTTCTCGTCACGTCAATATAAAACTGCTCCTCCGCCGCCTGTACTTGAGAGTATACGCAGCGCTCGCGAACGCTAGCTGAGGCGAAGGAAGTGTGTTTGCTTTGAGTGAAGCTCACCCCCGGAAGGCATGCCGACTAGCGTTTCAACTTCTAACTTATCGCGCGTTAAGGATCACCACGAATCAAGGTCTCTCGAGCCCTCCACTCTGGCGTGCCTTCTGATCATATCGTGGTTTTGGCACGTAAAACCTGAGCAGCTATTAACGTGCCCGATGATGAAACGACTTGAAGAGAGATTACTTGCTAAAATGTTCTCCATATGACAACCTACAGCTTCCAGTGATCAACCAAAATTTGAACTAGGGCCTGGTTAGCGATCCTTCGAAGGATGTGCAGAGCTTTTATTAAAAAGGCTTATCGAGCGTAGCAAGTGGGGCGATTTTTGAAGAGGAGCTCTTGCAGGTGGGCGCACTTTGCTGCTAATAACGGCGGTTTCATATCCGAAATTTGTTATTCAATATTTTTATTAAAACCCTTGGGGCAGTTTGTTAAGAAGAAATTTCAAGGCTGTCGCATTGCAATGCATTTCTTATTACTTTTTAATCTCGAAAATTATGCCTAATTAGACCAAATGAGCAAGTGGTTGCCCTCTCGTTTGTGATTCCTTGTGCTGGAAAAAAAAAAAGACGTTAGCCAGGTACATGCCTGGCAACCAAGAGTTCCGAACGGTTACAGAGTTGTATTGCGAATCGATCAGTACCCTATTAGCAAATATAGCTTCAATTGTGGCTTCGGCGCACAAAAACTGCCCACTCATAGACATGCCGCGTATGAGCTGTTTGTAAACAAAGGACGATATCGCGTCCTATGTGTTGCAATGCCTCGAGCAAAGCCATCAGCGTGCCGAAACGTTGTTGTTGTTGTTGTTGTTGTTGTTGTTGTTGTTGTTGTTGTTGTTGTTGTTGTTGTTGTTGTTGTTGTTGTTTACTTGTTTATTTGTTTTGCTTTGGTACACATGACGGTACAAGTGCAGTGCAAGATAAAGCCCGTGCGCGTTTAACGCGAATACGGCGTAACTGGCGGAGATGAAGAAAAATAAATTTAAGCGACTTCCACGCGAGTGCTATCTGGGTAAACAGCGTAGCTGGCAAGCAAGCGTCACCACCTTGTGAACGCAGATTGAATTGTTGTTCTTGGTGGTGGCGGTCGTGTTATCGTCGTCGTTGTTGTTGTATCCTTCGCTCTAACATATACCCACCTCGGTGGATTGGCCAAGAAGCGAAAAGTATGAAGGGTTAGCTCAGAAGTAGAGTGAAATGCCAATAAGAATAGCATAACCAGAATTAACATAATAGTAAAGATTATGAAATTAGACATAGAACCATCCCGAGCCAGTTATAATATTTTTTTCCAACAGTTGAGCATACATCCCCGTGACAATGTCCTAGTTAGGAGGCTCCCAAAGGCAATATCGGAGACGGAGAAGTCCAACCCAAACTAACGAAAAGAATTCTTCAACGTGCGTTTTTTCGTGGTTCATCTTTCTTTCTTTCTTTCTTTCTTTCTTTCTTTCTTTCTTTCTTTCTTTCTTTCTTTCTTTCTTTCTTTCTTTCTTTCTTTCTTTCTTTATGTCTGTCTGTCTACGCTTATTTCTTCTTTCTTCTCTCTGTCATCTGCCTTTCTTTTTTTATCTCTTTATACATTGCAATCTCTCGTCACTTCCCTCAGCCTCACTTCTCTTTCCCACCCGTTGCTATACTAGACGGTATACATGGATGTGCTTTGGTTTACCCTCTGACCTATTCCTTTTCTCCTACTTTTCCTCTTCCTTATCCATACATCAGTCCTCCTCCCTTTCACTTTCCTTCCGCATTCCCTTGCTAAATTATACTGTAAAACGCAGTGAAATGCTTCACCCTCTCCCCCCCCCCTTCCTTTCCTTCCTTCTTTGCGCTCACTGCATTCCTGCTCCGCATGTACCCACTTTTTTGTGACGCATAAACTATATTAAACAAGGCTATACCGTGCTTTACCCTCCCTCTTCTCCTTTCTCCTCACCTGACTTCTCCTGATTTCCTTTCCCACCTCCTTGCTATATTATACTATGCGTGGCTATGCTATGTTAGGAACTGTTGGCACATATACCCGCTTTCTGTGCCGCATACCCACCTTTATGTAGCAGTGGGCTGAGGGCATGAGCACGAGAGAAGAAAAAAGTGCACGTGCAAATGCCGCACGTTTGGCATTTCGTAGAAGTGCACGCGCACTTATTTCATGGTGATTTCATGGTGATGACAACGATCATTCTCCGTGCACAAACCAGGGAAATCCTGGAGCTTAACAGCTACGCTATTAAAACTTACGCAGAAAGAACAAAGGGTGGAAAAGGGGGGTGTTGAGGCATGAACGGATACGAAGGAGGCGCTGTACAGTTATCCGCGTCATCGGTAAGCCGCCTCATTCATTGCGAGTCCCGAGGCGGTGGCTCGGCAAAAATTGGCCATTTATTAATGGGCCCCGAGAGCGGCTCGGTTGACCTCGTCAATCGGATTCGAGCGTGCACCGCTTGCAGCCGGAACCCCAGGTGGTCTCAGCGCGTTTGCCCCGCCGCTCTTGCCGGCAGCCCACCATGATGCGCTGAATGGAAGCGCACGCGAGCATCCCACATCGCTGGTAACACAGCCGCCGTGCCAACAAGAGCAACCGCACCGGCGGCGGCGGTGGGTATAATCAATCGATCCTGCGCATACACGGCTGGCCGCACGGCGTTCTCCCTCAGATTGAGATGAGTCAGACGGCTTGTTCAGTTGTGGCCGCGTTGTTTATGCGCCCCTGGGGCGCTCCTGGGGTGTATCGATGGCGAACGCGTGCCGCTAAGTTTGGTGTCTAAGGCTCCGGATTGCCGCAGGTGCCCCTCACATCAACAAGCTATATACGAACGACGCTTGCGTGCAGGACGCTATACGTGACTGCCTCCCCGGGCCTTCAAACGTAGGCCACCGAGTGGGCGGCACCGCTGCGGACCCCAGAGAAATCGCTCCCTCCCAGCGCGTTTGTTTCCGTAAAGGTTCCACTCCCATGGCACCTGTGAGGTCCAGGACAATGTGCGTTGCCGCTGTGCCGCGCACACAAAAAGAAAGCCGAAGGTGAAAGAGTATAGAATTCATGATGAATGGATGCAGCAACAAATTGCAGAACCTCTACCGTAAGGGCAACTGAAAAGGCAGTTGACTGTAACATGCGATACCTATTTCTAGAGAAGTGTAAGTTGTATAACTTATATATATATATATATATATATATATATATATATATATATATATATATATATATATATATATATATATATATATATATATATATATACACGTACAAGCATGTTATAGTTGACGCTCCAGCCTTACAACTATTATAGGTATGAATAATGCACGTAATTTTACAGGAGAGTAATGAAAAAGACCAGGTTTCCTGGTTTTGATAATTATGGGCTGTTTTTGTAAACGCTAAAGGAGGAGAGTTTAGAAATTACAAGTAGACAAATCGAAATCGCTCCCAAACGTTGAAGCTTGCGCTCTCTTCATCCTCCATTTGTCCGACCTTCTAAGAATCATAAGTTAGTACACGGTTAAATGTACTTACATGTGTCCCCATCGTTTCTGCTTTTCAGTAACAATCTCTCTCTCTCGTCGGCCCCATAATTTCCAGGCGATGAGTAACTGTGAACTGAAACATAAGCCGATACTTTTTCGGCTTATTGTTTTGGATTGCCGTTCCTGTGCAAGCGACTCGGTGACCTTCGTAGAAAAGAATTTCGTTGTGCACCTTGCCTGCGCCGAATATTCGCATTGCCATCTTTTCAGAGTGCCTGTTCAATGTTGAAGGCAGCCACGGTGTCATTGGCTCGGAAGACATCAAGCCATCCCAGCTGGAACACTCCCGCCAGAACAAGCTCCCCCTGGAGTGCACATGGAGCATTCGGGTGAAGCCATCCTGGAAGGTACGCAGTTTATTGTTGTGTTATATACGTTCCTACGTGTGCCAAGGGTTCCAGATAAAAATTAAAAAACGCTATTAACATATCAATAAAAGCAGGCCCCAATGCAAGTAAGTTACGAGTGATGGACTCTATCTGTATTTGCCTTATATACGATGTTGGCGTGGCTATACTTTCTGTCGAGCGGAGAGGGTAAACAGATGGTTCAGACTGCGTACACTCACTGCAGGTCAAGGCAGGGTGGACAAAACTCATTCGAGAACCTGACGTCTCTTTCTTTCTTTTCCTTCCTTCCTTTCTTTCTGTCATTCGTTCGTTCGGTTGGTAGGTCTTTCTTTCTCTTATTATTTTTGTAGGGATTTCTCAAGAAAAGTTGTTCTCAAAAAGATACAAAGATGTTTGTCAACATTATTTCTCAGCCAGTCACCCACGACGAGTGCCAGTTCTCGAGAGACGGAGAACTAGACCTAGAAGAGATCTAGAACTAGAAGACCAAGAACTCTACTGTCACTTTTGGTGGAGACATTTACGAATGATCACAGTTAAATGCGTTGATTCCAGCCGCATGTGAACGCATCAACACTCACTGTACGTTGAATTCAAACGAAGCCTTTTCTTTTTTTCTTTTCAAGCAGTGGCCGCAAGCTAAACCATATGCATTTGAGAGCTCTGCCGTTTCACGTAGCCGACGGTATTTCAGACCAGCAAAGCGGAAGCTCGCATGACGCATCAGGCCCCGGCTATAGGGCTTTGAGCGGTGTGCGTACAGTGGCGTTTCAAAACATGTCAACGTAGTCGCCCTTGCAATAGCATGAGAAATTTATTGCTGCGGTAATGTGCCAGCCCAACCGCGGCCGTCATTGAGAAATGCAAGATGGTTGGTCCTCGGGTATAATATCCCCACGAGCATGCATGAACTGAAGCGCGGAACAAGAGAGCATAGATGCAGAAGCAGAAGAGTGAACAACAGTAATTCTGCATGATACGTTGGCATGATATGAAACGTTTTTTCCCTCCCTTTTCCCGGCTAATTCTCATAGGAGCATTTGCATGTGGTTAACGCGATCGCGTTTAGACGTACACTCTTAGCACGGTAACCTTTAGTTTATTTTATAGGTACACAAAAATGCGAAAATATGTTCCTTTATAAAGGTTAAAGTGCTTTTAACCTTTATAAAAGGAGCATATTTTCACATTTTTGTGTACCTATAAAATAAACTAAAGGTTACCGTGCTTAGAGTGTAAGACCAGAAATGATTATAGAGCTGCGTAAGTGGGCATCTCCTGGTATTTCTAAGGCTTGTAATCAACGTTAGATCTAGTTTAATAGCTTTAATAATGTTACGGGGAAGAAAGACTCTGGTTAATATATATTTACACGCTATATACAAAGGGCAGAACGCAGGCATTCAAGATGGAGCCCCATTCGCGCGCGCATCAGCCAACGTCGTCTTCGTCGGTGCTGTCTTCATCGTCTTCTACCGCAGCACTTCGTAGCATGTCCCCTGGCGGCGAAGGCGCCGTCTCGGCGCTTGGTAGGTTCGAGTGATAGCGCTTCAGGCGCGCGACGTGTGCGATATCGGAAGTGGTTCGCGCTGAGGTGGCGCCGAAAGGTTGGATCTCGTAGGTGACATCAGTCACTTTGCGTAAGACACGGTAGGGGCCTGAATATGGCGACATCAACTTATCACAAAGGCCAACTCGCCGTGATGGTTTCCAAAGTAGCGCCATGTCACCAGGGCTGAAATGGGCATCGCGGTAGCGAGAGTCGTATACGCGTCGCTGCTCTCCCTGCGAAGTCTCAAGACGACGGCGAGCACTTTCACGTGCCTCTGCAGCTCTGGAGATGACATCACGGGCGTATTCTGACGCCGCGTCGAGAACGGTTAGGAAGAGCGTGTCAAAAGGAAGGAGGAGGTCTCGTCCGTACAAAAGAAAAAATGGAGAGAAACCAGAAGAATCATGGTGGGACGTATTGTAGACGAATGTGACGAATGGTAGAGCGGCATTGCAGTCACGGTGGTCGCTAGAAACATACATGGCGAGCATTTCTGTTATAGTTCTATTCAGCCGCTCTCTGAGTCCATTAGATTGAGGGTGATACGCCGTTGTAAACTTGTGTTTTGTAGCGCAGGAGTGCAAGATGTCTTGCAGAACCTGTGAGAGAAAGTAGTGGCCCCGGTCGGTAAGCAGCTGTCGAGTAGCGCCGTGCTGAAGTACCCAATGTTCGAGAAGGAAGTCTGCGACGTCATTTCCGCAACTGGTAGGGAGAGCCCGTGTGCTTGCGTTCCGGGTGGTGTAGTCCGTAGCAACCACTATCCATTTGTTGCCACTGAGCGATAAAGGGAACGGGCCAACGAGATCAACTCCAACTCTGAAGAATAATTCAGATGGTATGTCAATGGGCTGAAGACCGCGCAACGTCCGACGCATTTGTCTAGGAATGACCAGCAGCAGTTCAGGGCCATCAGGGTGCATGTTATAAAGGTATAAGATGCCATCTTGCAGTGCAAACATACGCAAAGAGGTTGGAGTGGTCTGGCCTGTGAGTTTGGTAATGGCGTCTTTGAGGTAAGTGTCACAAAATAGTCCCTATTTCGAAGTGAAACCCGGCGTCGAAAGGCCAAAACAACAAGAAAAGCGGCGCCCGGTGGAGGCGCTCAAGGTCACGCCGCGTCTACAAAACGCGAGAATATTGTGGAAGCTTTCTTATCGCGGCGAGCGCGCGCGCGGAGCAGACGTAAGGAGAGAGAGGAGGCGGAGAGTACACACCGACGCTCCTCGCGCAGTGAGAGAGAAAAAGAGGCGCCCCCCAGCAAAGAAGGTCCGAGAATGGGTGAGAAGGTTCCCAACTGTGCGTGTGCTTTGAGTCACGTGGCCCCGCGGAACCTTCTAGCACTGCTTCCCAGGGCTATAAAAGCAGTCGGACACGAGCCGCAGAGAGAGAGTAGAAGAAGGGAGTAGAAGAGTTGCAAGTAAAAAGAAGCAAGAAGTCGTGCGTGACTTAGTCGCCGTTCCACGAGCCAGCTGACAGGCCACCTGCAAGCTTCGAACTGAGAAGACGCCGAGTGTCTTGGTGAATAGGACTCTTTTGTGTTTCCTTTTTTGTTGCAGTGCATGAGCTTGTTCGTGTTGGTTGGCCTTGTGTAACTTTGCGACCCATCTGTGTTTCAGTTTGTGAAAGCCGTGTTTGTGTACGTTTGTGTAACTGCCTATTTAAGGAGAATCTATCTGTTTTGCTTGATCACCCTTGGCTCTGACTCGGTCTTTGAACCACTGCTGGCGTTTTGCTAGTGTGCTGAAGGGGACCAAAATTCTTGTTGTCCAAGCTTTCGTGGGATCTTTTTCGGGGAACCTAAGCCTTGGTTCTTGGAATTATTTCCGGCGATCGCGTCCCGTACCTCAGAGCACGGGTTTGGTGACAGTAAGGGTCACGGCGTTGCTCATCGGCGATGTTGCTAAACGTCGTAAGAGCAAGCACACAAGTTGACTCGCCGGTCTCAGGGATGTCTGGGGATTCTACCGGATGGCGCGACAAGCAGTCAGCATCCCCATGAAGTCGACCTGTCTTATACACCAGTGTGTACAAGTATTCTTGTAGCCGTAGAGCCCACCGCTGGATCTTTTAAGGACGAAAGCCAGCATAAGCCGTTATGATCGGTAATTACCGTGAAAGGCCGTCCATAGAAGTAGGGCGAAATTTACCCACTGCCCAAACGAGGGCGAGGCATTCGCGTTCTATAATCGAATAATTGCGTTCCGCCGGTGACAAAAGACGGCTAGCGTACGCAATGACACGGTCGCATCCATGTTTTCGTTGCGCCAAAACAGCACCGATACTGTGGCCGCTGTTGTCGGTGCGCACTTTTGTTGGAGCCGACACGTCAAAGTGGCCGAGGACTGGTGGCGAAGTGAGACACATCGTCAGCTCAGCCAATGCACGAGATTGTTCAGGGCCCCGGACAAAAGTAACGTCTTTCTTTAGAAGTTCCGTGAGAGGGCGCGCTATTTGAGCGAAATTGCGCACGAATCTGCGGAACTAGGAGCAGAGGCCGACAAGCTTCGAGCATCGTTTGCGCAGGTGGGCTCAGGGAAGTCTTCGACTGCGCGAACTTTTTCCGGATCGGGACAAACACCCGACGAATCGACACGGTGTCCGAGCACAGTAAGCTGGCGGCGGCCGAAGCGGCACTTATTCGAATTGAGCTGAAGTCCTGCCTTCTGGAACACTGAAAGAACCGCCTAGAGTAGCTCGAGGTGGGTGGCAAAAGTCGGTGAAAAGACGATTCATTGAGGTAGAACAAGCAGATTGACCATTTTAAGCCGTGAAGAAGGGCGTCCATCATTCGTTCGAATGTAGCGGGAGCATTGCATAGTCCGAATGGCATGACTTTAAACTGATAGAGTCCATCAGGCGTGATGAACGCAGTCTTCTCACGGTCCATTTCGTCAACTGCCATCTGCCAGTACCCGGAACGAAGGTCGATTGAAGAAAAATATTTGGCACCACTGAGGCAGTCAAGGGCGTCATCTATCCGTGGCAAAGGCTGCAAGCCCCTCTTGGTTACGCGGTTAAGATTCCGGTAGTCAACACAGAAGCGCCAGCTGTTATCCTTCTTTTTTTGGCGAGCGCGACAGGAGGAGCCCAAGGGCTTGAAGAATGTTCGATGATGTCGCTGGCAAGCGTCTTGTCAACTTACTCCTGTATGACTTGGCGCGCAGTAGACGAGACGCGATAGGGCCGTCGGTGGGTAGGTTGAGCATCACCGGTGTGAATTCGATGATTGACCACTGTTGTTTGAGCAAGGGGTCGGCCATTAAGATAAAAAATTTCCTGGTAAGACATGAGCAGGGAACGAAGCGCGTCGACGTGTTGGACCGGAAGTTCAGTGGTGATCATTTTCATCATGCTATCTGTTATTGTGGAGTTCGAATCAGTGGCTGCAGGAGACACTGGAGGATCAGTTAACACAGTAATATCGTGATCGCAAGCTGGAGCTAGTGTTGCGAGAGAGATAGCCGGGGTAGCACATGAAGGAATAGTCCGAAATTTACAATAGGGAGTCATGCCGCATTGTCTTTTACGTTGATTTCAGAGTAAGGTAACACCACAATCCGCGAGCAGAGCACGGTTGCGTTGGATGAAACGATGCACTCGCCGTCATCAACAGGGGGGTCAGAAAACACATCGATTTACGTCGCGGCTAGATGCGGAAGGCGAATGTAATCCGCGGAGCGTAGCCGGCTCGGCGCTAGATCTAAAGGCTTAATGGCATGTGGTAAGGCGAGCTGCACAACACCTGCGGAACAGTCTGTAAGCGCCGAATGTGCTGATAAAAAAATCAAGCCCCAAGATGATGTCATGTGGGCATCGGTCCAGGACGTAAACCAAAACAGAAATATGGTGTCCAGCAGCAGTGACACGGGCGGTGCACATCTTGGTAACACCTGGTGTCGTGCCATCGGCTACCCGGACTAGAGCGATCGGAACAGGGGTGAGAACTTTCTTCAGTCGAGCACGGACGTTTGAGTTGATGACCGATGTGTGGGCGCCGGTGTCAATGAGTGCGATGACAGGTGTACCACTCACGGCAACGTTGATAAGGTTTTGATGTCCAGGTAGTGTGAGCAGGGAAATTTCGGGTCGGGTCGTTGTGGTAGGCTCACCTCTCGGAGCTGCGCCTGCCAGTTTTCCGAAGAGTGGCGTGAGCAGGAAGGAGAAAGAGAGCGACGGCGCAATGGTGAGCGGTGCCGGTGCAAGGATGGCGAAGGACGGTTTGGTCGAGCTGGCCATGACTGCAGAGCGTTGTCGTCTTCAGTGTGGAGCGGGGCGCGGGGACTACCAGCTGGACGTCGGGTGTATCGAGAACTTGACCAAGGCTGCCAGTTCCAAACATTTCCACAATGACGGGAAATGTGGCCCACGCGTCGACAACAGAAGTAGATGGGCCTATCATCAGAAGTGCGCCATTCTGCGGTGTTCTGATAACGAGGACGAACGTATGGGCCTCGGGTCAGCTCAGGCACTCGGGGTGGACGATAGTCGGGCCTGTTGACTGGAGAGAGAGAGAGAGAGAGAGAAAGCGCTTTATTGGCACCCGTCAGAGAGTATGGGTGATCGGGGTGAGGCGCAGCTCCCCCTTTCACCGTCTACCTCCCCCCTAGACATCGGCCGGAATCGGTTGGCTTCCGGCGGCGGCCTGGGCTTGACAGATGGCTTGTTTTTGGGATTGTTCTTCCTGGCTATGAAGGGAGGATACCCATGACTCTTTGTTTCCATGTAGACCGTTTAGCGCTGGGCAAGCCCAGAGCATGTGATTTAGGGTCGAGGTCGCCCGAGGACTTACACGCCGGGCCCCAGCGCAGGCATACTATTCCATGTCCGAAAAGCGAGACCTAACCACCTACAGAGAAATTCTGCTGACTGGAAAAAGATTCTGTAGTCCTGCGTTTGCCAGTTCCTGACGCACAACGGTCAGTATAAGCGAAACACTTGCACGCGAGTCATCGGAGGAACGTACCTGGAGGGGAACTGGGGAGTCCGCTTCAATCTCGCGGCGCACGATGCGCACAAGGTTGTCGGATGGTGCGGGAGCTCGCGGGGCACGAAGGTCCTCGCAGGTTGGTGTCGCAGCCGTGTTTGGACGACGGGTAAATTTCGGAGTAATGAGGAGGCTTTTTGCTTTTTCAAAGCGTCGGCATCCATAGATGACGTCTTGCACCGTGGATGAGCTCTTAAAAACCAGAAGTGTGAATGCGTCATCTGCGATACCTTTGAGGATGTGCGCAACCTTTTCCGCTTCTGGCATATTGTCATCGACTTTGCGACAGAGCGCGAGCACGTCTTTTATGTATGTCACATAGGACTCTGTGCAAGTTTGAGCTCGGCATGCAAGTTCTTTCTGGGCAGCACGACGGCGGCCGATGGGCTTGTCGAATAGGTCAATGAGCTTCTGTTTGCATACGTCCCAGCTGGTAATTTCCTGCTCGTGGTTCAAAAACCGTACTTGCGCCATGCCATTTAGGTAAAATATGATGTTCGCCAGCATTAGGGTTGTGTCCCAATAGTTGCTTGAGCTCACCTCTTCGTAGAGTTGAAGCCAATCTTCAACGTCTTTGCCGTCTCAGCCGGAAGATGTACCCGGGTCACGCGGCTGTGTGACGACGTCGGGGCGATTGAGGACGGCTGGTCGAGGCACAGTTGGAGATGTGCCCGGAGCATCCTCATCCTAGCCTGCGGTTGACATTGCTGGTGGAGCCAGTGAACGTCCGCAGCGTAAATCCGTCTTGAGTCTGGGCGAACCCGCACTCTCCACCAAAGTGTTACGGGGAAGAAAGACTCTGATTAATATATGTTTACACGCTATGTACAAAGGGCAGAACGCAGGCATACAAGATGGAGGCATACAAGGCGCTGTCTCCATCGTCTTCTACCGCAGCGCTTCGTAGCATTAACATCCCAACAATCTGAGAGCAGTGCCTTACACGCCCGAAGTCATGCAGATTCTGCAGTAGCGGTGCGCATTAGTCGCCGTTGTGCAACTGATGCTGCTCCGCATAGTGGGCTATGCGGGCTAGCGTCACTCGATGCCACACGAACCTTCGTCATTGAGTTGGCCCCTGAGTACGCTTCTTTTCATACATTGTGGAGCTTGCTTTGACTAACACAATGAATGTCTTCTTTACAAGATGTCTGCGACGTGAGCCGAAACGCTGGTCCGCGACCCTCTCCTGTTCACTCCTTCTACTCTATCACGTGATAGCGGTGGTTGCGAGCGTTTGTTGCGGCTACCGCTGCAAGCTTTAATCACTTCACCTTTTCTCCGAAATAAAGAATAAGGTTACTGGCGTCCCGGAGGTGTCGCACTGTGTTGTTTGTGAGCGCTGCCGTCCAGAGACTAAACTGAACTACGAGGAACCTTCGCCCCTAATGGGAAAACGAGCGACGTCATAGGCATCTAGTAGATGAGGCATTGAGACAACTTTCAGACGATGCCTTTCATCTTCCGGTCTCCGTGAAGATTGTATCGGTGAGACGCCAGTGCATAAGTTGACTGGGAATTTTGTCCCTGTGACGTATGAGCTTGAGCCTTTGCGTATTACATGTTTGTGAGGGTACAACAGATTAGTCCCTTCCTTACGTTATGTGTACCTTACATGATGCCGTATTGAGATTGAAAAAATGCAACGCATTAGTACAGTGACAACGTCACGTGGTAAAGTGAAATGTACTCGAACCAGACAAGACTATAAATATACAGCATGCACAGTGTCACATAGTTCTGAGTGTATTTGACCAGCGCGGGATTAATCGATCCAAAAGAGAGCAACGCAAACAGGCTAGCAATTACGTAGTCGGGGAGCCCACAGTCGCTGCATTTCATCGTAAAGGTGCCACAAGCGATCCAAGACCTGCCTGATTATGTGGTATTCCTTCATTTCGAAATGTTACAAATAATCATGTTGTATTCGGGTCGATGCGGCTGAAGCGTAGCTCCCGAAGAGACGCGATACTTCGGAGTACTTGAGAGAGCACGCTATATTGTGTTTGTAAGTGTCACGTGGCCTTCTTCGCAGATGTACCTGACATTCCTCGAGTACAAGCTAGCGGACCCAAACAATTGCCGCTCCAACTTCGTGGACATCCTCGCAGAGGAACCTCAGCACGAGTCATTGAGCCACTTCTGTGGCACAATGGCGGAGCCCACCCAGTCCAAGTCGAACCACGTCAAGGTGCGCTACTACGCCGAGCACGGCGCCCTCAAGGGCGGGAACTTCTCCATCCTCTTCACTGCCTTCAGAGAGATCTCCAGCGGAGGTGAGCACGTGCCCATGCGCGCTACGTGACGTTCCCGTGGGCGAGGAACAGCGAAACGCAGCGCACCTTTAAGTGAACACGCGCAATACATAAACAACACCGCTTCCGATGAGGCAGCGTAGAAGTTCATTTACATGTGCGCCCGGCGGGTGCTTTTGAGCTCAGTATGGCAGGCCAGCCGGCGAGGCCGGCAACAGGGCAGCAAGACGAGCGCAAGAAGCAAGCGGCCCAAGGCCGGCTGTAACGTTCGCTGCAGAGGGTCATTCCCGGCCCTGGCAGCGCTGGCGAATAAATTGAACCGACGCAGAAACGCGCAGCGACGACCGCGCCGCAGGGCGCTCGCGATGGAGGGCAAAACAAGAGAAAGAGCATTTTGGCGGCCCACTACGAGGCTCGGCCATTAAATGGCCGGCTACTCTGGAGCATCGCTCGTCGGTCTGGCGCGCGCAGGCTCCGCGCGGGGATTCTTGCTTGCTCTACCGGGTTTCGGTTTTCGCTCCACGCTCGGCGAGGGGTTTGTTTCTGCGCCTTATTTAATTCGCGCTGCGGGCGCCTGGTTGCGCTGTCTCCTGCCGTCACGCGTTATTAAACGCGTTGGCTTGTAAATTTGCCTACGGCGCCGCTCGTTTTTATCAACCGAGTGCCGCCTTGCCTGTAGTGGGCGTAATTGGGACGCCTCAAAAGAGCGCAGGCGCCGCTTCCCCGCCGAACAGCGTGTCGGCGAACCATCGCGTAATTTTCTAACTTCGCGAGGCGGTTCACTCGGGGGAAGCCGTCCGGTTCGGTAATCGCTCACCGAAGCCACTGGTCGATTCCGTGCTCCGCTCGGATCGACGACGGTACGTGCCGAGAAAAGCAACACTGAACTGCAGTCAGTTCGGTTGGGTTGTTTTTTTTTTTTTTTTTTGCACTTGCCACGCGCATTGGGCTTCCGTGACTAAGTCGGAAATAAAGACGCGTGCTCAAGGTTAACGTATGCGCAACAGTGCTGCGAATGGGTGCAGTTAAGTTGAACCTCTGCCTCAAATAGCACTTCTTATTTCTTTCAATATGTCGATGACAAGGAAGTGCCTAAAAACGCCACCTCGTCGTAATGTGCTGCAGAAGGAAAACAAGTATGGGAAGCATTAACGTAACTTGTCAATTCCTAGAAATGTTGCAACACGACAGTATATCACTGTGCCAATATTTGCAGAGTATTTAGAATAGATATCAAGCGTGCGATGGGAGACATGCTTTTCCATGTTCTCTCGGTATTTGTGTGCGAGGCCTTCCTTACATTTCTGAAGTTGTATATGCAGCAAGTTCTGCAGCAAAAGCGCGCATCATCTTCCTTCTTATACAAATCGATATTTCTTGCTGTAAAGCGGCTACCCACTCGCCCACCACCCATGAAAGTTAAGCTCTTCCTGCGAGTGCAGAGAAGAAACCGTACGGGAGGAGGCCGTAACGCTCGGGGTCCCACTCCGATCTAATTTGGGTCGGCCGCAAGGAACTGCGTGGTGTCCGTGGAAATCTTATGATGTCGGAGTTGCGAATCGAGTCAGTTTATAAACGCTGAGAAGGGTACAAACGCTGGGATGAGTACATCGCCTATGGCGTCTGAGCGCGGGACAGCAATTTCGCTGTTGCTCCGTTGGTGCGGCAGACTTTTGTAAATGAGGAAATCGCATCCCATCAGCTTAAGATGACAGTATTAAGAGCAGGAACGCAGCTAATGGAGAAAGGAGCGGCATTGTGACCTCTGTCCTTCCTTTGTCCACAATTAAGTGCATGCAGACTGAGCCGGCAGCGATTCCGTAAACGACCAGGCCACTCACTTCAATGAGTCGTTAAGGCTGCCAGAATCTGATCTGTGACACAAACGTGTGGCGTATGTTTTTTTTATAATTTAGAATACATGCGTTACGATTCCACGTTTTCGCGTTAATGATGCGAGTATTAAAGCGTTCATAGTTCGCCTGACGCTGCAGCCCTTTCAACTTTCGCGTCTCCGCAGCCTCCTTACAAGAAAGATTAACCTACATGGGAAAACTCCAATTGGCCTCTTCAAGTACGTTTGAAATGTCGAGCACCCTGAGAATCAACGGAAAGGATAAAATGCGTCAAATGTTAGAGAAAAGCTGAAATTTTTAACACGTTTGACTGCACACGGCTCATTCTTTTTTTTTTTCCTTTTCTTTACGCGGAAATTTTTCTAAAATCGAAAAAGTAAGCTTCACTGAACCATCAAGATTACACATTTATGAGTTCTCAAATATTTTTCGTTCACTCAAATATTTTCGTTCAACACTCGCTGAAGCATATGCAAAATCGTGTCTGTGCGTCTTCTGCTTAGAACGAGAGAAAATGAAGCCATTTGGTGCGGATTCATCATGAGCCATTGCAAGGTGCGCGTACACGGGCACAATGTAAAAGAACCGATTAACTTAAATGCCGCCTACTAATCGTAAGGATGCACAGAGGTTAAAAAAAATGGAGACGCACAAGCTGGTGCACATGTGCCCAGATGTGGTAGCGCCACCAGTCAAGGGCACTTTCGGGTCTATCTTAGAGATAGCTGATTATGATTAGGCATTTATTGTCGCCCTTATATATATATATATATATATATATATATATATATATATATATATATATATATACTTCAAAGATAAATCATTGGCAGCAGGTCAATTATATAATTGAACGTTGAAAAAACATAACATTTATTACGACGTTTCTGCCGCGAGACCGGCCGTTTTCAAGCTTCTTAATACAATTGTCACGAGAGGATATATATATATATATATATATAGCGGCGAGACCTAAAGGGAAGAAAAGCGGGGGGTGCTTGTATTCGAGCGCTAGCACGGGAGTTGGTAATCTTTGAGACCCTCAGACCGCCTGTTAGGCTCCTTTTTACGTAACGAGGTGGCGGAAGGCGCGGCCCGCTGGCGTTGCCTTCACACAGTTGCCATCCTTGGTTTATTCATTTCATTTTTGGTCGCAGCGGTGGGCGGTCTATCGGAAGCCATGAGTGGTGAACCAGAGCAATGGGAGGCGAAACGGAGCGGAGCGGCGACATTTCCACCGCCGACCACCGTGGGTAGAGCCCTGATATGCGCATAGAGGGTGCTTCAGTTAACTTACGCCAAGCATTAAAAATACCCATGAGTGCGTTACGAGAATGCAACTGCCTTAGTATTAAGAGTGCCTTTAGCTCCCGTTGTCGGCAACCTTCAAGTGGCCTTCAAGTGACTTCAAGAGTTGAGTGAAAAAGCCAGTTCTGTTACCCGAGCACTCACAGAAAATCATCCACACGAGAAAATTCTGGCACCCATTCAAACTTGAAACCAACCGGAATTTGTCGCGCAGTCCTTCCTACTGGACTGCACTACATACTCTATGGTGAAACAAGATTAAAAAATGCTGCTTCCGAGTTCTTCCTAATGTTTCCCAACAATACCAGTAAAGCAGTAAAGTCAGGTACGCCGAAGCTATATCTCCCCACTTCCTGTAGCAACATTTCAAGGAAAGATAGAAGACAGCATGCAATTATCTTTCAACGCTGGCAGAGAACAGCCGCCTTCTCGAAGCAGGGTTGCCTGGATAGGCGCCCGTGGTGAGGTCGGTATTTAAAATCGTGTGCGGTGCGACAACAAAGAACGGGGTGCGGTGTTGGTACGTCAGAACACGCGGAGTTTGACTAGCAGACGACACGGAGTTCATGAGACCATTTTAACTTTGTCCTCTGGAACCCTACGAGTGACACTGCACTGGCCGTTGAGAATGTTAGAAGTCGTGCTCGCTGATGCATCGATGAGGACGAAGAGAGACTTAGCTGGCGACCAGCAGAATGTGCAGATTAGGCTTGGCACTTTAATTGCGCCATGTTATCACAGCTTAGCGCTCTGCACCGATCAACTCCCGGACGACTCTCTTGGCACAGTCGGGTTACACCGCTTCTAGCAGGGCCGCCTGGCAGCCTCACCGTGCACGTCTACGGAGGTTTAAAAACTCCTTGACGACATTGAAGTCCCTTCCTTCCTCTATTGTGCGCGATGTTGGCAATGAAGAGGTTGTGCTCGAAACAAGCGGGTTGCCGCCTCCTAACTAATTTGCTTTGCCGCTAGCCTTTTCATGCTTACATCTACTCTCGATTACGGGGACCATGATTTTTGTTTAATTCGCTCTTGACCATCTCAAACCATCTTATTAAAAGAGCTAATACAATAATTTATTATTAATTAACCAGCTTCTAAAGTGTTGCTTTAAACGCAACATTTTTAAAGGAGGTGCAGTGGTTTTAATTTTTCCGGGCTTCTAAGGAAGTGCGCGCAGCTTGAAAAAGTACCACGTGACTAGGCGCCTGCGCGACATGACGTTAGTACTCTCAAACATGTTACAACACAACGATCAATGATGCACGCAGACAGCAAGCATAAACAGGCCGACACGGCGAAAGGCGCCGCCACATCTTATCAATTCGTCCTGTAATAATAATTTTTCGGGTTTTACGTCCCAAAACCACGATATGATTGTGACATGCGCCGTAGTGGGGGAGGGGGGATGGCTCCGGAAATTTTGACCACGTGAGGTTCTTTAACGTGCAATGACATCGCAGCCCCAGTACATGGGTCTTTACATTTTGCCTCCAACGAAATGAGGCCGCCGCGGCCAGGATTCGATCCCGCGACCTTCGGATCAGCAGCCGAGTGCCATAGCCACTAGATCACCGTAGCGGAAAATTTCTCTTGTGGTGTGTCGAGTAGTGTCTTTGCGCATCATCGATCTGTCGTTCTCAGCATGCATAGAGTTTCCTACTAAAATACTAGAGGGAAATGTGGCGCTGGTGTCTATGGGAGCTACAAACAAGGCGGTTCAGCCAGCATGGGAATTATGGGTATGACATGGATTTGCCTAGTCTTCGTTCTTCTGGCTTCATATGGCTCTGCGACATTAAAAAATTAAGTCGTTTACGACAAAAAAATATTGCACTAGAACAAAAGATGTTGGAATAATATGTGTGTGCGCACGTACTTGTTGCTTTTCCGCGGTTAGAAAAATACCGAACGCTAAGAAATTAGCGATATTGTGAGATATGGCAATGTTGCTTCCTCTACTTGCGCCCAGATTTAGCAGCGTCCATAAATGTTTAAGTTTTAGGTATAGTTGTGTCTGAACTAAAATAAAGGTTTTTGCTCTTCTAAGTGACGTGCTGAGGTTTTCAAGAACGTAAAAGGTAGGTGCGTCTTATAAATATGACAAATGGGCTTTCGCTCGCTTCTTTAAGCGCTGGGCAAGTGCTCCACTGTATTTTTATAAACTATATGGGTCAAGCCGCTGCGCGAGGCCGTAGAAGCGCAGTATCGCCCATCGTTTGGTGGTTGGTTTTGTGCAAGAACGTGATCTTAAATACACAGCCGGGCCGTTAAATTCCATCGGAAACTGCGCCTGAGCCTTGATCTGAGCTGACTTTTTGAGCGTCGATCGTCTGCAGGCGCGTCTGTCTGTCGTCCACTGAGCGTCTACTACGCGCGATAACTGTGCGCCTGCTTGGCGCGTTCGGTCGGCGTTGAATTAATCAGACAGCGGAACTGGAATGCCGTAGTACAAGATATACGAACAGCCTTCTGACAATGGATGTATGTCAGCCGTGAAAGTGACCCTACGGTAACAGATTCTATCGCATCTGATACAAAAGAAAAGGAAAAAAACAGCAAAACCGCATCGATAAGGTTTGCGAGACGCAGCGTGAATATTTATAAAGTTGAGCAAAATACCGCTGCAAATAATATGTGTAGTTATCCATCAACAAACACAACAACGAAACAGACTGCATGGCCCCTCATGATTGCAAACGACTTTGGTACACGCGACAGTCTGATGATCTCTAGCAGTAAAGCCAGTAAAGCGTACACTACAGCCGCTGCCTTCGTCGCGTAATGAAAAAGTGTAGTAACGTCACTCGCGTCACTGAAGTTAAAAAACAGGAATAAACAAATCCACCAAAACGTTTGAAGCCGCAGGCACGAAGACTAGATAAATCCATGTCATACTCATCATTCCCATGGCAGCTTCACGATCGCAGCGCCAGGTTTCGTTCTAGTATTTTAGTGGGAAACTCTATGGAAACTCCCACAGACACTAGCACCACATTTTCCTCTAGTATTCTTTAGGAAACTCTATGTTTGAGAGCGCCAACGTCACGGCGCGCAAGCACCCAATCACATGGTATTTTTTCAAGTCTCGCGCACTTTTTTAGAAACTCGGGAAAATGTAAACTAGTGCACCTATTATTGTGAAAGCACATTATCTGGACACTAATTAACAGGCTTGTCAACCTTTTATTGAACATTTTGCGTTTAATGCAAAAGTTGGTTAATGTATGAGTATTATAATTGATTACTTGAAGGTCGGGCCCGTAGCCGGGGGAGGGGGGTACCCTAGGACCCCGGGCCCTCCGGAAATTTGGTTTAGAGTGTAGTGTTGATAACATTGTGTAGTGCTAATAACATAAAATTTAGGCCTATTAGTAACGTTGCATTTAAAATGTTACTTAATCTACACACTGCGATTTTTACCGAAAGTAAATAATGAAAATAGGTGTTTTTCTCAAATGTTCAATGCTTTCAGCAAGTGCTCCCTCCCCCTCCCCGCCCCCCATAAAAAGAAAAGTAAGCAATCCTGCCTGCGGGTCTGCTTGAGCTTACTGTAAAATGGTACGAGATAGTCAAGACGACGGTGACAAGAACTCTAATGCGGTCGCAGTCTCGTAAGGCGCTCGTGTATATCTTTAAAGCTTGGCGCACATTAACTGAAACACCCCCTGTATGTAGCCCCACGATTGGCACGGCGACGACAAAAGCACAAGGTGTATTCTTTCTGCACCCTTGCACCGCACCTTATAGACTACGAGTTAATCCCTACGAATCTGCGCGTAACTGACACCACTCAGGGAGCAGAATGCAATTCCATTAATGATCACACACGCACGAGCAGGCAGATTCAGATCAGGTGACCGATGCCACATTCGAAGCTTATGCACTGCACCGCCATCGCTACGAGAGTACGATGACCCATATCCACTCAATTGCCCGATTAATTCAGTGGCGAGGCTCACTTGCTTCTGCCCCGGATACAGTCCTTATTGTGATCCTTTATCGTCCGCAGAGAGGTGCGATCCGGAAACAGAATTCAGTTGCGACGACGGCTGGTGCATCGATGTGAAACTGAAGTGCAACGGCCAGTTCAACTGCAAGTATCGCTACGACGAAGAGTCGTCCATCTGCCACGTCGGTGAGTCACTTCGAGAGACGCGTTTACTTTGTCAGCTCTTTTGTCCGTTTTATCAATGCACAATATTTCAATTTTCATAGGGGCGGCGCACACAAAGACCAAGCGCAGCAATGCGCGTTCTTACATCTACTACCTTTCCGTGCAGACGGAGTGCTAAATCTTATCATTGCCTTAGCAATAATAAGATCTGATAATTGCTATTGAAAATTTCTGCTGATCCCGCTCATGCCCGGTTTCGTTGTTCTTTTTTCGCACGATCCGGCCAGACCGGATCGAAACGGCCGCCCCACCACATTATCTTGACTCGGCGTAGTCCATGTTCGTTCATCCAATTCCGTGTAAACGTCGCCATATATGAACAGTCGCACAGATATATACTGTGACATCGCCTTACCATGAAGTAGAGATTTTGTTGAATTTTGAGCCAGCGGTCATAACTCAAACAGTCAGGGCGACTATTTGTCCCCGCCAGTTTTAAATGGGATGCCCATAAAAATCATCGTCGATGGTCTTAGTCTTCGAAAATGATTTCAAGCCTCATTGGTTTAATACTGTTCGGATAGGTTTACGCCAAACGAGACGCCCTCCTGGCGAGAACAAAAGCACGAATTGCGCTTAACAATATCTTCGTTCCCAGAAGTCGAAGGCCAGTCGGGCCTGAGGGCGTCGTCTTGCCTCAGTGAAGCCTTCGAACAGCTGGCTATATTCACGCAAGTTTTCACCCGCACTGAAATTCTTCAGGCTGGTTGCAGTCTCGTCGTTCCATGCGACGTCGTAGCAAAATGTTTTGTATTCATGCGACGCGCCTTGTAGTGTAGCGCTTCTCGGTATTCCCTTCTCGTGTCATTCACGAAAACTCACGAAGTTTCAGCCGGAAGTAGTGATGTGAATCGCAGTCATTGAACACGGGAGAGCTATAGATGGATCTGGAAAGGAAGAGAGCTTAGACAAAATTCATGTTTCCGGTCTGCTTCCCTGTAAGGACTAAAAAAATCCCGTTTGTGTTACACCTCTGTACCACTTGAAGGCGAAAGCCTGCTATTAAAGTCATACATGTAAAGTCACGCTATTGCAACATACGTTTTGAGGAGGAATTTGGAAGACTTAATGAGCCTGAATGAGAAAGGCACACGTGGTCTCATTTAGGTCGACATTTTAAAAGACGTATTGTCGTTGTTGTTATGTGGGGTTTAACGTCCCAAAGCCAGCTGTCATTATGAGAGACGCCGTAGTGCAGGGCGCCGGAAATTTCGACCACCTGGGGTTCTTTAACGTGCACTGACATTGCACAGCACACGGGCCTCAACATTTCGCCTCCATCGAAATGCAGCCGCTACAGCCGGGATTCGATCCCGCGACCCTCGGATCAGCAGCCGAGTCCTCCCAAGCTGGGACAGAGGGCGCTGCGGCGCGCTTCCGAAAAGCGCCGTTTCGGCCATAGAGTTTCCTACTAAAATACTAGAGGGAAAACTGGCGCTGCAATGGGGAAGATGCCATGGGAATGATGGGTATGACATGGATTTGTCTAGTCTTCGTGCCCGCGGCTTCAAACGTTCTGGTGGATTTGTTTATTCCTGTTTCTTTAGCGTCAATGAAAGCGAGTGACATTACTACACTTTTTCATTACGCGATGAAGGCAGCGGCTGTAGTGTACGCTTTACCACTGTCGCATGTACTAAAGTCGTTTGCAATGATGAAGTGCCGTGCAGTCTGTTTCGTTGTTGTGCTTGTTGATGGATGGCTACACATTATTTGCAGTGGTATTTTCCCTAACCTTAGAAATATTTGCGCTTCGTCTCGCGAATTTTATCGATGCGATGTTGCTGTCTCTTTTTTCTTTTGTCTCAGGTGCGACAGAATCTGTAAGCGTAGGGTAGCTTTCACGGCTGACATACATCCCTTATGACAAGGCTGTCCGTATATATTGTACTACACCATTTCGATTCCGCTGTCTGATTAATTCAACGCTGATCGAATGCGCCAAGCAGACGCACACTTATCGTGCGTAGTCGACACCCATTTGGCGATAGGCAAACGCGCCTGCAGATGACGCTGAAAATGTCAGCTCAGATCAAGGCTCAGGCGCAGTTTCTGACGGAGTTTAACGGCACGGTTGCTTATTTATCATCATGTTTTTGCACAAAACTAACCAAGATACGATGAGCGATACTGCGCTTCTGCTACGGCCTCGCGCAGTGGCTTGACCCATATAGTTTGTAAAAAGGCAGTGGAGCACTTGCACTGCGCTTAAAGAAGCGAGTGAAAGCACGTTTGTTAGATTTAGAAGACGCACCTACTTTTTACATACTTGAAAACATTAACACGCCCCTTACAAGAGCAAGAATTTCTATTTTAAGTTCGAACACAACTATATCTGGAACTTAAACATTCATGGACGCCGCTAAATCTGGGCGCAAATGGAGGAGGCAACATTGCCATATCGCACAATATTGCTAAATTTCTGATCGTTCAGTATTTTTATAACCGCGAAAAAGCAACTAGTACCTGCGCACGCACATAGTCATTCCTAAATCATCCGTTTTAGTGCACTATTTTGTCGTAAACGACCTATTTTTTTGAAGTGGCAAAGCCATATGAATCCAAAAGAACGAAGACTAGGCAAATCCATGTCATACCCATCATTCCCATGCTGGCTCAACCGCCTTGTTTGAAACTCCCGTAGACACTAGCGCCAGTTTTCCCTCTAGTATTTTAGTAGGAAACTCTATGGTTTCGGCAGCTGGTACGATTTGCGGTCGCTTCCCTCTCTGCTCTCGCCCTTGCCTCCTGTGAGTGCTCTTTGCCCGTGCTAGCGCGTTCTTGCGCCGCCCAAGGCGCCTCGCACAACTCGCACGCGCTCAGCGGCTGCATATGCTGCGTCATGTGTCCGTTACATGGCAGCTTCAGCCAAGTTTGGGGCATTGAAAAACATTTTCGCGCTGCCATTCTCAACATATACCATGCTTCAAGTACCGCGATTAGGGGACCTAGTCGGTCGTTGAGGACGATACCATGTTCGCGGCTGCCAAGAGCGTGTCGAAAGTGAATCACGACGTTACCAACGTGAAACTAAAGAGCCTTCAGTTTCTGCAGTTATACGACGGATAAAACTCATCGTGAAGTGGTGTTCGCTCTGAGCTGTCGGCGCAAGAAATTGCATTTTCGTGTGTGTTGGCCCGAAATTCCATCGCTCCCAGGCCACAACAGACTTCAAATTCATTATGTGATTAATATTAAAAGTTCATACTCATGTCTACCTTGTCGAGTCGCTGCTGCATTACAATACGCAATGCTGATAGCTGCGCACAAGTTTCGCCTCGGAAGGCAGCGACATCTTATCGTCAAATCGTGTTGTTTTCGTGTTTTTGAAGCTGATTTTGTCAGGTTTCAATGCGGCGTGACAATCTCCCCACTGTGACCACGCGTGTTCCTTGCAGTACAAGCATTTGTTTCAGACCGTGTGCGCTTGCTATAATGGCGCTTTGTTTGTTTTAAAAGCCCAGTTGGTCAACACTATGAAATGCCCCCTTCGATCGTCTGGATTTCGCGTTACAATGTAATTTTGGTCATAAAAACATTAGCAGACCTCGCGATATCCTTGCTCTTTTTATCGCCACCTTGATTCTCTCTACAGCTACTACTTAGCCAAAGCGGCAGCTACATACCGCCAGTGGCACAGCCGCTTCCATGGCCAGCGTAGACGCGCCCACTTAACATACAACTACTCAAAGTTTGTATTGAGCAACGACTAAAAACTTATCTCCACAAGTTAAGCAAAAGAGCACCTGTACTCACGGTATTATAAATATAATAACTGCAATGCATGGAGCCAGCGTGTAGCACTGCTGTCACATTAAAAAATGGTGGGTGACCTGGCCAGCGCACACTCTTCGAAATATGAGGCGAATATTTACTGCATACACTTTCGCTTGACATACGCAGTTTCTGTTAAGATAAGCTTGGCCAACGCTCTTCTCCGTGTTAATTATTGAAGATACCTTATGTTACAAAAAATGACATCAAGATATCGCGCGTGCAAGCAACACATCATCTAGCGATCTCCCGTAATCGACACTGGCCGGCTCTGTCAGGGAAACGGTACCTTTTCTCGGCTATTCCTTTTTTTTCTAAGCTGCTGTGACAGCGCACAAAGCATCTGTGTTGTGTGCCTGCTTTCCGTAGTGACAAAGCTGCAGCGCCCGGGCGGGAAACGCGAGATAAGAGCCTCCAGAAACGCGTTTCCGCGCTCGCGCAATGCAGAACACATGTGAGGGCGACCATCCGAGCGACCGGCAGTGTTGTACGGAACGTCGTTCCAAGGAACGACGTTCCTGGAACGAGTTCCTTTTGGGAGGAACGAAGGAACGCCATCGTTCCATTTAAGGTTGGTGGAACTGTAACGGTAACGCGTTACATTTGCGAAGGAACGGCAAAGGGAACGACGTTCCTTCTGCAAACGTTCGACTCCACGACGATCGCACGTACGCAAGCACATCATGCAGAGTGGATAAGCCGGGCTACAACAAGGCGACCCTCGGGTCCCCGTTTGCTGCCGCCAGGATCGCTCCATCATAGAAAACCACGTGCAAAAATGCTATTCTTTTTCTATCTCTGCTTTCGATATCCGACAAGGGTGACGCTTCCCCTTCTTCATTGCGGCCGCAAGACGTCAGGGTATCCCGCTACTCTTTGGCGCTGGCCGCTTAGTGTGGCCACTTGTTTCAGGCTGTCAGGTAGCCCTGTAGGAGTGTGTGCGGCAACGCGGGAGCAACCGCATTCAACAGCGAAATTCTCCTCATAATCCCACCGCCACGGCTCTACTAAAACACTGTCAGCGCGCGCCTTGCCATCGCCGTTCACTGGCATGGTTTTGAGAGCGTTCTTATAGCCATACTTGTAAGACACTCTAGGCGTCCATCTCTTCAAAGTGCTTTAGTGTAACTGAACGGGACGCGCTTCAATTTAGCGTCAACAGTTCTATGCCCTCGGCAAAAAGCAGAAACGAAAGGCTTCTCCTAGACGTCCTCACGTGAACGTGTGCTGAAAATGCTTAGGTGCGTGCGCGAGTGTTCGTAATGCTTAGCGAAGTCAATATCGTTCTGACCAGGACCTAGTTAATTATGCTCGGTGATGTTCAGTTTGTTTCTAATAAAAGCTAAAGCCCATGTGTCATCATCTAATCAAAACTATAGCTTCATTGCTACGAGACCTAATGGTTGCCTGCACAGGAATAAACAAATATTTTAACGCACCGGACAATACAGCACTGGACCGCTTCGTTTGCTGGTGACAATATCCTGTCAACAATTCTTGTGTGAGGTGCGTCATTTCTGTTGGCGTCCAGTCAAATGATGCATGGAGGTTACTCATTTACCTATTTATTTCCTGCACCACAACAGCAGTTCGCCCTTGCGTGAAGGTCGGTGGGCCTATGAACTGAACTGGCAATTTACGCTTGTTCCCAATGTGCCACGAATAAAAGCAGAAAACAGCCCCACGTTACTTAATTCTGCGGTAAACGCACAAGATAGCTATGTCGAAATTCCTCACAATGACCTACATTGAGCGCAGCCCATAACTAACAACAAAATAACAGCATATAAAAAAAACTTTAAAATGATGAGAACTATAAGTAAAAGCAATATATTAGAAATGGTCAATTAGACTAATAAAACGCCATACCGCTACCAAATTTGAGTAAAAACATTTACCACCAAGAATGCTGACGATATATTGGGGAATCTAGATGCAGTATTTATGTGCAATGGCGTGGGTCAGGCACGAACCTTGATATGCTGTCATAAATCAGAAGGTCTATTACAAGCTTTTAGTGCCAGATGCATCGCAGTTTCGCACGTGCATTGATACATGTGAGTAACTTTGCACATTAGAGGCGCAGTATCGTTATAACTACGCAGTTGAAGACCAACGTGGAAAATGCCATATGAATTGCGCTTTGACTAGCGCCATAGTTGCAGTGGAGTTATCTGTAGTATGTTCGGTGCTCCTTGAAAATGTTTGCCTAGGAGCGTTTGTTTGCATATTTCTTTGTCTCCAGATAATATGGAGCCAGTGACTTCAAAATTTCTAAAATATGCATAGGTCGATGAAACATTTAAAAGCTTCACTCTATTTTGCGTCAGCGTTATCGTACATGTACCTTCAATTTTAGAAAGCAAATGTAACGTTAATGTAACGACACGTTCCAATTTTTGAAATGTAACTGGAACGCGTTCCTTTCTTATTAAAGGAACTTGTAACGGGAACGCGTTACAAAGTTGTGAAGGAACGAGGAACGAGTTTTCGTTCCTGTTTTGGAGGAACGTGTACAACACTGGCGACCGGTAGTTCCACCTCTCTCCGCTTCAGCGGCGGACGGCGCTGCGCAAACTTGAGGTTGGGCTCCCAATTTGTTGGGCTCTCAATTTCAATTGGAAGAAGGCGGAGGAAATGATTCCCAAACGAACAGCCACAGGATTAGATGGGGTTAGCATTACTGTAATAAATGAGCTCGGAAGAAACAGCAAAGAAGCCCTATTAAAAGCAATTGAAAAAAGCTTAAAGGACAGGCGAATACCGGACAGTTGGCGTCAAAGTAGGATGAAGTTCATTTATAAGGGCAAGGGAGAGAAAAATAACATTCGCTCATATTGTTACAAGATAGCAGAGGGGCGTACTCTGAAGTGTTGCAAGGAAGGTAGCAGAGGGGCTCACTCTGTACGCAGGACACGGGGAAAAAGGAAACGAAGTGTTCGAGCAAGACTCGGGCCTGCCATTAGTGTTCTTTGGTACTTGCCTTTGTATATATTGTAAATATAAGTATCCCCGTAACATTTGTGGTGGAGGTGCTGGGTACGCCTGCCCTGCGTTTCCTCGCTCAACCAACACGGAACTTCGGAGCGGTCGCCGTCTCGGTTCCTCGGCGATGGCTGATGGGGCGGCGCCGCAGCCACAGGCTCCTGTGATTCTTCTGCCCCCACGGGATCCAGGAACCTTCTCGGGCACGGACGATGACAAAGTGGACGTGGAAGATTGGGTGGCCATGTACGAGCGCGTCAGCGATTACCACAGGTGGGACCCTACAATGAAGCTGGCCAACGTCATATTTTATTTGAAGGGAACTGCGCGCATATGGTACGACACACACGAAGAAGAACTGACCAGTTGGGACATTTGCAAAACGAAGCTCTGCGAGTTGTTCGGCAGGCCATTTGGTCGTCAGCAGGCGGCCAGGAAGGAGCTTGGTTCCCGCGTGCAGACTTCGACAGAGTCCTACGTCTGTTATATTCAAGACGTGCTGGGCCTCTGTCGGAAGGTTGATCCTAATATGACGGAATCTGACAAGATTTCGCACATACTAAAGGGAATAGCCGACGACGCGTTCAATCTATTGATTTTCAAGGACTGCACTACGGTCGAAGGCATTGTCAAAGAATGCAAGAGGTTTGAGCAAGCAAAGAGTCGTCGCATCACCCACCAGTTCGTTCGGCTGCCCAATACCGCTGCTACTTCATCGTGCGAAGACCCTCCGATAATCCCACAAACTGCGTCGCCGCAGAATGTCACCCGCCTTATCCGTCGTGAACTGGAAGCTATGGCCCCTGCTGCCGTACCTTCGGACATGCCGCAAGCAAACCTGCCCACCGTGTCCCTCATCCAAGCAGTCGTTCGACAGGAGTTCGCGAACCTTGGCCTCACTTCCGTTTGTTCTCTTCGTGAGCCCGAGAGCACCTATGCCGCTGTGAACCAAAACCAAGGCTACGCCCGACGCTACCGAAACCCTGATGAATGGAGGACGGCGGATAATCGGCCCATATGTTTCAACTGCTCTCGCGCCGGACACATTGCACGTTACTGCCAAAACCGCTGGAATTCTCGCTGGAACTCTGGATCATGGCGTCGTCCCGAAGGCCCTGCTCGTCGATTCTCTCCTCGACCTGATTCCCCGACATCTGACGCGAACCGTCCTAGCACGAGGTTCAGCCGTTCACCATCACCTCAAGGCCGTCGACCACTGTCGCCGCAGGCACGTCGATCTTCGTCCCCTGCACGACCTGCACCCTACGCTTCGGAAAACTAGACCATGCAGCGCCCGGAGGTGACGCTGCATCAAAGACCATGCATCAAAATCCTCTATTGACGATTCCTACTTGCCGCAACCTTTTGGACATTCAAGTCGACGACGTTACCGTTTCAGCCCTGATAGACACTGGCGCACAGATTTCTGTTATGAGCGCAGCTCTCCGCCGTCAATTGCGCAAAGTTCTTACTCCCGCTATTCAGTGCACGGTTCGGGTTGCGGATGGGAGCACGTCACCTGTTCTTGGCATGTGCACTTCTCGCGTGTGTATCGCAGGCCATCAGACCACTGTTTTGTTTGCCGTGCTCGCACAGTGCCCACACGACGTAATCCTCGGCCTCGATTTTCTTTCGACGCATTCGGCCCTTATCGACTGCTCAACCGGCCTTATTCAGCTTGAACTCCCTTTTGATACGGACGTTGGTTTGGACAAGCCCAATCGCTTATGTTCTACAGAGTTCATGCACCTACCGCCGCAAGCAGCAACTTACATCCAGCTGACTTCTGACCCACCTGTATGCGATGGCGACTATGTTGTTTCACCGATTACCGACGTTGTCCTTGCACATTCCGTCGTCCTTCCGCACACAGTGATCACAGTACGCCAAAACCAGGCCTCTTTACCTGTTTTGAACTTTGGCCTCTCCAACCATGTGCTCCCTGCAGGTATCACCCTGGGCATCCTGTCGTCTTTGAAGGAATGTGACGTCTCCGAACTCTCCGTCGACGCCCCTCATAACCTTTCGACCTCGTCCAAAGCGATTGCCCCTTCGCCTACTGACATTGACAAAATGTTAGCGGCAGATCTCTCGCCCACCCACGCTGAAGCTCTTCGTCACCTTTTGGAGTCCTACGCCGATCTATTCGACTTTAACGACCGCCCTTTAGGCCAGACGTCCGTTGTCATGCACACAATTCATACCGGTGACTCCAACCCCATTCACCGGCGCCCTTACCGCGTTTCGGCCGCTGAACGTGCTGTCATCCAAAAGGAAGTGGAAAAGATGCTCGCTAAAGATGTCATTGAACCATCCTCAAGTCCTTGGGCTTCTCCTGTTGTCCTCGTGAAAAAGAAGGACAACACTTGGAGATTTTGTGTCGATTACAGGCACCTCAACGCAATAACTAAGAAGGACGTTTACCCCCTGCCGCGAATAGACGACGCGCCCGACTGTCTTCATGGCGCAAAATATTTCTCGTCCATTGACCTTCGATCGGGGTATTGGCAGATTGCTGTTGACCCGCAGGACCGAGAAAAAACGGCCTTTATAACTCCAGACGGGCTCTACCAATTTAAAGTAATGCCATTTGGTCTATGCAATGCGCCGGCAACCTTCGAGCGCATGATGGACTCGCTCCTACGCGGCTTCAAGTGGTCGACCTGCTTGTGCTACTTAGATGACGTCATCATTTTTGCACCGACATTTGCCAGCCATCTCGACCGCCTTTCCACCATTCTCAGCCTATTCCGTAACGCTGGTCTCCAGCTCAACTCTTCCAAATGCCGTTTCGGACGCCGTGAAATAACTGTATTGGGACATCTTGTTAACTCCGCTGGTGTGCAGCCTGATCCCGATAAAGTCAGCGCCGTGAAAAACTTTCCTGTGCCTTGTTCGCTGAAAGATGTACGAAGTTTCATCGGGCTGTGCTCGTACTTCCGCCGCTTTATTCGGAATTTCGCCGAGATCGCTCGTCCCCTCACTGCGCTATTGAAAAAAGACGCCGTCTTCACCTGGGGCTTATCCCAGGCTTCGGCCTTCTCGGCGCTCATAGACGCCCTCACAATTTCTCCGGTATTAGCGCACTTTGCCCCGACTGCAACCACTGAAGTGCGCACCGATGCCAGCGGCCATGGAATCGGCGCCGTCCTCGCCCAGCGTCAATGCGGCCGAGAATGCGTTATTGCCTACGCCAGCCGCCTTCTCTCCGCACCAGAGCAGAACTATTCCATCACAGAACGAGAATGCCTTGCGCTTGTATGGGCCATTGCTAAATTTCGTCCCTACCTATATGGACGCACCTTTACTGTAGTGACTGACCATCATGCACTCTGCTGGCTCTCCTCGCTCAAAGATCCTACAGGCCGTCTCGCTCGTTGGGCTCTCCGTCTCCAAGAATACTCGTTCTCGGTCGTTTACAAGTCTGGTCAACGCCACCAGGACGCCGATTGCCTGTCGCGTTATCCCGTTGATCCGCCTGCAGACGCCGAGAAAGACATTGAGGCATGCATTTTGTCCATATCCGATTTCAGTAACATAGGCCACGAACAACTCCGAGACCCAGCTTTACGCTCCATCGTGAATAGCCTCGGTTCTGGAACTACAAGTCCTTCACTCCGCATGTTCTGCCTTCACGATGGGATCTTGTACCGCCACAATATGCACCCCGATGGCCCTGAACGCCTTCTCGTTGTACCATCACACTTGCGGTCTGATGTTCTTCGCCAGCTTCACGATGAGCCAAGTGCCGGTCACCTTGGTATTACACGCACCTATGATCGCATACGGCGCCGCTTCTTCTGGCCCGGCCTCTACCGTTCCGTGCAGCGATATGTCGGCAGTTGTGACGCATGTCAACGTCGAAAGCGGCCAGCAATGTTGCCAGCCGGTCTTCTTCACCCCATTGACATTCCCGCCGAACCTTTCTACCGCGTAGGACTCGACCTTCTCGGCCCTTTTCCCACATCGACATCCGGGAATAAGTGGATTGCCGTCGCGACCGACTACGCGACGCGATACGTCATTACACGTGCTCTTCCCACCAGCTGCGCTACGGATGTCGCCGACTTTCTTCTTAACGACATCATTTTGCAACACGGTGCTCCTCGACAGCTCCTTACCGATCAAGGCCGGTATTTTTTGTCCCGCGTCGTTCAGGAGCTCCTTCACTCCTGCTCCACAAAACACAAGGTCACAACAGCTTACCACCCTCAAACGAATGGCCTTACGGAGCGTCTGAACCGAACTCTCACCGACATGCTGTCCATGTATGTTTCCGCAGACCATCGCGACTGGGACGCACCTTTGCCCTACGTTACCTTTGCCTATAATTCTTCAAGGCATGACACCTCCGGTTATTCTCCGTTTTAATTACTCTACGGCCGCGAACCATCCCTGCCTCTTGACACGCTACTTCCCGCCTCCAGTTACCCTGTTACGTACGTTCGTGACGCCATAGCGCGGGCTGCCGAAGCACGTGAAATCGCCCGTGAACGCCTCATCATGTCTCAAGCCGCTCAAAAAGACCTGTATGATCGCCGCCACAGAGACGTTTCTTATTCTCCCGGGTCCCTTGTACTTTTATGGTCCCCATCTCGCCGTGTTGGTCTCTCGGAAAAGCTCTTATCCCGCTACGATGGCCCCTATAAGATCTTACGCAAGGTCACTGACCTCACGTATGAAATTGAACGAGTCGCCGATGGAGCCCAATCTACGAGACTACCTTCCACAACTGTACACGTCGCGCGACTGAAGCCCTATATACCTGCCACCTCTAAGCTGCCGTGACACGCGCCGAGTCGGTGCTTTTACGCCGGGGGGTAGTGTTACAAGATAGCAGAGGGGCGTACTCTGAAGTGTTGCAAGGAAGGTAGCAGAGGGGCTCACTCTGTACGCAGGACACGGGGAAAAAGGAAACGAAGTGTTCGAGCAAGACTCGGGCCTGCCATTAGTGTTCTTTGGTACTTGCCTTTGTATATATTGTAAATATAAGTATCCCCGTAACAATATAGACCGCTGACCATTACATCAGTACTCTACAGGTTGGCGATGCAGGCAATTAAATTGAAAATGCAGATATGGACAGAGCTTAATGGCACTTTTGGCGAACTCCGAAATGGATTTCGAGTCGACAGGAGATTAGATGATAACCTTTTTGCGCTTACGCAGTGTATCGAAATAGCCGGAAAAGAGAACAGACCTTTACATTTGGCATTTTTGGATATTAAAGGTGCGTACGACAATGTGAATCAGAATATTTTATGGGACATAATGAAAGAGGTTGGTATAGGGGATGACTGTATAGAGCTCTTAAAGGAAATATACAGTGGAAATACAGTATGTGTGGAATGGGAAGGTATGGCGAGTAATGGTAGAATGGAGGTCGTCGATATAGGTAAAGGGTTGAGGCAGGGATGCCCGTTGTCCCCACTATTATTCATGCTTTACATGAGGAGAATGGAGAAAGCATTGGAGATGAGCAATATTGGTTTTAAGCTGTCGTACAGACAGGCAGGTATAGTGATAGAACAAAAGCTCCCCGGGTTGTTTTATGCAGACGATATTGTGCTATTCGCAGGCAGTCAAACAGATTTGCAGGGTCTGGTTAATATATGTGGTCAGGAAAGTGAAGATTTAGGGCTAAAATTTAGTGTGACAAAATGCGGCTGGATGATATTCAATGACAGCAACGATCAGACCATATCAATACAGGGCGAGGAGATACCCAGAGTACGAGAGTACAAATACCTCGGGATATGGATAAATGATGGTAATAGATACATGGAAGTACAAGAAAAAGCTATGATAGTTAAAGGAAAGAGGAACTCCGCAATAATGAAGCATAGAGCGCTGTGGGGTTACAACAGGTACGAGGTAATTCGAGGTTTGTGGAAAGGTGTAATGGTGCCAGCACTTACATTCGGAAACTCAGTGGTGTGCATGCGGTCAGAGGTACAATCAGGGCTGGACGTGAATCAGAGGACGGTCGGACGTCTCGCACTGGGCGCCGATGGGAAGACCACAAATGAGGCTGTTAAGGGGGATATGGGATGGTCTGACTTTGAGGGAAGGGAAGCTCAGAGTAAAATTAGGTACGAACAGAGATTAAGGAATATGAAAGAAAGTAGATGGGCAGCGAAAGTATTCAGGTATTTGTATAGGAAGAACGTTGATTCACAATGGAGGAAGAGAACTAGGAAGCTTACCAGTAGGTATACATCCAGTAACGAAACGGATGGGACGAAAAAGAGCGTTAAGAGCATGGTCAGAGCGGCGGAGAACTCGGATTGGATAGCAAGAGTGGAGAAGAAACCGGCATTGAACAACTACCGAAAAGGGAAAGACGAAATCAAGAGAGAATAATTTTACGATAATTCAAAGGGAAGCGCTTTACTGTTTGAGGCAAGGTCCGGTTGCCTGAGAACCCGAACTTACAGAGCGAAATTCAATAAAGAAGGGGACGGATGTACGTGCTGTGGAAAAGCTAGGGAAACGACAGATCATATTTTGATTGAATGTACAGATGTCCACCCAGGTGTAGCTGTGGACACTACCCTACAGGAGGCCATGGGTTTCAGAAGTAACAGGGGAAAGCTGAACATGCCGGTGATAGAGATAAGTAAAAGGCGCTTAGAGCATTGGTGGCGCAAAATTATGGAGCAAACAAAAGCGCAAGGTAGTTCGGGTAAGATTGTTTCATCACAGAGGAACGATAATAGATAAAATAAATAGACGAGGAGAAAAATTAGTGGTGAAAATATGTGTGATTCGGGAAAAGAAATGTTTGTAGAGGAAACAGAAATAAAGCTAGAGCTTGGTGGCCCGGCTACCGCCCCGTTATAAAGGGGACGCTCCTAATATCCATCCATCCATCCATCCATGTTGGCCACCAGACCACCATGGCGAGGAAGATGTATTCGAGAACCGGCGCCTTTCGAATGCATTAACTAATGTGTGTATTACGCAACGTGTGCATTACCCAATGTGCAGCAGGCTCTATGTAAAATCCCCTGTAGCGAGTATAACTATGCTCGCGTATCCCTGGGTGCGATACGCGCCGCTTGTGGTCGGCTATAGGTAGGGCTTTCCCCTGAATTAAGTGCGAAGCATTCCTTGGCAAACTTGAGCAACTTTGACCCGATCTATCTATCTATCTATCTATCTATCTATCTATCTATCTATCTATCTATCTATCTATCTATCTATCTATCTGTCTGTCTGTCTGTCTGTCTGTCTGTCTGTCTGTCTGTCTGTCTGTGTCTAGGCGCCTATGTCACTGTGCTCTCCTGGTCGTCTGTTTCACTTGACATACCCGAATATTTGCATGGTAGGGCAAAAATGTATGACGAACATGAATCACAGATCTTTATATCGCTAAAGGGATGTACTCGTCATGTGCGTCATGATTAGCGACACCGCAGTCACTTGTGGCTCATACCAGTAGTGCTCGGCCCACAGTATGCGGGCATGCGCCACAGCTGTTTCAGTTTTATAGAGCCTACGTCAGCCACTGACCAACTGAAATAGATATATGAAACGCTGGGACAGCGGTAAATAGACATGTGAAAAGTTGTGACTTCGGGGATCGAACCCGCAACTTTGAGCGGTGCCTCAAGTTTTGTGCACCTCCCGCCGGGGCACTGCCTCCAGGATCGGCCCACGCTTGTGTTCGCGGTTGACACACGACGGCTGGCTCAAAGAGCTGCGCTCTTAAGACAAGAAAGGAACACTGTTTATCGCAGGTTGTGATTGAAATGTAGACATAACAAGCACACACACACACACACACACACACACACACACACACACATGCAACCTACCAAACTTGAGAGTGGTATCAGACACGGGCTCTCGACGTACCAAGCAAGCATGCTAACACTATAGGATACGGCTGCTTGCGCCGCTAGGTATATAGAGTAAATAAATCTATCGCACCAGCATTTCTAACGATGATGCTTGTATAACATGAATACCGCTTCTAGTGTGTATAAGCACTATAATAGCAATGCTTATGTTCTGCCACCATTCGGCATGCTTTTGTACGACGTTGCTCGATCCCATAGGTATACTTAAACGAAAGACGCTGATGATAACACATCAACACACCGTTTAGTGCATTTTTCTTCGACAAAACAGATCTCTGTGCTTTGGACTAACGTGACTTCCAACGTTACATCGTAGCACAATGTACCATTCAGTCGACAGGGTACTGTCGACGTTCCTGGTTAGCCCGTGTTAATCATACTCATGAGTGGGTGCATCTTTGCACAGAAACCTTGATCGTACTTGTAACAGCTGGATTGAATGACAAACAATTCGTCATAGGCCATTTCCCCTTTGGCTGCTTCGCATGATGCTGATTCCCACAGTGCGTGTGATCCGCAGGATTTTTCCGTACGGGTCACATGGTGATTTTCTTCCTATTTTTTTTTCCTTGTTACCATTAGACTAAACGCCGCGTATTTTCTTATGTGACATTAAAATGTGATAAAAAAATGATGTACAAAGAAAAATGAGAACTCGCATCTCGTTTGCTCGGTACATACTAAAACTGGCATGGAAGCGTACGAATGTATGATTAACGTGAATGATAGGTCATGGCATCAAAAAGTCACAGTTTCGCCGCAAGGGCGAAACAATCAGTGCGATAGCAAGAAACTGTAATGCTATACGAAGTGAGGCTCTCAGCTTCAGGAACAATATTAATTGTAGCAAACATGCACTTGCTAAGTGAGCGCCTCCCGTGGGCAGCGCGTGCTGGTACGAAGGGCTTTATACGTTGCGTGTCACAAAGCTAAACCTACAAAGCTAGGGGAGGCCGCTAAATGAACAAACAGAAGATGAGCGCGAACTATCAAGTGAAGCACGCACGAAACGAACGCACAGATATACACCGAACGAGCGCGAATAAGCTGTAACAATGGATACTATCAGTTTGAACAGCGCTCCTGTTGCAAAGGCGGCCGAAGCAGCGAAGGAAACTAGCGTGCTTCAAGTGTGGAGCTGTGACACTTGATAGTTCGGGCTCATCTTCTGTTTGTTCCTTTAGCGGCGTCCCTTGAGCTCGAGTGACTTTCGTACGCTCCCGTAATATCAGCGCGGACATCACGGTGAAAGCTCGAAACATCCCTCTTCCTCTCACCACGAGACAACCGCGCGAGCAGACAGCGGAAAGGCAAGGTTCTCCCTGCGCAAATATTAGAAGCGAGCGAGCTGGCCGACGACTTTTAAATGCGCCCGTTGCGCTCCTCGCGCAACGGGCGCATTCTCGCTGGTAATGTGCGCACAATCTCGCTGGTAATGAAGAAACGCCTATAAGCGCCTGCCGTCTCTGAGTCCTGCCAGCGGTAAAGGGTGTGTATATAAGGCTCGCCGTTAGCTCCCTGAAGGATATGCTCTTTTTGGCGTAGTGGTTAGCGCCACGCGATGCGGAGCGAGAGGTTGCTGGTTCGATTCCGCGTTTCGGAAGCATTTATCTGAATTATCTTTTTGGGACTTTTATATATATATATATATATACATACTTATACATATACGGTGCATTACGGCGGCGGCGACGGGGACGGCAAAAATCAGCCGAGACTGTCTATATAATTGCTATCGCAATAATAGCATGACGTGCTCGTCAGTTACGTCGTGATCAACGATAATAAAATCACGTGCGGCTCATACCCGCATTGTATATGCCCGTATGAGCCACGCGAGATTGAGTGGTAACCTTAACAACTACATGCGTTAAATTACACTCATGCGATTTTCGACACCCAGGGGTTCCAGGTTCGAACCTCCAGGTCCCGGGTTCGACTACCAAAGATCCTAGCGACTCTTAGGCGAAATCTAACATCCCTTACGGTGAACGCGCACCGAACTACTTCCGCTTTAATAAGAATTCGATTGAGCTCAATAAGCTCAGTATTGATTATGTTATTTAGTTATTTATTTCATTATTTATTTTTCTGAAAAAAAAGGCTGCCAGCAAATTCAAGCAAATAATACATTTGTGGAAAGGTTGCATAAATCTATTTCACAGCTTAAAAAAACGCAGTTTAAAGCGCACACATGCAAGCTTAGCTCCGCTTCGTTCCGCAGGGCAGTTTTAATGCGAACTCAATAACCACTGCATTTTCTGTAAAATGAGCACAACCAAACACGTTCGTCTTATGACATCTCGCCGCATAACGTTTGACAGCAGCCCCCGCCCACTTTCTCAATTTTGCGTCGCGGAAAGAAATGAAAAAAAAAAAAGAAACAGAAAGGAATGGCAGCACACTAGTGGTGGGGAACACGCCCACGCCGTGCTCCTCAATTTCTCATCATAGGTACCTGTTCGTTTGCTGTTTCGCGTAACCATCGCCATTACCGGGTAATAAGGAAGAAAGGGCTCGTGTTCGGCTAACGGCGTGTACTTCGACACCAGAAAAAGTCGATATAGCGGGTGATCGCTTTCTCTTTTTTTTTTCGTTTTTCTAAGTGGGAACAGATTTATTAAATATTGCCTTCGGCCGAGAGCGTAATTTCGACGCACAGGCTGTGCTATACTAGGCGGAGCAGTCCACAATATTTGTATGGAGCAAATTGCATAGTGTGACGTTGGCATTTCAACGCAGTTTTACTGAATTAATTTGCAATTATTCGCCACAGGACACGTGCCTCGATTACGAAACTGCAGCCTCGTAGAAGCTGCTTTATTGTGTCGTTTTACAGCAGACACACTAATGCAAGCCTTTCTGCCCGGCATGTAACACCACTGCTGCCGTGTAAACTACTTGGCTTGAGATAAACGACTGCAGATATGAATTTGCACGTTAAGGGAAGTGCTCTACTACATCATGGCGCTGCGAAATCTTCCACGGGAAGTGGAAATCTCTTTTCGTAGAGAAAGAACGTGTATGGCACGTGGTGGCATCTATTCTCTAGCTCTTCTTCAGTGTAATTAATTATGGTAACGATACTGCGAGGCAAGTCTGTCAGTTTCTGTCATCATTATATATATATATATATATATATATATATATATATATATATATATATATATATATATATATATATATATATACTTGTTTCAGCTTTAGTTTTTAGGATTTTTCGTGCCTTCGTTTTATGAATCCTGTTGCGACAGCGTCGGTGCGGTATTTTTCAGCGATGCCAAAACGCGCGCTGTCGTAACATGCCGCGCTTGCAACGGACGAGAACAACAGCGACGCGTGACGTCACACACAAATGCTTACTGCATGTGTGACGTAAACCACCGAGGCTCTGGTAGATCCACCCACCTCTTGCCTCGGGAAACGCGATATGCGCGCCGAGCAGCATTCCAGCCTCCTCGAAGAAAACAAAATCGAAGCGAGGCAACACAGGCAAATGAAACAACACCACGAATCCCGTCAAAAGGTCGACTTCGGTGCGAAAGAAGACGCAAAAGGGAGCGAAAAGGAAGTCGTCAGGCGTAAAGTTTCTGCCAAGGAGAGCACGCGACCATCGACCGAACTTTTCCGAGCCGCGTGTTTTTCATCAATGCGAGAGGAAGCCGCGCGAGTACACAGCAAGCGCAACGCTTGTGGACGTTGAGCGGATGGGCTTCCAAAGCCGCTTTTCTCTCTCTCTCTGACTCTCGCCTAGGTCCGGTTGGCGAGAAGCACAGTCGGCCCACGTCAAATAGGCCGTTCTATTCATTCGCGCCCTTTCTTTGTTGGAATCAAGGAAGCAGAGCAGGCTCGGCGTTCGCAGTAAAAGGGAAAGGGTTAATGCTGAATACGCAGCAGCAAATCAGAGAAATGCAAGGAAAGGGGCAACGCAGAGAGAGAGAAACGAATCTCGACGCGGCGGCCAAGGCGACAACGTGTATATTTATTATTACTGTCGTTATTAATCTTTATTTTCTGCCCCCTGCCGTCACTCACGGTGTCCCGAAGGCGGCGGCGACGTCCTGGAGCGGCGCTTGCTTGCCCGCAGAGCGCGGCGACGCTGATGAGCGACCCTTGATGAGGGCAGCCAAACTGCTCCTTCGCAGACTGATGCTGAAGCGCGCAGATACCGCCCGCAGCGGCTGCACGCACGCACGCAGGAACGCTCTAGCGCGTACCGAGAAAAGGAAGGAGAGGAGAGAGGGAGGGAGGTTGCGGCCTCGCGATACGGCGCCAAGAAGGAGCATCCACGGGCTGCAGGACGGCGAGACAAAGAAGAAGAAGAGCAGCGCCCAGCCGGAGGTTTCACGCGCTGGGCGCTCGCGCGCGGCAGACGAAGCAAGAAGCCGGCGGGGAGAAATGTTCCCGGTCATTAGGAAAAATCGACGCGGGCGCTCGCAAAAGGCCATCGTCGAGCACGTTGCTACCATTGCCGCCAGTGTCGCCCTCCCGGAACGCTGCAGCAAAGAGAAGCTGCGGGAATTGAATCCTCATTGAGAAGACGCTTTTAGGTACTTTCTTCGTCGAACGGAGAGCAACAAGGGTGGAGAGAGAGAGCAGCGCGGCCTTATCGCGCTCGCCGGGTTTTCTACAAAGCGAGCGGTTCGCGACCTCGTTTGAGCATCGCACGGGTCCCGACAACGGCCGCGGACGGGCACCGCGGGCGCTGTGCAGCGCGCGACACACTCCTCCCCGCCAGCCACGCTCCCCGTCTATTATCTCGTCGAAGTCTGCACCGTTGTATAAACGACGCCGACGCCTCGTCTGGCGCACTTTAAAAGTGAAATCGCGTAAAGTTTCATCAATGACGCCTCCGATCGCGTATACGCCTTCCTTTTCCGGCGAAAGTGGGCTGGGCGCAAAAGTAAACTCGTGCAAAAAACGAGCTGCAGTATACAGCGAGAAAAACGCCGGTAGCAAGATGGGACCGTGTGGCTGAGCGATACCGAATCTCTCTGCGCCACCCGCCCCCCTTCTCTCTCTGTTTACGAAATGCGTCCTATTTGCAACAAATTTAAAGTTGGTGATGCAGAACATGATGGCGATGTAATACTAATAAGATCAGTTTGCAATGTGCGATCTAGTGGCTCATTTTCTTTTAATGTCAGTTGCGGAGGCAATCCTGTACTTCCGTTAGCTCAATTAAAAAGGACGAGACGTAGAATAACACAGCGTACGCAAGACAAGCGCCGATCTCAACTAATATTTATTGTGATTTAAATCTGTTGTATTGCACGGCAAGGAAGTGCAGTTCTTAGATTCGGTATTTTAATCTGTATGATGTGATACGCGCGGTTGTGACAGTGCTGCGCAGTGCGCTTACGCACTTCGGCTTTGAGGTGAGTCACAATAAAGATTGAGAGTGGCACTTCTCTTGAGTATACTGTGTTCTTGTGTGTCTCGTGCTTTTTAATTGCGCTAATCATGCGGTTTCATTCGGCAGTATGAACCAACTAGTCCAACAAGAACTTCTATCAAAATCCTGTACTTGCTCACAGATGTTGGATATAACGACATATACGCTCTGGCCCAAGCACATGGAATACATGTGTAACAAAGCTGACAAAAAACTGGGTTATCAACGCCGCACTCTATCAAAGCCTCCGAGGAAACTACGCTTCTCTTATATAAATCGTTAATCCATCCAGTTCCTGACAACGCATCGGTCGTTTGGATCCCGTATAAGCAGCGCGAGAGTAAGGTGCTGGAAACAATACAGAGAAAAGCTCTCGTTCAGCTGGTTGAACGTGCTCAAAAGTGATTGCTCTGTTCACTGCGCTGCGGACACTCGCACAAGATATGTTCGATGGATTCATCACCACCTGTTCCTTAACCGTTGTTCCTTATAATTCTGTGTATCATGGCACACCCACTCCTGTCATAGCGCGCATCGCTATGACAGGAGTGGGTTTATTGGATGGACAGGCGGTGCGACGATGGCAGCAGCCGTAGTTCTGGACAGCGTCGTCAGCTCGAGATCAGGGCTCGTGTCTCTTCCTCAGGCCATGTCCCACTGCACTGCGTAGGTTCGTGCTTCCCCACTACAGTACCCCGGCGGTGAAGAGGAGCCAACCTGGCGACTCAAGGTGACGCTACAATAAGTGGGTTGTGATAGGGCTTGAGACGTCTCACATGGACCACCTGGCGGCCCAGACGGCGCTTATCGGTGGAAGGGTTGATGGGTTCGATGACGTAGGTGACGGGAGTGGGGCCCTCAGTGACGTGGTAAGGGCCGTGGTATTTAGGAGCAAACTTCGGACTGAGGCCAGGGGAATGGGAGGGTAACCGGAGCCAGACGCGGGAGCGAACGGCGAAAGTCTCCACAGAAATATCGCGGTCACGGCGATCTTTTTGATGGGCTTGGTTGTCCGCAGTGAACGAGCGGGCCAGCTGACGACACTCTTCGGCATAGTTGGCAATTTCAGAAACATGGCTGAATTCGGAGGCGTCCGGGCGATACGGCAAAATTGTGTCGAGTGTGGTGCACGGTTCGCGGCCATATAGGAGGAAGAATGGAGAGAAACCTGTGGTAGATTGTGTCGCGGTATGAATGAATGAATGAATGAATGAATGAATGTCGCACCTTCTCCCGAAAGACGTGGATTCGATCCGAGCTGCGGCGATCGCATTTTGATGGAGGCGAAAAGCCAGAGGCCCCGTTTGCTGTACGGTTTCACTGCACGTTGAAGAAACCCCGGTGGTCAAAATTTCTGGAGTCCTCCACTACGGCGTACCTCATGATCATTCCGTGCTTTCGGCACGTAAAACTCCAGCGATTAATTATAAAGATTACATCGCTTTACTCACTGAAGTGACCTTGCTCTCGCTACCGTACAATATCTGGGGTTTAAGCGATAACACGACCTCGATTTCGTCAAGACACGTGCTGTATATCGTTGCATTCGTGCATAATGGCGAGAAAATGTTTTGTAAATAAATTTTAGCGTCTTTTTTTGCTGCTGTAAGATGGACGACGCCCACGAAAGGTGCGTTCGTTTTCATTTTGGTGCCCGAAAGGCTTCCTTTTCGGAATTTCTCTTCGTGAAGTGCTTTCATTGAGACGAAGTTTCCAATTATCCACTATTTTAACGGAGCTGTCGTCACTATAAGCACAGCGGCAGTACAGGCAGAATTACGTGCGATTCCCCAAGAATTGGTTCCTTGCCTTATGGGCTACCGTAAGGTTGATCGTTTAGGAACGCTGGTTGAACTGCTTCAAAGCTGAGCTAGTGAATTGGATTATCATTTTCATAATTGTTTTTACTGACGTTAATATAGATTGCTACTATTGCTGCTGCACTACGCAGATTTAAGAACGGACCCACAAAACAAGCCGTCATTCTCTCGGACTCTAAGTCGGCAATTCAGCAGCTCTCTTGGGGAACTCCTCTAAACATGTTCTGCCGACAATTGTTAGTATCGCTGAAAATATCGGCCCAACAAGTTGACACCTTCGCATGTTGGTATCAGCGGCAACGAAAGAGCATATGCCCTGGCCAACGAAGCACTTTCGAGGCAGCTGACGATAACAGCCTCTATTAATCAGATATTACCAAAACAGGCAATTCATGACCACTTCCGTTTTTTATGGAAGCCATCGCATCAACGTGGTGTTGCAAAAGGATTTAGGCGCGGCGAGTCAACTCAGCTGTGCTGAGTCAGAATGGGGTCAGCATGCTCCCCCGCATGGTCTCTCAAAGTTAGGGGCGCCGATTCGCCACTGTGCATGGAGTGCAATGAAGTGGGAGACATTGACCACTACAAGAACACATGAACCAGGCATCCCGTTTAGGACTATTGTTTCAGAGGCAGGCACCTGGTAGCTTGTCTGAATACCTTCAGGCACATCTACATTGAAGTTTGAAGACCCATTCCTGGTCCCAAACTCCGAAGCCGTTGTTAAAGTGTTGAAGAAACAAGATTTCCGGGAACATTTGGCTTTGAGTATAGATGTGACGGACTTATATTACTCACTACCCCATAACCAGTGGATGGAATGTGTTGAATCTTGTATTTATGAGAACGATGAATCCGGATTCAGGAACGAGTGTGGTGTTTCTATTGAATCTTTTTTTGCAAGTGTTATCGATGTATTGCAGGTCCACTGTCGTAGGGTGGGATAAAGTGTTGTTTTTGCAACGCAGGGGATATGTATAGGTTCCAAAGTTGCTCCTGTTCTTAGCAACATTTTTCTTAGTTTTGTAGATAGGGCTGTGAATGAAAGGTTACAGAATGTGGTCAGTTTAATTCGCAGATATGTAGATGACTACTTAGTGGTAATAAGAAGTGATAACTTTGCACAGTTGGCTGGATCGGTTTTGCAGGTTGTCGAAGAATGTGATTATGGGTTAAAATTCACTATGGAATTGCCTTGTGAGAATAAACTACAATTTCTACATTTTCAATTAAAGTTTGGAGGTAAGCATGTGGTGTTGGCAGTATAATCCTAGGACAGGGAAGCCTCTCTTTGATTACGGGTCTGGCCACTCGAAGTTAATCAAAAATGGTGTGGCCTTCGCTTGCTCGCGCGCTGCTCTGACACGCTCGTGCCGTGAGACAATGTTAGTGTTTTAGATCAGGTTGACAGATTAAGGAAGGCAAGGTATCCGGATTCCGTGCTCATGATGACTGCCGATAAGCTCATTAAATGGGTGAAGTCTCAAGAGAAAGGGAAACATGCAGACAATGAAGACAGAAGTACCCAAGAGAAAGTTGCCGGGATTCTTTACATTCATAAGATGTCTCATGGTCTTAAGAAGGTAGCAAGGCGTTTTGGGGTTAAGGTGGCATTTTCTGCGCCCGTCAAGACCAGTACCATGTGTGCAGCTCTGCAAAAGAAGTTTGAGAACATAAATAATAAAAAACGAGGAGGGTTGTGGGATTAAGCATGAAGAAGATAAGTGTGCCGTTCCTTGTGCCACTAATGTAGTTTATAATGTTCCGTTGTCCTGTGGTGCATCTTACGTCGGCAAAACAGGCCGATGCCTGAACACGAGATTAAATGAGCACAGGTCAGCAGTAAAGAAAAAAGAGCACGCTCATTTGGCCACCCATTGCAAAAAATGTAAATGTAATCCCATCCTTACTAACACAAGTGTTGTATTCAGACATAAAAATCGCACCATAAGGGAGATTGTGGAAGCCTTTCTTGTAAAAAAGGGGGGAAAGAATTGCGTTAGTCAAGCCTCGCTTAATCTCTTGGATAAAGAGATCAGGTTTTTGGAGGACACATAGGACACAATCAGTCGAAGCCTTGTTGCGCTTATCCGCTTTTTCTGACATGACACGCCCATTATGGTTCACGTGTTGTTCCCCCTTTATATATATGTGCTATCTTTTCAATAAAATTTCAGTTGTCAGTCAGCGCTCGTGTCGTCTTTCCTTGTCTTCGGTCCTTGTTTGTGCGCGCTGTTCCACCATTGACCACTACATCTACTCCTGCGAGCGCTTTTGCCCTGAAAAAAAAAAAACGCACTCATTGAAAACATGAAAAAATGAGGTTTACCACACGCGTGCACTGCACAAATTATATATCCGGAAAGTACACGGACGGTTCGCAAGATGGTGTTGGCCCTGCTTATAATATTTCTCCAAGAGACAGGATTGAGTGACACGTGGTGACGCATGCAACATGTACAGAGAGGCTCTGGCGGAGCACTTGCTAGCCAGGTCTGCCAGCCTAACACCTCCTACAGCCACCACATCATCACATCACATTAATGTATATTATGTAAAATATGTATAAAATGTTCAGACGCTGTTCGCATTAGTTGCACTTTGTTTATATATTCTTGTGGTCTAACCTGTGGATCAGTAGGGTGTCTCGTGGCGTCACTAAAATTCGAGTAAGGTCAATGTATAAGCTTACGTACAGCCTCTCAATGGCCACGCATGATTCCTGTTAAAGCTGACACGCAATAAGCGCGAAGTCATTGTAAAGCGATTTTTTCGCTCGGCATCCACGAGGTGTGGCTGTTGTGTGTGTGTGTTTTTTTTCCCCCGTCTGGTAAACAGCGAGGCGTTATCGAGACGACAAGGCTTATAGCCATCTGTCTGTAAGAGCGCAGCGTATATGTTCATGAACGGCTCTGTTTTGTACGGAATCACGAAATGAAACAACAAACGTTTCCAATTTATTCTCCTGCTGCGAATATCCGCTTTGGGCGCATAATTATTTTAATAAAGCGACGTGTTCTTTGCATATATTTCCATTATTTGGCGCGTCTGCTCGATCGGCTTCCAGCTGAGTAAACCGGGCAGTAGAAACGGAACTTGGGTGAGTTGGTGGTGGTTCATAATCCACAAGTTACAGCGCTAAACGGGCTAGGAGGGATGAAAAGAGGATCGCGACGCGTTCTAATCATCATCCTTTTCTCGGCCTTCCGTCTGCTGAGCGCCGTAGCACGTCAGTTATGCAAAGCGGCCACATCCAACACCTTGCCTAACGGGGCGTCGATAGATACAGAAGGCGTGACAGTCAACGCAGGAGTCAGCCGCGCAATGGCGGTCACGCAGTTGCTTGTGTGAAAGAGCGTTGGGATAACGTTGAGCATATAAAAGCCACAATGTGTGTGGCATTTGCGCTGGTGTCAAACAAAAATAAAGCGCATTTTGACTCCTTCTCAATGCCAATAAAAAAGGTTCCCCGCAGGCCAGGCACGTGTCAGAAATTCAGAAAAACGCGTTGCATAGCGGGAATGATAGCATGCATGCAAACGCGAGTCAAAGGACAAGAGACTTCCTCGATGGGCATAAAAAAACAAAAGAAAACAGAGAAACCGCTTTTATTTATTTATTTTTTATTCATTTCGTGATAACCCCCGGGCCAAAGGCGTTATGGAGGGGGGTGATACATGATTTTCATTATTCATACAATATCAGCTAGTGCAGAATGAAACAAGTGATGATCAGTGATGACAGCCACAGATCCGAGAAGGCGGTTCCAGTCTACAGACGTTCTGGGGACAAATGAGTCACAGCATGTTTTGGTTAAACATGACGTGACACCAACTTTATTAGAATGATCAATCCTAGTCGATAGGTAAGAAGGGGGAAAAATAAGTGTCTCACGAAGAGTTGGAATATAATGATAGATTTTGTGAAATAGACGCAGGCGGAAAAGCTTACGACGAGAAGAGAGAGACGGCAATTAGAGCGAGTTCTTCATGGAAGTAATGATAGCATGACGGTTGTATTTGGGAAGAACGAAGCGAGCAGAATTATTTTGGATTAATTCAGCAGCGTTTATTAAATAAGACCAGCTGAATTCGGGTCCCGCTCCGCAGCGAAATATTCTAGCTTGCTGCGAATTAGTGTCTTGTACATCATTAGTTTAAGTGATATGGGCGCAGAGGACAAGTTGCGGCGAATGTACCCAAGCATGCGATTTGCATTATTAATAATGGAGCGGATGTGGAGGGACCAGTTCAAATATATGGGGATGTGTACGCCTAGATAACGGTGAGAGGTAACTGCAGGTTAGATTGGAATGTTGTTAAGTAGGTAGCAGAAGCATTTCCTTGCGTATAACATGAAGTAAAATAAAAGTGCATGCGTGCATTGGGGTCAATCAAAACTTGGCTAAGTGCAAATTGCAAAACACTTCCTTTGATGTCAAGTGTGCGCGTGCGCGTGTGTGTGCGCGTATTATTTTAGTAGTTCCCCCTACTTCCTTGGCTCTTCGCGTGCGTGGCGTTTACCCGCTCAACAAGCCAAGTCTCTCCAAGGAACTCCATTTCATTCGTGCGGAGGATGTAGAGCCAGGTGCAGCACATAAGCATTACATGGTTCAGTGTGGGACCCTGCCATCATAAAAACCGCCGAAGTGTGGCAGAAGAATTGGCAGATCGCACGTGCAGTGGGAATCAAGGAAATGCGAAGCACACATCAGAACGTAAAATTTATCTGCATTGTTGTCTCCCTATACCGATTTTGGTGCATATGAAGTTAACGGAACGGCCGCAAGAGCACTGTGGCATGTAAGCCATGCCGCTCATGACACGCATGTCATGATTCTAATTTTATGACCTGTCATTTACGTTCGCCATGCAGTCGTGCTGTGCCATAGCAATTTTGGTATACATCCCATTAACGAAGCGCGTGGCATGTGGATCATGCCGCTTATGACATGCGTGTCACGATTTTCACCCATGGCCTCATACATTGTTTTCTCGCCATACTAATTTTCGTATATATCAAGTTAACGAAACGGCCGCAAGAGCACCAATACCATGGCACGCAAATCATGCCGCTCATGACATGCGTGTCGTGATTTTTGTGTCATGACGTGTCATTTATGTTCGTCTTGCAGTCATGTTGTGCCCTACCATTTTTCGTATACATCCCATTAACTAAAAGGCCAGGAGAGCACCAAGACTGTAGCACGTGAATCATGCTGCTCATGACATGCATGTCATGATTTTCTTGTCATGACCTCTCATTTGTGTTCGTCATGCAGTCATGTTGTTGCATACCAATTTTTGGCATATATCCCGTTAACGAAAAGGCCAGGAGAGCACCAAGACCGTGGCACGTAAATCATGCCGCTCATACCACGCATGACATTATTTTCATGTTATGACCTGTCATTTATGTTCGTCATGCAGTCATGTTGTGCCATAACAATTTTAGCATAAATCTCATTAACGAAAAGGCCAGGAGAGCACAAAGTCGAGGACGACTAGATAGATACGCTCAAAGTCGCCGAAGTTCGCTAAGAAATGCTTCGCATTAAAAAGCCGTCGCATAAAGGCGGCATACCTAATTCCTAGGGGTCCTTTATGCAGTCGCCTAAGGAGACGTAAAGACGAAAACCTGTCACTAAGCTAAGTGTTCATCTTGCGATCCTTCTCGCTGAGGCACGCAGTCTTTCCTTCTGATTCTATTGAACCGACTGGAGTCAAGAATGTTTCACAGGACAAATACTTCAGGGTCAGACCTATAGCTGACTTGGACAGCAACTCGAGCTTTCCGAAGTTGCGGAAGTTGTCACTCGTCGGCGGTCGTTCATGGTCCCGATGTCCACTCCAGAGCTTGCGCTTTCAGTGCTCACTCTTTCGCCTGACCCCGTATTTCCGCATATGTCCTTCAGTACTTTACTTCTCTTTGCTCTCATGTACCGCAATGCTGATTTGAGCCCCTATGAAGGAACGCACGTGCGGATTACAGCTGTATATGTGAAGCGTGCGGTGTGTTCAACGCAGGCTCGAATGTCGGCGTGGTTCTCTCGATGAAGCACATGGTGGTGATCCTGGTGGTGTTCTCGGCCTTGGTAGTTGGAATGTGCGCCTCCATCGGCATAACCTGCCACAACAAGATCCAGGAGCGACGGCGCCGGGAGCGCGAGTACAAGCTGCGGCGCTCCAAGGAGGCTTCCGTCGAGGTAAGCGCTGATGCAGACGCGTCTCTGTTATTTTCTTGCATTGGGGCGACGGCAACGCTCCTGCACTGTTTAAGAGCATCCGTCTCTATGTTAACCAACGTTTTAGTAATCAACTGAAGACAGCAAGCAACGATCAATAAGGATAATCTGCAGCAAAATCCCAATGGAAATCCCTGTGTTCTGCTTGTCACGGCGGAGCATCCGAGAACATGTTGAGCGCTAGCAGACAAGGACATGAGAAGGACGACACTACAATGCGCTAGCTTCCACAACTTTATTTTCAGGAAAGAACCATCTCTTTATCTATGCACAGTGGCTCCACATCAGTTCCCTCCCTAGCCAACCAGAAATGCTGTCTCCTTATCTAAGACGTAAATGAACGGTTCATTCACACACGTGTCACTATTTCGAGAGGTAGCTTCAGCTTCAATAATCTCTAGCACATCTTTATCTTCGTGCTTTGCCAGAACTTTCTGGTTGGCTAGGGCGGCGACTGATGTGGCGCCACTGTGCACGGATAGATGGTTGTTTCTTGAAAATAAAGTTGTTGAAGTTCGCGCATTTTAGTGTCGTCCTTCCTATGTCCTTAGCGCTCAATTTGTTCTCGGATTCAGTTCACCAATAACCCTAAAGAATGGCAATGCTAAGGCGAAGCATCGCAAAAACAAGTCAGGCACAGAGCTAGCCTGCGCTGTGTCTTTTTGCAAATGCCTTCAAGATATATGCGAGCTTGTCTCGCGAAAAGGCAAACACAAACTGCGCCGGCAGCACAGTTTGTGCTCACGTAATATAAGCCTCCAACGCCTCTGAGGCATGATCATCCAGCCAACTCGGCTACTTTTCGATGAGCTCTAAAGGTCCTGTGCTCGAATCTCTAAAGGCAATTTTTTCTTTTTTATTTACCTCACACGTGCGACATCTTTGGGTCAGTACTTCACCCATGACCGAGGTGGATTTTGGCCAGGCGACGAGCCTGAATGGCTGCAGACGGCTGAACCTCATCCTCACTTCCCTTTCCCACTCCTTGCTACACTATATACTATACTGCACAAGACTACGCTGTGCTCTACCCTCTAGCCTCCTCCTTTCCCTCCGCCCTCAGATCATTCGTCCCCACTCTCACCTTCATTTCCTTCCACCCTCACTTCCTTCCCTAGTCCTTGCTGTTACTATTGCGCATGCGCTGCAGTATGTCGAGCTTATGCCAGGTGGTGCGCCAAATGTGGCGTGGCTCGTTGCTAGGCGACGCGAGACGAGGCGAGGTTTTCTGCATACGACGTACTTTTTACCTCGAGCTTAAACAGCTTCGTTGTTAAACGAACGAGCAACGTTAACGCACGTGTGAGATCCAAATCTTTCTATTAAAGGGCTGTTCTTCGCAGTGTGTTTATATATATATATATATATATATATATATATATATATATATATATATATATATATATATATATATATATATATATATATATATATATATATATATATATATATATATATATATGAGCGAATGAAAATCGATGGATCCGGTGAAATATGTGTTTGAGGAAGAGGATGACAAACGTTCGAAACAAATTCTTTACTAACGTTTCGGCAGGTGGGCCTGCACCTCGGTTATGGTTACTCTGACGAAGGCAGGCCCACCTGCCGAAACGTTAGTAAAGAATTTGTGTTTCGAACGTTTGTCACCCTCTTCCTCAAACACACACACATATATATATCTATATATATATATATATATATATATATATATATATATATATATATAAACGTTCTTCCTGACTATCGGGATAAATGTACTATCAGAAAGACACAGTGACAAACATATGATTTATTCTGACGTTTCGGCTGGAGGCCAGCCTTTTTCATATATATATATATATATATATATATATATATATATATATATATATATATATATATATATATATATATATATATATATACAGCGAAGCTGTTAAACAGCAGCCGGACTTCGCTGTTTAAGCAGCCGGAAGGCGCTCAGGTGTGCGCAGCACAAATGATCATCATCATGAAATTATCGTGAGGTAAGTGCGCGTGCACTTTTATGAAAAGCCCAATGTGCGACATTTGCGCGCGCACTTCTTCCTTCTCTTGCGCTCATGCCCTCAGCCCACTTCTACAAAAGGCGGAGGCTTTCATCACACTTCTTTCTTCTCTCGCGCTCATGCCCTCAGCCCACCACTACATAATGGCGGAGGCGTTTCATCAAAAGCTATAGCAAAATAGCAGCGCCGCAGCTCTCCTTAGCTTCGCCGAGCCGCAGCGCCGATGCCTGCCGCGCGGAGTCTCGCCGCGACTGGGATACGAAAGGGATGTCATCGCGCCGATCCTTAAAATATAAGCTCTGCGTCGCCGGTGCGGCGACGGAATGCGCCGCTTCTCTGCGCCGATCACATCGTCGGGAAGATGGGGCGACTGCACATAGAGTTTCCTACTAAAATACTAGAGGGAAAACTGTCGCTGCGACTACAGTGTACTAGAAGAGGGCAGTGGGCTTACTCTCCGGCGGAGGCTATGGTGCGGGGTGACCCCACGAACGTCACCTGTGTGTGCTTCTCTCTTCGCCCGAGCGGTGGCGCTGGCATCGCCTTTGATGGGCAGATGCTTGAGCAGATGCTTCCGGGTTTATTTTATGCTGATGATATTGTCTTATTCGCGGACAGTCGAGATGATATACAACGGCTGGTGAATATATGCGGGAAGGAAGGCGAGGCTCTAGGACTAGGATTTAGTGTAACAAAATGCGGATTGATGGTATTCAATGATACCAACGACCAGGCGGTATCCATACAGGGCCAAGAAATACCGAGAGTAAGCGAATACAAGTACCTTGGCGTATGGGTTAATGAGGGTGATATATACATGAAGGTACACGAAAAAGCCTTGGCAGCAAAGGGAAAAAGGAACGCAGCAATAATGAAGCACAGAGCGTTATGGGGACACAATAGGTACGAGGTGCTTAGGGGTCTGTGGAAAGGGGTAATGGTACCGGGGCTTACATTTGGGAACTCAGTGGTGTGCATGAGGCCAGAGATACAATCAGGAATGGATGTGAATCAAAGAACTGTGGGACGCCTCGCGTTGGGTGCCCACGGGAAAACGACAAACGAGGCTGTAAAGGGCGATATGGGATGGGCGAGTTTTGAGGCAAGGGAAGCGCAGAGCAAAATAAGGTTTGAAGAAAGGCTAAGGAATATGAAAGAGAGTAGGTGGGCAGTGAAGGTGTTCCGCTATTTATATAGAAAGAGCGTTGACACGCAGTGGAGAAAGAGAACTAGGAGGCTCACCAGTAAATATACGGCTGTAAGAGAACTGGCAACAAAGAGCGTAAAGGGAAAAGTCAGAGAGGCGGAGAAGATTTACTGGAGGGCAGCGATGGAAAAAAAAGCCGACTCTGAATAACTACCGAGAGGGCAAAAACGAAATAAAGAGGGAGGCATTTTATGATAATTCAAGAGGAAGCGCTTTATTGTTTGAAGCGAGATCGGGCTGCCTTAGAACGCGTATTTATAAAGCGAAATTCAGTAAATAAGAAGAAAAATGCACATGCTGTGAGGAAGATAGGGAAACGACGGAGCATGTTCTGATTGAATGCGGAAATATCCGCCCAGGTGTACGTTTGGGCACCACCCTACAGGAAGCCTTGGGTTTTAGGGCGAACAACGGGAAGCTGAACATAGCCGCTACTGAAATAAGTAAGAGACGGTTAGAATACTGGTGGCAGAAAACTAGAGAGAACGGACAAAAATAATTATAGAGAAAAATAAGGACCTTCTGCCACAAGGGGCAGGGAACTGGGCTATGAATTTCCGTTTTTTCTATAGTATGATCGATTTGATTGAAGTAAATTTAAAAGGCATGAGGAAAATTTAAAGAGAGAGAGAAAAAAAAAGTGCTTAAATCTTATTACGAGCCTGGTGGCGCACATGTCACCGCCCCGCTACAAAGGGGACGCTCATAGCATCCATCCATCCATCCATGGAACGTGGGAGGAGCGTTGCGGCTGAAAGTGCCGGCCAGCTCTTGCAGAGCAGCAGTTGTCGAGCCACGTTTTATTGCTGTGGACGTTGTAGCGCCGTTTTTGCCGTCAGCGTTGAGCCGTACGCACCACGCAAGAAGTTAGCATGCTTTTTAGTGCCTGAGCCATGCCGCGATATCGGCAGACCCACTGCTACGCGCCTGGGTGCCAAACAGGCTACGTGTTCTTGAAGGGTGGGAGGAAGCTATCGTTGTTCGGCGTCCCGAAGGATGAGAACAGGCGTAAGGAATGGGAAAAAAATCTGCACAGAGCGGACAAGCTCCTGAAAGACAGCGCAGTGTGCGAGCTCCACTTTGAGCCGCGTCATGTGCTCAGAGACTATGTGCACATTATCGAGTGAAAAGAAGTGCGGATATCTCGTGGGAGACCTGTTCTCCGCGTCGGTGCTGTGCCGACGCTTCCCGATCTGCCAGCTTACCTTAGTAAAAAGCCGACGCAAGAGAGGACCGCTTGTAAGAGGAAGCGATCGGAAGCTTCAGACGGACGATTAAAGTGGGGTGGGCAGTGGACTTACTCTCCGGCGGAGGCTATGGGATGGGTCGGCTGGCAGTTGTTCAGCCAGACTTCCATCGAAATTGGTTGCAGTGTACAGTACATGCAGCTACCCTCACAGCAAAAGTAATTAGTTTTTACGTCATCATTTTTTTGTGAGAGGACTAAACAGTGACAAAGCAGGAAAGCGGCAGAGGGCCAAGCAGCTGAAGCTGACCGTTGCGCATGAAGTGAATAAAGTGTGTGAATTAATGGCTGGATGTTATACGTCCTTTCTGCCAAATAAGAGCTTCGTGTCAGGAACATGAGCTTCGTGTGTATCTTAATTTCGTTGTCCATTATGTCACTGTACATATGCCTAACAGACCTGTAGCCCAGAGAACTATTGGGCCATGTGCAACAACCGAAGTAGAACAAAAAATATTTGAGCTACAATTTCAGCACAACAATGGCACATACCGATCCAGCACGCCTACATGTTATAGCTTGGCTAGGAAGCGAGCTTGCACTGTTTTATAATTATCTGGTGGAAGGCAGAGCATAATCTTGCTGCAAAATCATTTTAGGTCAGGGCCACACGGCATGTAACCGCATATTTGGTCACTGTATGAAACCGTATATTTTGAGGGGTACATCGTCCTTTTCGCCGAGGGGTCATATTCGGGGAAACACGATGTGGCCTGAACAAATCTGGTGTTTGTCAAAATATGCAAAGAACTCAAGCTCCCCCCCCTCCGCCCCCCCCCCCCAAAAAAAAAAAGAAAAAAGAAAGATGCCTTAACTGCGCGTCGAACTAGAACGGAGCAAGCATACGCTGCGTAGGTTGCCATCGACTCACTTTCGGCAAACGCTATCGCAATAAAAACGGAAAAAACGGCGAAGCGTGAGCAACATACGCTCTCAATGTAGTCAGAGGGTAGTCAATACATGAAAGTCTATTACAAATATCGAAGAAACGAGCCTCGCAACTCTTACGAGCCGCCAGAAGCCAGCAACGTCTGCAGCGAAGCTTCCATCAAAGATGCTTGTGGCGCCACCTCTCCAATGCGACGCCAACTGCGTCAACGAGCGGCGGAGTAAGCCCACTGCCCTCTTCTAGTACACTGTACTGCGACCGTGAAGATGCCATCAACGCTTTTAGATTCTTTCAGTTTGCAAACTCCCCCGAGGCGCGCACGAAAAAGTGGCTCCTTTTCGTTTCCACTCGCGAGGTGGCGCTGCCGTCGCCGTTGGCCCGGTTAACGCGTGCGCGGCCAATGTAACATCGCGCCTTGACGCGCTTTCGAGCTGGAAATGAACAAGCAAAGATCACAGGTACCTTACATTCTGAGCGTAATGCAGGAAGGTCCCTCTCACAGCTAAGGCACAATTTTCTACAACATTGAGAGTAGCATAAAAAGCGCGTTGAAGTAAGTTTCCAGAAACGCGCGTTTGCTCCTCGCTTCTCGGATTAATATTTACAGCGTTTATTTGATGGCTCAGCGTTGTATATGTATTGAAGAAGAATTCAATGCGTGAATAATAAGAGAAAAAAGTTATAGTATATCATTTTCTGTTATTACGCGCAGTATAACTCCGCACACTGTGACCGACGCACGGAACACCGCTAAGACACAAGCATTTGACGTTCACTTCCACGATATTCATTCCCGCATAGAAACATACAAACTCAGCGTAATACGAGCTTCCTTACGTGCGATGGCAATCCCTCGTTATTTTCGATTTTTCGTTTCAGGTATCTCGCGTAGAAATTAAGTGCAGCATGCTGTATGACAATTACAAAATTCAGCACTTGACATGCGAAATAAGGAGCTAGCTGGCTGCATACATCCAAGACTTGTTGCTGCGGCTTCGAGTCCATCTAGCTCCCTGCACAAACACTGCCCAAGAGATCGATTGATTTGAGGGGTCTAACGGCCCCAAAACCAGCTATGATTATGAGATGCCGTAGTTGAGGTCCCCGAAAATTTCGGCCACCTGGGTTCACGTGCGCTGACATCGCACAGCACACGGGCCTCAACATTTCGCCTCCATCGAAATGCAGCAGCCGCGGCCGGGATTCGATCCCGCGACATTCGGATCAGCAGCCGAGTGCCATAACCGCTAGACCACCGTGGCGGGACATTGCCAAAAAGAGGACTTTCTTTCAAGGATTTTCCTTCATCCGCTGTTTCGTGCTTCGTCGCGCGCAGCAGAAAATACTCTCTAGTTCGTCGCATTCCAGGCAAGTGCAGCGACCACGCACATAGCGGTGCCAGTCTGGCGATCGCCCGTAAAAGCCATTGCACAACTTCTACGTTTTGGTTGTTCGAGTGAAAGAAACGACGTTGATTGATTGATTGATTTGTGGGGTTTAACGTCCCAAAACCAGTTCTGATTATGAGAGACGCCGTAGTGGAGGGCTCCGGAAATTTCGACCAGCTGGGGTTCTTTAGCGTGCACTGACATCGCACAGCACACGGGCCTCAACATTTCGCCTCCATCGAAATGCAGCCGCCACGGCCGGGATTTGATCCCGCGACCCTCGGATCAGCAGCCGAGTACCTTAGCCACTAGACCACCGTGGCGGGGCGAAAGAAACGACGTGTTCAGGCGAATGCATGCTAGTAATTTCTGTGTTTGCGTGCTCTGTCGATGGTGCAGGTTGAGGGTGAATTAGACATACACGTTAGCAAGTGCGAGTGAATGCAAAACACAAAATAGAGACACGTAGACAGGGCGAGCGGTAATGATCAACTGTAGGCTTCACTGACGAAAAAAAAAGAAAGGAAAGGAAAAGAAACAGCCACACATCTGCGCGCATTTCCCTGCTGTGTGAGACCTGAGTGAAAAGTGCCACTTATCACTACGACGGTTCTACTCTAGGAATAGCGAATTTGAGCAGAGAGGACGACAGGAACATTCACACGCATCGATCGACGAAGCTTCAATCAGATTTTGTCTCTGCCTGTATATTGTGCTCACATGACATTGTGGTTGTCTGGTCACGGTATTCTTTTTTCCCCCTTTGTATCGTTGCACTTGATCAGAGGTGCGCGGGGCCGGACTGTTGCGTTTCCTCATCGGTAATGCGGGGTACTTCGGGAAGGTAGGAAACAAAGCGGGACACGGCATGGTCGTCAAAGGCCAGCCTGTTGCGGGCATCCACTATTAATGCTGTTGTAAAGGAGAGGATGGCCCACTGCAAGGTTCCAATTCTGCAAGGTTCCTTGCAGTGGGCCATCCTCTTAGGCGGCTAACAGTGGGATTCTCTCCGAAAGGCAAATCTAAAAACGGCGTGAGTTCAATTTCGGCCCGTGCGCAATCGATGACAGCATTGTGGCGCGAGAGGAAATCCCAACCTAGGATCACATCGTGAGAGCATGAGGAGATGACGATGAATTCTATCGCATATAGGACGCCGTCGATGAGAACACGAGCAGCGCAAGTTGCTAACGGGTGAATATGCTGAGCACTAGCTGTTCTTAGGGACAGTCCAGAAAGTGGCGTCGTGACTTTCCGAAGTGAGCGGCAAAGCGTAGCGTCCATAACACACACGGCGGCTCCCGTGTCTACTAGTGCAGATGCGCGGACACCGTCAATAAACACTTCGATAACGTTCGAAGGACTGCGATGAGGACTTTCACATTTTGATGGTATCGCAGCCCTTGCCTCGTGGACTGCGACGATTAGTTTTCCTCGTTCCGAACAACGGGACGAGGCCGCATCGGCGACAGGGAGCGACGGCGGGGGGATGGTGAACGGCGTGTCACGGGTGTCGAACGCAGTGTGGGCGACGTAGGCGAAGGAGTGTCGTAATATGGGTGGCTGGGCTGACTTCTGATGGGTGATGCGGCTCGAGGCGGCTGAACGCGATTACAATAACGCGCAATGTGACCAGCGTAGCCACATGCAAAGCATATCGGCTGGTTGTCAGAGGTCCGCCACCGGGTCGCTTGGGCAGGACGCGATGCACGGTGCGGCTGCTGGTATGACTGCATGCTTGGCTGCAGTCGAGGCCTGGCCATGACGCCAGCGTAAATAGGAGGAACGCCTGAAGCGAGTGGTTGGGGCGTAGCGACCGCGCCTGTATAGTTGAGTGGTGCAGCTACCGTTATAGGTTGAGGCCTCGCAACAACTTCGGAGTAGCTCAGCGGTGCAGGCGCCGGAAGGTGCTGATGGTATTCAGGAATAGCAGCGGCAATTTCCTGTTCGATGGCGTGCTGCAACGGAGGCACAAGAGTTGACGAAGGCTGTTGAGCAGGCTGCGGCTGGGTGAAGGCCATCAAGGAGAGTTGGCGTGCAATTTCTTCACGAACAAAGGACTTTACTTCTGCGAGTAATGATGCCTGGTCATTAGTGGCAGTCAACCCAGCTAGATGTTCATTCCGCAACGAAGGTCGACGGGTCAGCGAGCGTTGCCGGCGCAGCTCTTCGTAGCTTTGGCACAGTGTGACAATTTCGGCAACTGACTGAGGACTCTTGGCAAGTAGCATGTTAAACGCCTCGTCCTCGATGCCTTTCAGGACATTTCTGATCCTATCCGTTTCAGACATCCTCGCGTCCACTCGTTTGCACAAGTCGAGAATGTCCTCTATGTAACTGGTGAAGGATTCGCCGGGCTGCTGTGCTCGTTCGCGCAAGCGCTGCTCCGCGCGCAGCTTACGGACAGCAGGACGGCCAAATACATTTCCCAGCGAGGTCTTGAATGCGGACCATGTTGGTAAATCAGCTTCGTGGTTGCTGTACCATAGACTTGCGACCCCCGCAAGGTAGAACAACACGTGGCTGAGTTTTGCTGACTCGTCCCACTTGTTATGAGCGCTCACTCTTTCGTAGGTAGTGAGCCAGTCGTCTACGTCCACGTCATCCGCGCCAGTGAAAACAGGAGGGTCGCGATGGCGAGGGACACCGGAACACACGGCCGGAGCAGGAGACGTCTGCTGGGAGGCGTCCTGAGGCATAGCAGAGGGCAGTGTACGGGACCGTAGTTCCAGCGTGGATGATTTAAGTACCCAGCACCTCCACCACGTTGTTAAGGGATTTATTCGGTGCAACTAGACGCAGCCCTGCGGCAACGGTCTTGTCCAAAAACGGGCACCGACCTCGAGCACGAGCGGCGTCTTCTTCAACAAAACGCTCAAGAGAGAATCCCACTGTTAGCCGCCTAAGAGGATGGCCCACTGCAAGGTTCCAATTCTCCTTTACACTGTAAACAAATTCCTTTGAAACGTGCTCTCCTTGAAAGACAAACACCACAAAAGGGCATAAAAGTTACCTGTCGAGCCGAGGAATAGCGCGCTGCCATTCACTGGGACATAGAACAGCCCTATGTAGCCGGAAAAAAAATGCCCCTTCGAGCCCGGGGGTATTGCCGAGTTGTACCCCTTTTTTTGCACCCAGGCACAAAGCAAACCCAGTATGTTTTTCGATCGCTAAGTTTACACAACAAAACGCCAAATTATGCGACTCGAGACGCGCATAATACGGTATTCGCCGATTCATCCGCACGGCGACTACGATGGTCACGCGGCGGCCGCTCGGGCAAACGATGTGTCGAGCGCCCTCGCGCGGAAGGAAACGCGGTGGGGTCACTCCGCGCGCCGGAGTTTTCAAACTGAAAGAATCTAAAAGCGGTACAGTGCACTAGAATATGGGTAGTGGGTTCAGGAGAGGGCATGCTCCATGCGCCGGCGTGAAGCGGAGAGTGTTGACGAGTTGCGTATGTATGCGGCGGCGCTGCGGTAGCGTGGGCTGTACGCTCGGCGGCTGCGCTCAGCAATATCCCCAGCACTCCCGCCTGCTGCAGTAGCAGCGACTTGCGTTTGCTTTCCTTGCTGTCTTGTTTGCGTCGCTGTGTCGTGTGCTGTTGTTCTCCGTTACCTCGAGTGCAGAATGAAGTAGCTCGCGTTTCCTTCGCTGTTCTGCAGCTACAGCACAGTCGATGTGATGCTGTTGCGCAAAGCTCAGACTTCTTGTTTAGGATGCAACGAGAACCCCAAAGTGCTTAACCCCGATGCCTACATCCAGCATCGCTAAGTTTGGTGCCGCCAGAACGCTTCACTTTCTTGTAACAGGCCTTAATGTGTCACCGAAAGCCCCAAAGCAAAAAAAAAAAAAAAAAGCACTTGCATGCGAAGTTGATTGAGTGCTCTTCGGCCTATGTTCTCTGAAAGAACACCACGGGGTGGTGTCTCAACAACCATGCACAAAGAATTTGAAAATATCTGACCGCTGGAGCGAAATAGTCTCAGATACCTTGTGGGCAGTGATGTGTACTTTCAACCAGTATTTTTTTATCAATAAGTGTCTATTACATATCTTTTACCTACTCAAAATTTTAAATATCACTTTAATCCCTTATATTTCAGTTAGAAAGTTACAGCTCGCTTCAGATAAACCGGGAATGATTCCCTTCATGTTGAACTTTGTGACATTTGTTTTTTTGTTTTTTTTTTACCAGTAAAGACAAGCAGCTTTGAAGTATACGTGGAATGCGAAATAAATGCGCGCTGCAAGCGATATTTGACATGATGCATCACGAAACATGCTTACGCTTATCTCGCTGCCATTTAAGTCGTGACACTTTTCGAACCTCCTTGCATGGCGAAGACATGTACGCTGCGACGACAAACGCATGCAGCCGTGCATTTGCCAAATCATCACTCGGGACGCTTGAGCAGCGGTGCGCAAGCACGCGTCTATTCTATTAGAACACGTATTTCGCGATTTTTGTTTTCTTTTCGAAATGCTTGATGTCCGGGTTATCTAATGCGGACTGCTACTTTGCACGGACTTGTTAGCGATTAAAGCAATATTTATGAAGTCGACTAATTACAAGGAATATTAATTGACACTTAGTCATAAAATGTAGCCGTTATAAGTACACACGTACGACTATTGCAAGTATGAATTTAGCTGAGAAATTTTTTCTGGAACTTCTGCCTTTCTTATAAATTTAGTGCATAATGGGACGCCCTATTAATTATGCACTTTCGGGAACACAAAAACACCTGCACGGCTGTAAGTAAAGAATGGGTATGTTATGAAAACATGCGCGCCCTTCCTTGTACTTCCCACTTATAGAACGCGCAAGTGGCTATTTGTTACTCACCAACGCTTCGGTTTCTTCGGAGGGTAGGAAGTTATATGTTAAAGCCGCTCGGCAGCTCTCTGCAGCCAAGGAACCTCGCTATTAATCAATGATAGCACCGGACTTTGGAATTAGCTAGAAGTTCGCACCACCAGGTCTGTCCTTTGCGAACCCGGAAACATCATAGGATGCATCGAATGATAAAAATGGTCTATCCGGAAAAAGGTACGAGTTAGGTCTGCCAACCTAACACCTATTTTTTGCGGACTTCTGCAAATCGTGGCCGAAAATTCGTGCAAAGTTACATAAAATCTGGGAATAATCCTTGACCTCAATGATGGTTCGAAATTTTCACTTTTTCAACACCGACTTCTCGCGTACAGAATGATGCAAGGACGAAACTTATTAGGTAGGGATGCAGCGGTTTCTCCTTTGTATGCCCAGTAATAATTTTCATGTGCTTAATCCGGAAAGACCGCGCCGAGCTCCCAAAATCAGCTCTCACTCTGTTGACAAACCGTTTATCATAGGAATGTTCTCTATGTAAGTAGACAGCGCACACTTAAAGACACTGAGCGCCTCTGAGCAAATCCGGTCCCATCGAACCATGCTGTACGGTTTTACAAGCCACTATCTCATTTACGTATGCCATTTAGCCCGGAGATTCTTGCGGGCAGCAGTAACTATTTCACGGGACAGGCACTGAAATGTGGAGCAGCAATTCCATGCTGCGACGTAACGCACAGCACGAGTATGGTGCGCGAGCCTGCTCGAGCTTCGTACTGCATACAGCCCATGCTCTACTGGCGCCATCTCGTGCCGTCAACGTGAGAAGCGTCACTCCCGGCCTCTCTCTGAGCCCACTACCCGTATATTCTAGTACACTGTAGCCATAGGAATGATGGGTATGACATGGATTTGTCTAGTCTTCTTGCCTGCGGCTTCAAACGTTCTGGTGGATTTGTTTATTTCTGTTTTTTAGCGTCGGTGACGCGAGTGACATTACTACACTTTTTCATTACGTGACGAAGGCAGCGGCTGCAGTGTACTCTTTACCGATAGAGATCATCAGATTGTCGCATGTACTAACCCTACCAGCAAAATTTGCTAGGACCAAGCATGGCAAAGCATCAGTGGCCAACCTGTCCATGATTGGAAAGTCACTGGAGGCCAAGTGAGGAATGTGCTTGGGAAACGTGACAAGCCTACCATTGGCCAAGCATAGGAAGGCGATGCTTGGAAAACGATTGGAAACACCTCCTTCCACAATTGGAACTGCTGTGGAATTCCATGCAATTGCCAAGCATGTTCTGTATATGGGGGCCAAGCATTTTGGCCAATGCAATTTCTAGTACATTTATTTTACTTTTTTGTTTTGGCAACAATTTCACGCCCAGCTAAATTTGTTGTTGTTTTTTTTTATGGAACACCGTACAAACAGCTATTAAGCCTGTCGTCCGATATGGGGTCCAAGCATTCTGTTCAATGCAATTTTTAGCACTTTTATTTAGTTTTTCATCTTGGTGAATTTCACGCCCAGCGTTTTGCTAGGTTTTGGTCAGTCCCACCCAGATAAGTCACAAGGCAAACATTTTTAATACTTCATGTTTATTTACACCATACAATACACCAGTGGTCCATTCCTCCTCCAGAGTAAGTGGTGTTCCTTGAGCTTATTCTTTACTCATGGCGGCATGCTGGTTTTGTGTGCTTCCACCTTCCTCGTGAGCTGCAAACATCAGCCGCCTTTTTGTAGAGTCCGCAATAGCAGCATCAGTAGTACTGAACAACCATGTGTGTGTTGCACCTGTGAAATACAGGTACACAAAATACTGTGAGCCCAATTTTTCTTTCAAGTTGAATGTTGAAAGCAAGTGCTCAGGCACTTGCTTTCAATATTCCTTCAACAAAATGCTCAGAAGAAATATTTTCTGAAATGCTAGTTGGTTATGCATGGTCACGAGGATAACAGCACATGTACTGACATGAAGGAAACAAGAGTTGATAGAGCAGAGTGTTACATTGCTTCATTATTTTCCACTACCAGTTTATTACTAGGGGTAGCTTCCACATTTATGTGGGAACCTCATCCATATGAAAGAAAACATGACACAAAATATGAAGAAAAACAACAACAAATGAGCCACTTAAAGGGGCCCTTCAACACTTCTTCAGCATGGTCAGAAAACGCTGCCGATTGGTAGTCGAGAGTCCTGAGAACACGCGAGTCAAACGCCAGCACGCGGCCTGGAATTTACAATTAATTCTCAAAGTTAGCCAGAAATCATTCCCTCTTCTTTCGGCAAATGGTGCCATAGACATAAAAATGACCGCGTCATAGACTTTAATATCACTTCTTGAAGCCTTTGGAAGATGGCTCCGGGCTCAATGTAAACCTGAAAACCGGAGCCGGTATTAAAAATAAAAGCCTAGGTGCACCAACAGCAACAGTTCAGACGGTTGCATGGACTGCAGTTGAACTGAAATAAGCGAATGGTTACACTTCTCAGCATGAAACATTTAAAAGGTGGCTACTTGAGATGGGCAAATACTGCTTTTGTTTTTATCCCGTGCACACTTTTTAAAGTTATCGACGAGCATTTAGCGACCTGCAGACATTTGTGCCGGCATGCACTTCGTTCGCGTCAGACCACACTCTGTCTAGAGGGTGTCAACTTTCTGCTACTAATGTTAATTTTATTACATTACTCCATTTAGCTCACAGTCAAAATATAGCTGCAAACTGCCAAATTCACCGATAACTCTTTGACTGCCCCCTCGATAAATGCCGGCATACCCTTGCAATTTGTTCAATGTGCGAGCGTTGACACCAAGGCACGGTAGTTCCTACTTCGGCGAGAAGGACGAGATCGGCGATAGGAGGATCAGCTTCACAGTGGTGTCATTATAAGCGCACGATCGCACAGATAATGAAAACAAGGTGCATTCACCTCCATGTAGCGTGACCGACATCGAGCACGCATCGCACACGCGTTTTATTTATTTATTTATTTATTTATTTATTTATTTATTTACATATACTGCCGTCTCTTTGCGAGACATTGCAGGGGTGGGTACAGAATTTGCTTGGAAATCAGGCATAACATAAAACAAATTAGCATACAAGGGAACGCTAAACTGCGTGATTTAACAAGCATATAAAAAAGCAAGTTATACTAATGCGCATATAACAAATCAACATTGCATCAAAAACACTTGTTAGATGGTAGGAAAGAGGCACAAATATACAAATAGCGCACCACGCATTAGAACTCCAGAGGCACATACTGATGAATTCTTTCTGCAAATTGTGCAGTAGGTAACTGGCGAAGTGCGCCGTCAAGACCATTCCAGAGTTCGACTGTGGATGGGAAAAATGAGTATTTAAAACTATTTAAACGTGGGCGGAATGAGACAAGATTTCAGCGCTTGCGCATCGTAGAGCAAATCTCGTTACTTAATTCTCGCCTATATTAGTCGCTACCATATCCCGTGGTCAAGGGAGTCAACACTTACGTGATAATGCTAAAGAATTGAGTGTACAGGTGCGATGACATACGCGTAGCCGATGCATTCCGCACCGCATACACATATGTATGTACTACATATACGTAGTACATACATATGCATGGCGCGAATGGAAGATCGTCCGTTGAACTAATTTTATATCGCACATCGCTTTTCACGACAACGGTGGATTACTCACTAAAAATTAAGGCTAACTGAATCGCTGCTCGGACGCCGCATCTAAAGACGTTTCGCACGTGTCCGCCAGTAACATGAGAAAACAACGGCATGTGCATATAAAAAGGCGCTAGGAATAGCGATTTACGTCTCAGTACGTCGTCACCAAATTGCACATGGCAATGAGCGAAAAAAGCAATAAAAAGACCGTTGAAATTTACTCACCTTTTATTTCAACACAAGCTTGTCACTCATAAACGTGGCCGTACGAGCAACGCACGAAGAAGGAGCGCGAAGAGGTAGCAGTCGCGGGGCAAGTCGGGAAAAAAACCCGAGCGCTGTAACACAAACATGTGCATGCCAATACATGCTTAAAGCAAGATCAAATGCAAAATATATATGACAACCTATGTACAATTACATAAGCGCTTAGCAACTTCTGCACTTTGCGAGTTTGGGAAAAGTGCCTGTTCGGATCCTTTTATGAACTATTTTTTTTTAGCGCAGTACTGCTGTACAGCGGCCGACGTGCATGGTGCGCTGAAAGCAGTGCAAAATTCAAACGTCGCAAACGTTATGCGCAGGTCTGCATGATTCTCTTAATAAAAAAAAGAAGTTAAGTGTTCCGTACAGCAACTAGCGCGAACTGAATTAATGACTGCAAAAATACACGTTTCTGGTTATTCCGGTGCAGTTGAAATTTGTGCGACCTCATGAAAAATTGTACACGTACAGCCACTATTCCGCATTTCTTTTTCTTTTTTAGCCATTGGTACATACGTATATGTTCCTCTGCCACGAATTTCCCTACACTAATATGGAGAAGTGATCATGCTGTACTTGGCGACCATCCGAGAACGTATTGGCCCGCGACCATGGTATGTTACAGAAAAGCCCTTGACCACCATCACAAATTTTACACGTACCTCCGAAACGTTTTCGTTCACTACTGATACGTGATATTGCCAAAAACTAAGGAGAAAACAAACTTTATAAACACGTTCCCCGCTGTCACCACCATATCTTTCCCATATTTTAAACGTGGGCCATGCCCTTTTTTATCACGCAGTCAGGGCATTGGCCAATGATAACGGAAGCCGATGGGAATCCTATGTGTGTCCAATCATCGGCCATCGGCCACTGCTGGTAGGGAAAGTCGTCTGCAATGATGAGGTGCCGTGCAGTCTGTTTCGCTGTTGTGTTTGGTAATGGATGGCTACACATATTATTTGCAGTGGTATGTTACCCAACTTTAGAACTATTTGCGCTGCGTCTCGCGGAACTTATCGACGTGATTTTGCTGCTCTTTTTTTTTTTCTTTGTATCAGGTGCGAAAGAATCTGTAAGCGTAGGGTCGCTTTCACGGCTGACATACATCCCTTGTGACAAGGCTGTCCGTATATCCTGTACTAGATCATTTCAGTTCCGCTGTCTGATTAATTCAACGCTGACCGAATGCGCCAAGCAGACGCACAGTTATCGTGCGCAGTAGACACCCAGTGGGCGATAGGCAGACGCGCCTGCGGTCGACGCTCAAAAAGTCAGCTCAAATCGAAGCTCAGGCGCAGTTTCCGACGGAATTTAACGGCACAGTTGTTTATCAAACATCGCGGTTTTTTGTTTTTTTTTGTTTTGTTTTGTTTTGTTTTTTTCACAAAACCAACCACCAAGCGATGGGCGATGTTGCGCTCTTGCTACGGCCTTGCGCAGGGGCTTGACCCATGCATATAGTTTGTAAAAATACAGTGGAGCACTTGCCCTGCACTAAAAGAAGCCAGCGAAAGCCCGTTTGTTATATTTAGAAGGCACATCTACATTTTACACGCTTGAAAATGTCAGCACATCACTCACAAGAGCAAAAACCTTTATTTTAAGTTCAAACTCAAATATATCTGGAACTTAAACCCGTATGGACGCTGCTAAATCTGGGTACAAGCAGAGGAGGCAACATTGCCATATCGCACAATATTGCTAAATTTCTGAGCGTTCAGTATTTTTCTAACCGCGAGAAAGCAACTGGTATTTGCGCACGCCCATAGTTATTCCAAAGTCTTCCGTTTTAGCGCAATATTTTGTCGTAAACGACCTATTTTTTTGAAGCCGCAAAGCCATATGAAGCCAGCAGAACGAAGTTTAGGCAAATCCATGTCATACCCATCATTCCCATGCTGGCTCAACCGCCTTGTTTGTAGCTCCCATAGACACTAGCGCCAGTTTTCCCTCTAGTATTTTAGTGGGAAACTCTATGCGACTGAAGAAGTGCATCACTCCCGCAGAAGTGGAAGCTCGGCGCGAAAGCCGCCGCGCCACTACTCGAGAGCGTTTGAAACGACCGCAGACCGACCCCGAGTATTGCGCCGGTGAAGCGGCGGCGAAGTGGCGGCGAAAAGTCAGCGATGCGCAGATCCGGAGCTGCCGGAGCTACGAGCCCGCGAAATCGAGCAAAGCCGTTTGTATATGCAGAGGCGTCGCCAGAACGATCAGAGCCTGCGAGTCGCACCACCGGACGACTACGAAGGGGAAGACTGGAAATTTAAATAAAAAACTAATAAATAAATAAACCAACTTGATACATACTTTTATCTCTGAGTGTTCTTTGCGGTTTCTGGTGATGCCGTGCGAAAACATCGCGAAAACTTGGCCCAAGTGAGATAAAGCAGGTGGGACCGTCAGCTTCACTGTTTGTACAGGCTTCGCACTGCAGAGTGAAGCCGCCGCTTAATTATTTCTCTGTTTTCGCTGAACCTTGGGCGCATGCGCATTTGTGTTGCTGCAGCGGTGTCCTTTTTTTTCAATAAGCGTTCACAGTTGCCAGTAACATTTGTCCTGTCTGTCTCGCCTTACTTTGTCTTGTCTATTGCACTTTACTCACCCGAAGGGTTCAGTTATGTTTTTCTTGTTCGTTTTCTCCTTGATGTGGATTGAAGTCCCGTCAAGGAGATGATCGACGTCGATGAAGCAGGAGGCAGGTTGGAGTTAATGAACTTGAAGGTATATTGCAGCAAATATTTACAGTCATATGTACATCTTGCCGAAGCACACTGATGATAACATAGACATCAACAGCGTCTTACTCTTCTACTTAACTTTTCTTAAGTTAGAGCCTAGAATACTGTTACTACATACAACCAACCTAGTCTCACTGTTCGACCACCGAGTGGTTACGGCCCAGACAGAAGTTGCATCGTACGGAGTCTTACTGATCGATCAGTTAAGTGATTACAGCCTAGACTGAAGGGAAACGAATCCCGTCCAGTCTTTAGTACCTTGCGGTAACAAAGAAAAAGGGGAGGTGGCCACTGCTGGTCCGCCTCAACCTTCTGTTATCCAATCTGTTTACCCTCAGATTAAGCCACTCCCTAGTGGGCTGTCCCTAATCCCGACAGCAGCGTCTTTGCAGTTTAAACAGGCATTTTGGCATTCTTTCCCATCATGGCTCTCCCTCTCCTTATCCCACGCTCTCAGATATTCTCACAATCGAAATATCGGTATCGTAGCAGCCCTGCGGCATTCGGGCCATCTCCCACGCTCATCCAGTCGAACCCTGTCGTTCCAGGAAACACAGCGTGTCTTCGCCTTTCCCGCAGTTCGGACCTTGCACTGCTGCGACTCAACCCTTTGTTCCAGTCGGCGCGCCGAGAGCGCATGCCGGTCGTTAAAGAATTGGTTGGGCCAAGCGCATTGTCGCTTCGAGCGATGGCGCACTTCTCATGCATTCTTTTCCTACGCGTCCGAGCTGCTCTTCCCCGAAACGGCCACTGAGGGGACAAGTACGGTCGCGCAGCCGCGACCCCCCCGAGCGACGTTCAGCGAAAGGGAAGGGTCTCGTACCAGGAACCCCTGGGGGCCAGCGTGGGAGACCAGCCGCTCAATGGGAGCAGTTTGCTTTCCATTGATAATTGCTGTCCAAGACCATGCAGAGAGAGAGCCGAGAAAGAAGCTTTGTATAGCGTACGGTGCTACGCCGTCCCTTCTGCACGATCGCCTTATGAGCGGCAACATAACACGTCCCCCCTTAAGAGTACGCTGGGCTGTTCTACGCTCAGTGGTACGATAAATCACTGCCGCGATTAGGTCACTGGACTTTCTAAGCATACAACAGTATACACAAACATCAAACACAATTGCGAGACAACACGACAGGAGAATACAAGAAACGAAAACAAATACATGCTAAACGATCAAGCACACCATTGCTGCTTCAAGCAGTAAGATCACTAGTGTCTGTTTCTTGGATTGTCAATCACACAGTCCACAATATACAGCAGCGAGTGGGCAGGAACATTCACGTCCCCCCCCCTCAGTTGGCATGGCACTGTTATTCTGATGGCTTCCACAAACTATTCTGGAGCCTCGATAATGCATCCGCATTCCCGTTACATATACCCTTCCGATGTTGTACCGAGACATGATATCGCTGTAAAGCCAGCGCCCATCTTGTCAATTTCGCCCCGTGCGGAGTAGAAGTTGTAAGGTACGACAGCGGATTGTGGTCGGAAACGACGTTTACTATGGCACCGAAAAGCCAGTAGTCAAACTTCTTTAAGGCCCATATTATTGCGAACGCTTCCCTCTCAATTGTCGACCAACGCATCTGGGTCGGTGAGAAGCGGTGGCTTGCAAAGGCGATAGGCCTCTCTTCCCCATCGGCTGACATTTGCGCCAAACATGCTCCCGCCGCCGTAGCTGAGGCGTCTGTGAAAAGCCAATAGGGCTGAGATGGCTCTGGGGTGTTTAGCGCCACGGCCTCGCACAAAGATTGTTTGAGCATCTCAAATGCTGCCTGAGCTTCCTCCGGCCAGGGTATCTTATTAGGTACCGCTTTCTTTGTTAACAGCGTGAGCGGGCTCGTCACCTCTGCATATCCTCGGACGTACTCGCGATAGTAACCGCACAGTCCTAACAGGCTGCGTAGTTCCTTTTTGGTGCGCGGTGGTACCAGGTTCTTAATCGCTGCTATTTTTTCAGGGTCTGGTGCATGTGTCCCTGAACCGACAATATGCCCCAGGTAATGTATATGGGATCGCGCAATCTGACACTTCTCCGGACTGGCTTTCAGTCCCGCCTTCTCTAAGACATTAAGAATAATGTCGAGATGCTTTAAGTGCTCCTCCCAAGTGCTAGAAAAAATAGCAATATCATCAAGGTATGCCGTGGCATACATTTGATGTTGCGACAAGAGTTTATTCACCATTCTTTGAAAGGTTGCCGCGGAATTTTTTAGCCCGAAAGGCATCACTTTCCATGCGTACTGACCCTCGTGCGTTACAAACGCGGTGAATTTCTGACTCTTCTCTTCCATCGGTACCTGCCAGTACCCGCGTCTAAGGTCCACTACCGTAATGAACTGCGCTCTGCCTACTCGGAAAATCAATTCCTGAGGATTCATCATAGGGAACGCATCCGCTTTGGTGACGGCATTTAACGCCCTGTAGTCCACACACATGCGGATAGTCCCATCCTTTTTTCCGACGCATACTACCGGGTGTGCAAACTCACTCTCCGTGGGGTAGATCAACTTCCAAGTCAAAAGTTCGTCAACTTGCCGGCTGACTTCCTTCTTTAATAGTTCCGGCACCCGATAAGGAAACACCTTTATTGGCTGGTGGCCCGGTTCTATTTCTATCCTATGTTCGTCTACCTTCGCTATACCCGGAGTGCCGTCAAAGAGTGTGCAATGTCTTTGGAACACCGCCTGTATTTCCGCCTGCGCGTCAGCATCAAGGGGTGAGCAACCTTCTCGCTCGTTAGCACTAGCTCTTCCCGCTTTATAGTGGTTGGTTGTGGAGCATATTCCACCTCCCCAAAATCATGGTCCTCATCGAAGACTACCCCAATATGACTGACCCTTGTATAGTAAGGTCGAATGTTGTTGGCGTGGACACTTCACCTTTCCCTCAGATGTTTCAACGCGGTAAGAGTGTTCGCGCTCACGTCCAACCACTGTGAATGGGCCTAGCCATTTAGGTGACATCTTACAATTCCGATCACTGTCGAAAACCACAACCTGGTCGCCAACGTTAAAAGCTTTGAGCCTGGTGCTGCGATTATAGGCACTGGCGTAACTCTCCTGATGAGTTGCACTAGTTAGCTCAGCAATATTAGCGGCCGTCTCGAGCTGCTCCTTAAGTTGCTGTAAATACTTAGCGGGGCTTTCTCTCAATGTTGCGGGCACCGGCATTTCTCCCGTCCACGTCCTCTGCAGTATTAGAAGCGGTCCCGTGGGATTCCTTCCATACAATAGACGAAACGGAGCTACTCCGGTTACCTCATGGGGAACTTCCCGATAAGCCCATAAAACCATTGGGATCAATTTGTCCCAATTCTTAGAGTCTCTCTGAATGACATGATACAACATGTTTTTCAGTACTCGGTTCCACCTCTCTACAACTCCATTACTCTCTGGGTGTTCTGGGGTTGAGAATCTTGGCGTGCAACCTAATTTCTCCATCATCGTTTGCGTGAGCTGAGATTTGAAATTAGTGCCCTGATCGGAGCAGATCATCTCCGGAACGCCTGTGCGACTGAATATCTCAATCAGTGCATCACAAGTCGCCTTAGCGGTCAAAGAGCGCAGTGGAACCACCTCCGGCCACCTCGTGCAAAGGTCCACTAAGCACAGTGCGTACTTATGCCCTCTCGCTGACGGTGTGTCTAGGGGTCCGATCACATCTACATTGACAACTTGGAAAGGGTGCTCGGGTCTAGTGAGCGGAGTTATAGGCACTTTATCTGTGCGACGCCTGTCTGACCGAATTTGACATTCATGGCATGAACGACAATGCCCTAATATCTCCTTCGCCATATCTGGCCAAAAAAAATTATACCTAATGCGAGCTCTTGTTTTCTTTGGCCCCAGGTGCCCCCCGCATAGCGACTCATGGGCTAAGTGCATCACCTCAGTGCGCTTATCTTTGGGGACAACTAGCTGACTCACTCGAGTGCCTGCTATTGAGTCGCAGTGATATAACAGTCCGTCTGAAATGAACATGCCGGATTTCCCACTACGCGCATCTTCCCAACATTTCTTTAGCGTAGTGTCACCCAACTGCACTTTGCGGAACTCTTCTCTCTGGCCTAATGATGCCTCCCTTTCTTCATCAATTTGCGCATCTTCGCCGGAAACGTCTTTCTTCTCCAAAGTAAGATTGCATGCCACGACCTTTGGTTTCTCTACTGCTTGTTCTGCCTCGGGAGCAGGCTCGGCCGGTGCTCGACAGGGTGCCAGAGGGCTGCTGGCCTTCGACAAAAGTTTCCAATCTTCCTCGGTCAACAAACAATCTGTGCCCTCGACGAGCTCATCAGTTAACGCGCAGAGTAGGTCGACGCTCTGAGGCTCCGTAACCTCTCGCGGGCTATTTAATTTGACCGGCAACGTAGCTAGCCTTGCCTCGATAGTTTTACCAAAAGCAGACACCAACCTCACCTTGCCAGACGGCTCTACTAAACTTCTCGGAAGCAGACTCTCCCGAAAGACAGTTATTTCACTCCCTGTATCCAAAATTGCATCTGCGGATATACCTGCACATGATACGGGAATTAACTGCAGTTTATTTGTGCCTTCACCCTCGTGTTTTAGAGACTTCACCTTTGCGCTAAGTACTCCATCAGGTATTTCAGTTTCCGTCTCGTGGGATAACGTTACCTTTTGGACCTTCCGCTTTGGCTCGGTAGCCTTCTTCGGGTTGCTCTCCTTATCACTAGACTTCGGGCACTCTTTAGCGAAATGGCCTGAGCCGTGACATAAGTGGCACTTCAGAGCCCCTTTCTCTACTCGTGTCGCCGGCTTCTGCCCCATTTCTACAGTTGGTTGCTTTGAAGCACGCCCTTTTCCTTTCGCTTGTTCGAAAGTTTGCAGCACTTTAGCGATCTCAGTTGGCCTAAGCCATCCCTCGCCTTCTCTTAGTCTCACATACTCAAGACCCTCCGTGCTAAGGCCCGATTTTATGCGGTCAGCAACCATGAGTTCTGCCATCACTTCTACCGTGTCGGCCTCTCTCACTTGGAGGTAGTAGGAGAAATAAGTTTTCACGCGGGACGCGAACTGCGCCCACGTCTCTTCCTTCCGCTTTACCGCTGTTTCGAACCTCTGCAGGTACTCTGCCGGAGAAAGCTTCAGTTCCGTCAGTACTGCTGCTTTAACTGCCTCGTAATCTGCACTCTCTTCAGAGTTGAGGTTACGCAGTAAGTAACGAACTCGTTCAGTTAGTGCTGGTATAACCAAATGCACGCGACTCTCATACGGTACTTGGTAAGTAGCAAATAGTTTTTCTACTTCCTCAAACCATAATGGCACATCCGCGTCACTCGGCAGGCGGAACCCTTTCAGCACTTTTGCACATTGCTGGACAGAATCGAAACACCGTCGACCCCGATCACCCGTCTCCGACCCAGAGTTGGACAACGTGCCATCGAGACGTTCCGCGTTCATTCTAGTTTGCAATAGCTTTTCGTACTCAATCTGGAGATTGAGCTTTTGAATTTCAAGTTCGAGCGTTCTCGTTTCACTTGAATTCGGCAAAACCTGAGATGCCTGCTGCATCGATTCTTGCCTCTGAGTAGGCACTCTCGCCTCATTTGACTGATCAGAATTTAGAATACCATGATTTGATGGCTCTCGATTCCGATCCATTGCTACCGCACTCGCACCTTCATCTCCATTAGACTCCATTGTATCAGCACCCCCGCGTGTTCTCACCATGTGCCCTACACATAAACTGCCATGCCAACTAGAGAAAAACGCAAGAAATCCTGCTCACCCCTTCCTGTATGCACTGTCGTTCCTGGATCTCTTCCACGGTGCCGGAGTTGGCTGCTGTGGGATCGTCTCGACGTTGCCGCTGGTGGCTGACGGATGCCTTGCCCCTCGGTCTCCTCGGCACTGGTCCGGTGTATGGTGCTGTAGAGCTTCGCCGATCCCTGTCCGACTGCGCCAGTTATGTTTTTCTTGTTCGTTTTCTCCTTGATGTGGATTGAAGTCCCGTCAAGGAGATGATCGACGTCGATGAAGCAGGAGGCAGGTTGGAGTTAATGAACTTGAAGGTATATTGCAGCAAATATTTACAGTCATATGTACATCTTGCCGAAGCACACTGATGATAACATAGACATCAACAGCGTCTTACTCTTCTACTTAACTTTTCTTAAGTTAGAGCCTAGAACACTGTTACTACATACAACGAACCTAGTCTCACTGTTCGACCACCGAGTGGTTACGGCCCAGACAGAAGTTGCATCGTACGGAGTCTTACTGATCGATCTGTTAAGTGATTACAGCCTAGACTGAAGGGAAATGAATCCCGTCCAGTCTTTAGTACCTTGCGGTAACAAAGAAAAAGGGGAGGTGGCCACTGCTGGTCCGCCTCAACCTTCTGTTATCCAATCTGTTTACCCTCAGATTAAGCCACTCCCTAGTGGGCTGTCCCTAATCCCGACAGCAGCGTCTTTGCAGTTTAAACAGGCATTTTGGCATTCTTTCCCATCATGGCTCTCCCTCTCCTTATCCCACGCTCTCAGATATTCTCACAATCGAAATATCGGTATCGTAGCAGCCCTGCGGCATTCGGGCCATCTCCCACGCTCATCCAGTCGAACCCTGTCGTTCCAGGAAACACAGCGTGTCTTCGCCTTTCCCGCAGTTCGGACCTTGCACTGCTGCGACTCAACCCTTTGTTCCAGTCGGCGCGCCGAGAGCGCATGCCGGTCGTTAAAGAATTGGTTGGGCCAAGCGCATTGTCGCTTCGAGCGATGGCGCACTTCTCATGCATTCTTTTCCTACGCGTCCGAGCTGCTCTTCCCCGAAACGGCCACTGAGGGGACAAGTACGGTCGCGCAGCCGCGACCCCCCCCCGAGCGACGTTCAGCGAAAGGGAAGGGTCTCGTACCAGGAACCCCTGGGGGCCAGCGTGGGAGACCAGCCGCTCAATGGGAGCAGTTTGCTTTCCATTGATAATTGCTGTCCAAGACCATGCAGAGAGAAAGCCGAGAAAGAAGCTTTGTATAGCGTACGGTGCTGCGCCGTCCCTTCTGCACGATCGCCTTATGAGCGGCAACATAACAGGTTCCTTCTGCTACCTCACTACGACTCAGTCACTGACCGGGACAGGAATTGCCCTCCCTGGCGCAGTAATTGGGCACGATCTTCCGCATAACGCTTACAAGTAAACCCTGTCCCCAGTCTCTAGCGGCTGCGAGACATGTGACCACGGCAAATGTAGCGGTCGCCTAGTGGTTGGAGCACCCTCCCCTCCAATGTGGAGCTACTGGATTCGACCACCCATTGCTACCGCGAACCCACTGGTTTCTCTAATGGGAGAGAGAAGTACCCCGACCTGGCGCTCGGTGGTGTGGGTAATCCACTGTCTCGAAAAGGTGGCACCTGGGTGTAAAGGCGTAGTTCGTCTCCTCTTCTTTCCCCCTCCCCTCTCGTTTACTATCCCTCCCTGTGAGTGTCTCAGCTTAGGTGCCCTGAACCGAGAGAAAGTCTCTGTGCACTCTGAACCGAATTTCCTCTCCCTCCCAAGAGCCTCTCCCTGACCACGGCGGTGGCCAAACTTCTAACGCAGTGACCGAAAACTACTGGATATGGATAGGCCACCACTGGAAACTGAACCGGTCTACATTAAACACCCGAACCCTCTAAAGCTACGTTAGTGGAAACATTCGAAGAATCATCAGACGTTAACTGGGATATCAGTAGTCCTATGGAGGTCAGAGCTGAGGAAGAGTATACAGTACTGACTTACGGACGAGTCCTTTATCGCAGAAGGCTCCCCGAAAACATTACAAGCAGCATTACAAGCAACATTACAAGCAACAAAACCAAACTGGAGATATAAAGTGAAAACAGTGCAAGGATACGCTCATAAGTACGGCCACGAAGACGACAAAGTCGAAAGATTCCCTGAAGATGTTGAAAAAGGCGCGTATCCAGAACATCATAGGCATGGGAGACTTAAATGCGAAAGTAGAAAAAGAAATAGGGAGGCAAACAACCAATTGGCAATTATGGAATCAACCCTAGGAACAAAAGGGGAAAAATTGTGGCAGAATTCGTTGACGCATGGAAAAGGATGTTGGCATGAGAAAAAGTCCTAACGAAGGATTAAAAAAAAGGACGAAATACATTTTTACTTTGCGGAGATCCAGGCATAGTCCAGAAAATAGACGTAGTAGAATATAAAGAGTAGTACCCATAGGTTAGCCAAGGCGAGGACAGCTCTCAACCTGAAGAGAGCAAGGACAAAATTAACCACTAAAGAACAGGCTAGCCTTGATGTCGTCAAGACAAAAACACATGAATGCAGGAATGCCCTTGACAGCAAATACGAAGCTTTAGAACAAGATGATGGGGACGACATAGATGGAATGAAAAACGTAACTCTACTGATTTCTTAAGCAGCAAGTGAAGCCCTACTAATGCTCTAGAAGACATATCCCGCGGAAACGCAGCCAGAGAAGACGGTATCACTTAATTAATCAAATAAAGAGGGCATATTATATTTAAGAAGGTTGCGGGACTCTGTGCACAATGTTTTAAGACTTCCGCTGTACCAATAAATTGAAAAAGAAAGCAAACATTATATTTATACGTAATAATGGGGGAATAAAAGGCATGCATAATTATAGACCTATCATTTCTGCATTGTCGCAGGTAATCCTAGATGTCATTTCGAATACGGTGAGAAACGCCTGACATTATTATACCCAAAAAATAGGGAGGCTTTACAAAGGGCACTCTGCGAAGGATCGCAGCCTTGTGTACTATGAGGCAATTTAATTCGCTCAGTAGAGATGCCAGCAGCCATGGAAGCATTCCGTCACCAAGGAGTACTTGAGACATGTAACTACATCAGCGAAGGTTTCAGTTTCCTTGCTCTTCCACAAGAAAAGCGAAATGATTGGAATCAAGAAAGGAGTCAGGAGAGAAGATACATAATTATGGTCTCTCCAATGTTCACTGCATTTTTAGAAGTATTTGAAATTTCAGATTGTGAAGAAATACGAATATGCATTAACTGGAAAAATCTGACCAAGTTACGGTTGGCCGATGACACTGGGCACTTCAGCGATGATGGCGACGAGTCCTTAAAACATGATTGAAGGAAGGCATAAAGCGTGAAAAATGCTAAAAATTGTTCAATATACACATCAACACACGCGAAGGTCTCACCACCCCCCGTTTCTCCACCTAAGAAAGACCCCTAGCTTAGATAACAGTTATATTGCGCTGGTGTTTTTTTTTTCATAATGTCCCATGCATGCCCAATGCAGAATTTAAATATCTACGCACAGAGGTATATTTGACGGGCGAGCTCTGATTCTTGCTTTTTCTCTACGCGCGCGTACGTCGTCGTCATCATCGTCATCAGCCTGTTTACGCCTCCCACATATCTTCATTTATCCCGGTCCTGCTTTATCTGCGGCCCCTTTACCCCTGCAAACATCTTGATGTCTTCTGCAGACTTAACTTACTGCCGGTCCCCTGCCACGCTTGCCTTCTCTATGGATCCATTCTGTCGCCCTTAATGACCAACGATTGTTCTGACTTGGCATCGCATGCCCTGCCTCCGCACATTTTTTCTTAATTTCTACTATGATGTCCTTAACAAGCGTTTGTTCCCTGACCCACTCCGCTCTCTTCTTGTCCCTTGACGTTACACCAACATTTTCCGTTCCACTGCTCGCTACGTCGTCCTCAATTTAAGTTGAACCCTCTTAATGAGCCTCCAAGTTTGGCCCCATAGGTAAGTGCCGGTAAGATGCAGCTGTTATACACTTTCCTCTTGAGGGAGAATGCTAAGTTGGCACACGTACGCATATTCTGCTAAAAAGCAAGCTTATTACTCCATTGTGACTTATACGTCGCCGAAAAGACACACGGGGAGCTAATGTGCTGTTCTTTCTCCTTCATAAGGGCGATTCCGCGATCAGTGAAAGAAAAGCTTAGGGAATCTGAAGGAAAATGTTGCCGGTATGTCTATGAATTCGAACCTGCCCTGGTACATGTGCACAGAAAATAACAAAAGTGTTAATAACTGGTTCTGCCAAGCAGGGGTGGCAAAATTATCTCTCAAAGGTAATTCCGTTGCATTGCTAACTATTTTTAGAGATCTTTTATAAATGTATGTGCATCAATTACCTTACGAATTACTGCTGGCCGAAAGTAATGACATTACATTACTGTTTCTTTCGAAAAAATATACAAATTACTTTGAAACTAGCGCATCGAAAGTTCATCATTAATGCACTGCAGCTTATGAACCCTGTCTTTACAGGACATATGATTGGAATTGACGACTGAACTGTCGCGACGACAACATGTCCCTGTTTTCCTGACGCGTCTCCAACTTCTCTCGAAGCCCACTTGACCTTGCTTGTGTATATAAGGAATAGGAACTCTAAGGAATAGTTGGCGGGAGGGGTAGACCTGGGACCTCAGAAAGAACCTATCGTCGTTTTGTCTACAGGGAAGGGCTCTGCTTCTGCTGGGGAGGCGCAGTTACCCGCTTGAAACGTCTACATCCTGTTGCTGAGCAAAGTCCCATCGTCGGCAGAGCATGGAGCCGTCGTTAGCTCCTCCTGTCTGCTGGAGAGCCGCGGCTTTCCAGCAGTGTTGTTTAAGGCTTAGAGATCGGATGCGATGCGGATTTTCTGTGGCCTTGTCTCGTTCCCACGCTTGAGGTTTGGCACTCATATTAACTTTGTTACTTTCTTGTTTTTGTTAAATCTCCTATGCCATAAGGGAAGCGGGCACGGTGTATTTTAGTCAAAGGTAATTGGGAAAGTAATAAGCAATTTTGTTGAAATTACTCGCTGGAAGTAATTCATTCCAATTCTTATTGCCATCCCACAAAAGTAATTCTTACATTACCCGTTCTATCCAAAATTAATTCAATTACTGCTGCCTTTTCACTGTAAATTAATTATTGCCAAGTCTGCAACAAAGTACGACAATGACTCGGAAAGCGAATTGTATGTCAAATCGCATGTCATTGCAATTTTCTTTGTGTTTTCTCCTTGCAACGTTTTCTGTTTCTTTCAGAAGCATACCTCTAAGCCAGATGTATTGATGGTGCCGTCACACGGGTTCTCTTGGTCGAAGGCAAGCCGAGTCCGGAAACATCCAATTATTCTCATTCGCTCTAGTGAAAACGTGCGTGGCTCAACCAGAACGTTTGCGTAAACCTTTTATCAGAGCAGCCCACGCCCTCCATGTTCAGGGATTTTAAATCTTATTTATAAGTAGCTCTACTTCTTTTTATCAAAGGCAGAAAAAAGAAACCAAAGAGAAAATTTTGACCACGTCCACTTGCATTGCTGACTGACGTCTCTACGAGGAGATATGGACGCTCGTTCAGATCATCGCCTTAACATCGCCTTATGTAAATCACGCGTTACCATGTACAGCGAAAACAATTGCTGTAGAGTTATGTGGCTGTGTCAGAACAATAGTGCGTGTCGGTGTGCGACAGGGCTACAGGAATAAACTCTAGGTCAAGTATTTCTTTTTTTCTCTCTCTCTCTCTCTCTGTCTCTCTCTGTGCACGAATAGAATTTTGACTGGTCGCGCTGTGTTGTCTGATGTATCAGGTTCTACTCCCTGCTGCGGCGCCTGTGTTCCGAGTGAGCGAAATGCAAAGACGCTCATGCCCCGTGCTTTCGGGGCATGAATTGTAGCTGGTTAGAATTAACCAGGGGGCCATAGAATGCGGCGTTTTCCATTAGTTGCTTTGAGACGCCACGGCTCTATTTATAGCGTGATACAAAATCATTGTCCAGTGACCCAAACCGCGGCCACGTGTTCTGCCACCTAAATTTCGCTGCCTCACAGCGACAAGCAGGAACAGTGAAACATGCTCGCCTACACCGCCTAACTGTTTTATATCTGTCGTGAAAATAAGCTTCGGGGGGCAATCGCATACCGACCGCGCGGTTGCTGTGGTTTGTACTATACTGCGGTTGTGCGCCTTCTTCCGTCCTCGTTTTTGAGTGCGTAAAGGCTACTCCAAGATGAACCATTATATAGTTCACCACGCTCTGTCGTAACTTCGTGACGAGTTTTGCCGGTGTTGATACCGTGCTTTATAACGTACCACGACTATATGGCCATGGCTGCGAAAGAAAGCCGTTCCTCGTCCTCCGCAGGTGGGCCTTGACCTATCCGCCGGAAACCTGGATGCAGCGCTGGCGCTGCAAGCAGCTGAAATCGGCGCGCGCCGAGCAGGTGGAATGCCACCTAGCGCACCTGCAGCGACGACTTTGGTGGGACCCACGGTGCTACGACCCGAAGACGACGACAACGGCTGCTACGTGCCCGAGGTATAAGCGCCTGCACTAGATCTTTTCATGAAAGGTCTATATCTACACAGTTTTCCGTTTCGTGAGTGTTCTTCGCCTTTGGATGCCCGCCTTCATTAATGATATAAGGTCAGCGTTAGGATTCACGTGAGTTTTATTTTACGAAGGACTCTAATGTAAAAACTTTTAGTCAGTACGGACTCAACTTCATTTCCTTTGTTCTGCCGATGTCTTCAAAATTAATCAACCACTCGGTATCAGATTCCCAATGAAATTCGCTTTGCATGCAAAGCTGATGACGAGGACTCCGACCTTGTAATTTAATTTATCTGTGTCCTACCGAACCTATAGGATTATATTTATGGAAGCTCCACTATGCAAGAGACAAATACTGAGCATTACAAGTCGAGAAAAACATCAAAACCAGGTAACCCGTCAGCCCTACATTTATTAGTGAATGATGACGATGGATTTATTTTACATGATTAGGCTGCTCCCTGAGTATTTGGCCAAGGTAGGCATAATCCCTTACTGATTCTAGAGTCTCGCTGACTATCGCAAACTCTCGTTTCTTTCTTTTTCATTTTCTTTGTTGCCAGGACGCTAAGCATTATTTTTTTCTGCGTGTTCGTGTTTAACACTAGTTTAACGCTTTCTCGGTTTAGATCTTTGATCTCTTTTTTGCAATTAGTCTCCTCATACACCTACTGGATGAATCCCAACCCAAAGGCAGTAAAAGACTGGCTGTAGACAGGATCTTCCACAGCAAAAAAAAAGCCAAGTGGGTATCTGAAAAATATCTTCTACAGGAGGAAGCAGATAGATATCTCCTACTTTCTCTCTCTCTCTCCGCTGCTATCCCCGCTACCGTAGGGACACGGCGGAGGAACTGCACGTACCATTCACGGAGCCCGAAATGTCGGAAGCGCTTCAGAAACTGAACAGTCGCTCAGCCGCAGGTTCAGACGGCGTCACAAACAAGTTTTTGCGCAACTCGGACAGTAAATCATTTTAATTCTCAACGAGGAAGTCAACAAAATATGGGAGACCGGCCTTGCACCGTAATTCTGAAAGGCAGCCTCGGTCATACTCACACCAAAACCATACCAAAACCGCTCGCTCCGTAAACCATGTGCCCAATCTCACTCACGTCCTGCGTGGGCAAGGTGGCGGAAGGTGCGATCCACAACAGAATATCGAGCCACATATTAACAACGGAACTCTTCCCACACAACTTGATAGGGTTCAGACGCGCTCTTCAGGCAAGACGTCATGCTCCTCATCAAGAAACAGTTCAGTGACAGCTGCTCCAGGGACAATTAGAGGCATAGTTACCTTGGTCCTGGCGAAAGCATTTGATATCATCTCACACAAATTCTCGGAAACAACCTCTGAGATGAACCTGGTACAACGATTTCACTCTTACACAGCTCATTCCTTACAGACTGCAAAGCAACGATCGAAATTGGGCAAATCAAACCCGAAGAGTTCTTCCTCGGAGCCAAAGGCACTCCACAGGGTGCGGCTGTTTCTCCTCTGCTCCGCTGCTCTCCATTCGGACTACTTCGACGTGAAGCTTCGCTTCTTTGTTGCCTCTGGTTAGGAGTGGCTTTCAGGAAGGCATACTCTACATTAATTGGAGTGACCCACAATGCAGCATGCGACGTCTGTCGGACCAATGAAACGATTGACCATCTACTATGCCACTGTCCTCAATTTGCCGAAGAACGTCAAACCCTAACTCAGGCTTTCCAACGACTGGATAATCGGCCGCTTTCGGTACAGATGCTACTGGAGCACCGTCCCCATCGCTCGTCGGCTCACAAGGCAGTGAAAGCACTGCTTTGTTACTTCGGGACGACGGGCTTAGGTGAGCGCCTTTGACAGAGTGCCAGTACAATATCTTACGCGTCAACGCATTATTTGCCATCCCCGGCCACCTTTCTTTTTCGCTCTTCTTTCTTTCGTCTTTCGATTCCCCTTTCCCAATCCCTCAGTGCAGGGTGGCCAACCGGACGCTTTCTGGTTAACCTCCCTGCCTTTCTGTTTTCTTCCTCCTCCTTCCTTCCTCCTTCCCCTGCTATTGAACATAGCCATGAGAGACCTATCGGAGCGCCTCGCCAATGTACGCGGAGCCAACCTTACCCTCGACGCGGATGACATCACCGTGTGGTTCACGGGAGGATCAGACGTGCATGTGGGGCAGGCACTCCAGAAATCCTTAAGTGCCACGGAAAAAATTCCTTCTGTGGCCGGGCTTAAACTTGCCTACAAACAAGTCCGAATTACTGCTATGCAGACCTTCAAGGCGGTGAATGGTAGGGCTCACACCTATATATCGAATCCCATTTACGCTAATCACGAAGGATGGACAGAAAAGCCCCCGTGTAGACACCATTAGAGCCTTAGGACTCTTACTCTCTTACTGCTAGTGGAATCAAAAGGGAGCAACTCATAATCGATCGCGCGCATCGCCTTTAAAACGGGGAGTGGGCTAAGGCGCCTAATAACCTGCTCTGCGATAATAATCGCAGAGCATGTCTCCGTGATAACGGCCTCCTCCGAATATACCACATGTTCCTATGAGCCACATCAACTACGTAGCCTCAGCCCTGCAATTTTAAAAAGAAGCCACATTAGATGCACCGTAATGTGCAAAAGCATCGAAAGAGTCCTAGGACTTTCATTCAATGCCTGTAACGAGAACCTTCTCCTACTCGGCATGCACAACTCTCTCCTGGCAGTAATAGCACCTCAAAGAACAGCCAAATTGTTTGCCTCTCGTCCTCACGAGCAGGCAGACGCATCCTAGGCTTTTTGGGTTGCGGTCTCGCGGAGTCCAACGAACGCAACGAACGCAACGTCACGCTACCTCCTCCGATAAGAGGAACGTTCTCAGTAGATCCAATCCCGAGAAACGTCCACGCACAGTACAACGTCGGCTGTCGTAAAGCCAGAGCCAGATCCCTGCCTAAATCGGCCGCAGACAGCCCGGACATCGCTACCTTCATCGATGCTGTTCAACACGGACGCACCGATCGGTTTGCACTAGTCAGCGTCAACGACAAAGGCGGTCTCCTAAATGCAGCCTCGGTCAGAGAAGTAGCGGCTACCATTGCCGAACAGATCGCCATTGCCCTATCCGTGAAAGATCCTTCGCGTCCAGATATCTACACAGACTCCAGATTAGTCGCCAGAGTATTTGCCTCCGGCTTGACCTCGAAAGCGGCAGTGTCAAGGATTCATGGGCACTCTCCGTTCAGGAGGGGGTGAGACGACAACAATCCACCCCAACGTGCATTAGGTTGGGTTCGACTGGCTGACCGGCGATAAGGTCCACGCCTGATCGCACGCGAGCCAGGGACAAGAGACGGGAGACGCTGGGGCTAACAAGAAGAACAGCATCAATTTAATACCACGGGAACACGATACAATACAACACGCACGCGAGATAAACTTTACGAGACGTAACGCGACAAGTACCACGCGGGACATTAATAATAAAATAACAAGAATAAACAATCGGCGACAAAAAATACTCGCGACAATGCACACTTTAACATAACGCGGACATATTCATCTAAGAATAAACGCGCGATCGTTAAAACAAAAATGGATTGGGGTGCGATTGGGTAGAGAGAGTCCGAATGAGAAATGAGAGCCGCCGGGCGCGGAAGCTTAGCTGCGGTGGTCACTTGCGGGAGGCCGAGCCGTGGCGTCGGGCTGCCGGTCCGTCGATGCACGCCGTGGCCGAAGATGAGTGGGAGTTCGCGCTGCCTTCTTGCTTGGCGGTGTCCTGAACTCAAGCCGCGGGCCCGAGTGCGATCTGCCGGCTTGCTTACCACCGTCGACCTGCACCTCCGCGGGACCAGCCGGCCGCCTCCACAGTCCAACGAGCTCTGGCATGGCTCACGTCAGCTCGCTCTGACCCCGCTCTCCCTGTTGTTGGTGGCTTGAGAAGAAAAGACGCTTCTTTCTGCAGCCCTTGAGGGAGCACGGCTAAGCGTCCCTGTCTTCCGACAATGGCGGGCCGAAGGAATTAACCGGTTCGGGGGCACCCGGGAGAAACATGTACGACGTTTCCCTGCGGCCTCCATGCGGTGCGCTTAAGGCGGTGGCGCGGGTACAGAAGCGCGGACCCGTCGAGTGCGCTCATTTTGTGACAGGCAGCCATCTTCGGAAGCGAGGCCGGCAAGGAATTTCACACCATCGCATGGTTCATTGCTCACATGGGAGCCGACGTCCACCCTAATGTTCCCAATCCTAAGGAATTTGTACATGTACACCACCGAGCGCGAGTACTCACCGCAACGACCTTAGCGGAATCGCGGACGAGATCGACGGATGGCACAGGAACTCTCTTCTCACCTTTCAGTAAATCATGGCTCATTGTCACTTATCACGGAGCATTTCCACCACCTCATAATAAACTAACTCGACCTCAGTCTTCAGTACTCAGAATGCTCTAAACTGGATCATTCCAGTCGCAGGAAAGATTCATTCACTTCTCACCGGACATAGAACAGCAGTATCCGAATTGCGGGGACGCGTATAGCTCTCTAGATCACATGTTCTGGCATAGCCCCGCGTTACGCGATGCAGAACTACACAAATCTGACGCTATACTAGGAGAACGCGCTGAACAGCGGTGATCTCAGACCAACTACGGGCTCTCCAAAGAGCCTGCCAAAGGGCAGAAGGTCACGATCTTCCTGTGCCTGCTTGGGCGCTGCCGGCAACTACCCAGAATCCACCTTGCCAAGGAAGCACCCCAACGTAGTTCCTCAGCTAGGACCAAATAAAAGTTCTCTATCAGTCTACCTGTCTCCGTCATTGCTGAAAAGCACGCTATAGCCCGCAAAGCGTAAGTTGCTGAAGTATTGTCCCTTAATCTTTATGCATATATCTCCCCTAACTAGTTTTCTTTAAGACCTCTTCTAAACATGCAATGAATAACATTGGAGAGATCTAGACTCCTTGCCCTTTTCTCTATGGGGATTTTCCTGGTTAGTGTGCATATGGTAGGCGTTTACAACTCGTGACCGGCAACTCACCACTGCCTTAAACCTTTCGGCCCTGGTGGCTTATAAAGAAAGGACACCGAGAAAAACTGCTTTTCGCAGGGACCTGAAAAAGCAAGAAATTAAAAGAAAGATTCTGAGGTATCCTCAATGCAGCCATGACATGATGCGTAGTAGTTTATTCATCGTCATTTTTTTTTATTCATCGTCATCTTCTGAACACTGCATATGTGGAAGCAATGTGGCGGAAGACGAAAATAACGATAGCAGATTGATTTGTGGGGTTTTACGTCCTAAAACCGCACTATGATTATGAGAGACGCCGTCGTGCAGAGATCCTGAAATTTCGACCACCTGGGGTTCTTTTACATGCACTGACATTGAGCAATATACGGGCCTGAACATTTCGCCTCCATCAAAATGCAGCCGCCGCGGCCGGAATTCGATCCCGCGGCCTTCGGATCACCCACCGAGTCCATAACCACTAGACCACCGTGGCGGGGCAATGACGATAGTAGCAGAAGCCACATATCTGATAATATCTGACTTATTAAACCTCTTGCTAGCCATATTCTGATTGAAAGGAGTCAGCGACGTAACTTCGGGCTTCCGCACCCTGAATTGAACTGAACGCAAGCGCGACACTGGAGTCGTATACAAACCTGCTCTGCAAGATGCACCCGGCCCAACACGCAGACACCTGTCCGTGGTGTGGCGCAAAACCCACTCTGGCCGAAATCACGTGGGAATGTGCGGCTAGGCCAAAAAAGAAAAATCAACACACCCCTTCTGAGGGTAACGGACTTCGTTCGGCAGTGGGAGGCACTGCTCACAAGCGAGGACCGGGAGAGCCAACTGGCCCTCCTGGACCAAGCTCAGCGAGCCGCAGGAGCCAGTGGAGCCACTGAAGGCCCCACTCAGAACTGCCTTTAAATTTTGTGCCTGATAGTTCCTTTTTTCTTCCTTCCTTCTCGCTAGCCATCGTAATTTGTCCTTTATTGCTAACATGCTGAAACGCGTACTGAAAATGACTACTTTTGCCTATCATTTACGGTTCGTGCAGAATAATCCACTGTCGTCATGTCTTAAATATAGGACACCAGGGCTCTGAGGTTGTCATGGCCATGATTGCAAAGCTTCTTGATCCAGGCCCATCTTGCTTGAGTCAGCATGCAAATTCTTCTTGTTCTATCAGAAAAGCGAGAAATTAGCCTAAATTGTTTTTATACGTAAGGGAACTCCAGTAGTGACATATTTTTATATAACCGCTCATAATACGTTCGCTGCACTATCTCAATTGGCATGTGAGTGATGTTGAAGAAGATTACGATGAAGTCCAGTACTGACAACTTGCTCTTGCAGACATCCACAGCAGTAATTTCGTCTACCAGAGGGGGATTCTTCAGCATACTAATACGTTAGATATGAGGAAGTGTCCAGTATGTGGACGGGGGTCATTCATGTGCAATGAAGAGATACGTATCACGAGACCAAGTTTTTCATTCTGTACCTTTCAGACCCACTAGCTATTTTACGGCTGCTATCATGCTAGTTTTGCAATGTTTATATACCTATGTTCAGAAGGAAAGAAATAAGTAGCTAATTCAACTTACAAGATACGGCAGTCTACAACCACTAAGCCGGGGTGTCTTTATCTATAGGACATGTCGCCACATTTCATACTCGAGTAATGGGGTGCTCGGATGTGAGATTTTTGTGCTCTTTGGGAGGTGTCGAGCAGCCCCTACGAGAAATAAATGCTTTGCCCATTAAAAAAATTAAGGGCTAGAGGGTTAAAGCGGAAAGTATGCTGCCATTGCGTTTTGCCAGTTCTAACTTACGGGTCGGAAACTTGGTGATTGACAAAGAAACTCGAGTTGTTCAGGGCCACACAACGGGCGATGGAACGAACTATGATAGGCATAACATTAAGGGATAGGAAGACAGTGGTGTGGATCAGCAAACAGGCAGGGGTGGCCTCTGTCATGGCCGATATTAAAAGAAAAAGATGGACTTGGGCAGGCCACATAGTGAGGACAGACAACCGATAGTCAATTTTATCGGTGGATATCAAAAGAAGGGAAGCGCTGCCGTGGATGACATGAAGCAAGATAGGGAAAAGGGCGATGAAATATAAAAAGAAAGCACTGGCATAAAATGGAACCGGCTAGTGCTTCTAGAACAGGTCGGAATGGGGATCGTTGGTAGAGGCCTTCGTCCTGCAGTGGACACAGGCTAGACTGATTATGGGGGTGGTGGTGGTGAAGATGATCACCATCATCATTTTGATCATTCTGTGCGCATGTGCCTGAAAATATCTTTTATATATGCTTTTTTTTTCTGTACATTCTTTGCCTTTCCCAGCGTAGGGCACCAGCTTGACGGGCCTCTGTTCAATTTCGTTTCTTTCCAAATGTTCAGGAATGCGTTCTTGCCCTGTAGTTGCGGATGGCAATGTGACGTTTTGTTGTGCAGGTGGACTTAAGCGTGTTCCGCAAGTACCCGAACGGGCGGCCGCTGTCGCCGGCAACGGAGACGTAGCGCTCGTGTCCGCAGCATGGTGACCTGCATAGTCTGCGTAGCGACAGCGTCACGCCCCCGATCCCGCCACCGCCGCCGCCACCCCACAAAGCCCATCTTCCGCCCCGCGTCGACATCTATCGCTGAGCGCGACCTGCGACGACGACAGCCGAGCGCGCATGACACGCCCGGCGCCACCTTGCTCAACAACCGACAGGACCGTGCCGAGGGTCCAGAGGCGATGTCGCGCTCACCGCGGGGCGCCTCTGCAGCGGCCTCCTCTTGGGAAGAAAGGCAGGAAAGGTTGTTCTGCACTGCCTTGCATATTAACCCTGCTCAAAGTTACGGGAACCATTTATTCGCCCTCGACACGAGCTGGCATCAAGAGTAATCGTGTGGTTGCGCGAGTGCGCGCTTCGTCGAAGAGTGTGGCGCTGGACAATGGGCTGGCCTTCGAACGAGAGCGATCATCGGTGCACGTATAGGGCAGCTCGTGGCAAGCGTTACACTCTGGACACACAGCGCGCAGTCAAGCGGTCTGCGCATAGCCTTTCACGTTGACTCAACCCATTGACTCAAAGCACGGTGTCGTCGGACTCAAAGTGTCACAATTGAAAAAAAAAAAAATGTTATTGACTTCTCTTTTCGAACTGACGCTGTGGTGCTCGTGTGTGGACGCCTCTGTACAGCGCGGGTGTTACTTTACTAGGAGTACTAATTACTCTTTGCCTGTTTACAATACACACAACGGAAACAACGACAACAAACTCGGTCCCGGAGGAAGCCAGTCTGGTGCCCTGGTTTCCGTCGTTCAACGCGCGCCTCGTGGGTTCGCCCGCTATGCCTGACCCCAAATGAAGCAACGAAATCAAATACATTGTAAAACCGGATGCGGAGCGCGAGCACGCATCCAGCGTCGACGTGTTGCAACACAGCGTGCGACCAATCGGTTCATCATTGGACAGGGATGCTTCATCTACTATGTTAACGGGGAAAAGGCGCGGGGCTACCAAAACACAGGGCTCTAGAGCCAGCTACGTTCTTTGTACTCCCACCCTGTTCGTAGAATAGCGCAACTGTTAATGAAAGCACTAACCGGTAGCGTAAGGTCATTTTTGCTTGCGGAGACTAGAGTGAGCTGGCCTTCGAAGAAGCAGTCAGGCCGCGCTAGCGCATCGGAAACAAGTCACATAGACCGCGCCTCTCCCACGATTATCCTTTCGCTGCCGGAATATGGGGGATGGCCGTTGAACGGCGGAAGCAGTGATGCCTGTAAGCACAACGTGCTTCCTGATCCGGGCGTCGCCAAGGGACGCTCGATGCTACTCTTCCATCTATAACAATTCCACATGTGAAAACCATGAGAGTTCCCATTCCCGACCCCTTTTAGTTGCACTTCCTTCCCGACCTGCCTTCGTTGCAGCCCGGTGAGATTCAGACACGCTGTATCTGTGTAGTCTTTCCCCGTCGTGTATGTAGCTTCACTATGTTCAATAGTCGTCCGCAGAAGAAGCCTCTCTTCGTTCCACTCGGCCAGTCTTGTATCTTCACGTATACTTCAGGATGATCTAGGATTAATTTTTTTTTTCATATGGTTAAGAATATTGGCTTCCACTTGCGGCCGGCTTGCGATGGTTACGGTAGTTTTTTACAAAATATTGGTAGGTAGCGGTAGGTTTCCCTGTAACATTTTTCGATCAAGAGACAAGAGTGAAAAAAAAAAAGCCAGCTTTAAACCAGCACAAACTACAGTTCCATATCTTGTAAGTGTCGTGCCACCAATGTGGAAATAAGTTATCGGCTTAACTATGATTTCCCTTATTTATACAAGGTGTCGCTATTATAAGGTAGATTGATTAGCAGAAAACATTGCGCGGTTTTAAAGAGGCTTTTGGTAAGGTTATTCTCAGCAACGTGTGTTTCCTATAGAGCCCACTTTTGGCAGTGCAAAATTCTCGGTTCAAGAAGCTAACCAGATGCGTTTTAAACTTGAGCGCGGTGGTACACTCTACGCAGGCTTCTTCATGAATTAACACCTGCAGCTGTGTCCCTCTTGCGGAAAGGGTGTCATATAAGGTGCGGTAAGTGGTATCCGGGTATTTGCAGCCGTCCTTGTGTTCATGTAAGTGTATATAAATAGCACACCATTCCCCATGAATCTTTCTGAGCGCAGTACATGAGCCCGCCGTGAAAAGTAAATTGGTGGTATTGCGTTATGGTGAGAATTACAAACGAAACTACGACAACACAGCTGCAAGCAAACACCGAAAGTGCGAAATTTCGATCCACTTCCATCTTGTCAATTGACGGTCTATCCGGCAATTAAATCCTTGGGCTCTCTCAGTGGAAGGACTTGGTCTAGTTTGGTTGATACCGCCTATGTACACGTTTTCGACTCTCCTGTGAGTGTATTTCGACAAGATTTTGCATATTTTTGTTTTTTTCTTACGAGAACAGAGTGGAGTAGAAAACTCGCATGCAGGCAACTTCGCGAGTTCTGCTATAAAAGCAGCCGCAGCTGTTCGTCGGCGCGCTACCAGCCTGTCAGCTGCCAGATTATGCGCCCAGTGTGTACACGTTTAGATCGGCTGCCCACCCTTTTTCAAACTGAATTTCTAGCCCCGAGTGAGAAGGAGGAACGAGAGCAACGACGAGCTGAGCACTTGGAATGCAGTAGTGTCCGCTGATAGCACAGCTACCGGTATTAGTCTGTATAGCCCGCGGCGAAATGGGCCTATTTTAGTGCGCGAAGTTCAGCCACTGAGCTCTACAATGCGCGGCGCAGTGTTATTCGCCTCATCGTGTGACTGCCCCGAATTCCCGCTAGGCTACGCGTTGGCGTCGTCGCAGCCGCCTTCTTCCGCCGTGGCCGTGTAATCTGAACGCGACATCTTCATGCGCGTGGAGCGGCTATCCGGAGAGGGCAGAACAGCAGCTGCGTAAGCGAAGCTCGTCGACCAGAAATATTTCACCGTGTGCGTAGAGAGCCTGCGCGCTCCACGACGTGCAAGCACGGTGCTCGGCGTTACCTTTCCGTTCTTCTCAACCGTGTCATATTCTATCACAACCACAAAAAAAAAAAAAAAAACCATCTTACGCGCATATCGATCACAGACAGCCGAAACGTCGGCACTGTTCTGTGCTGGAGCACCATACAAGTACCACAAAATGAGCAGTACGCTTTAGCGAAACATTTCCTTCCCTTGTTGACCGCCCCCGTTGATACCAGCTCTCCCATGGTGAACCGTTTCGAGCTAGGCTTACATTAGGAAAAAAAGGGGGAGGGGGGGGGCAGGAAGGGGCTACGAAATTACCTGTCTAATAGACTGCCAAACACTTAGGACGAGTTAATCTTATGTACTGGCACAAAGTTTCGGGCTGCAGTAGGAAAGGAATCATGGGCATACGCATGAAACGGCTGCACGATCACAATCGTTCTGGGTTGCCAGAATTGAACCAAACAGCATGCATTCCGCCCTGGTCTATTTCTGCGTTCGTAGGCGCGGGGCGTTGTAACATCATATCGGGGCATCATAACACAATCTCGCTCTCACATTTTCATGGAAAATAGTCTGTAGCACCGCTCACGTTTCGCGCGCTAACGCAGAGGCGCAATGTACCAACTTGCTCAGAATAACGTCTCCCCGATAACCATGGAGGAATAGGTGAAGTTACGCAACTTGGAGTTAATGAAAGGGATATATTCACTCAAATATTTTTGAGGAGTCGAATTCGAAAAAAACTGCCTGTTCATAAGTTATATTTGCAATTAGTCGGCTGTCTTTTCTAATGCTATGTCCAGCATAAGGACTGCCTATAATGTAATCGTACTAGCAGTTCTAGCGTAAGCGCTTTTTGTGGAAACGGCGTATCCCGCAAGAACAATGTGGTAGTACGTGGTAGTATAACGTTCCTAAATACTGAAGACGTTCCTTCGCACCCTCATATTTATTTTCCGTGCGTGCGGGTGTGTTTGCGTGTGCTTGCGTGAATGCATGAATTCCAATGAGGCTGGAATTTACGTGCATGTTAAATAACCCCTGGTGGTGAGCATTTATCCGGAGCCCTTCACTGTGTAAGGCCTCTTACATCCGCGAAGAGACTTTCGGGTTTCGAACCTGCACCAGACCCTAATCGAGTACACATTTAGAGCGCCACGCGTTCGTGTCACGGTCGATGAGCTCTTAAAACAGCGATATGTGCTAAATTAGCCCCTACACAGTGTCATCTTCACATAGGCAGCCGCTCTCAACTCGAGGCGGGGTATCGCATAGCACAACGCCTTATGCGCTATCTCAAAGCCTTTTATGCGTACATATTATGCAAACTTTCTTGGAGCTCGGTGAAGACGTTCTCAGTGATAGGGCGTCAGAAAACTTAAGAATCAGAGAACGTGTAGAGCATCCGGGTCGCAGATAGGGCAAGTTTTCTTGTGCATGTGTGGATGTGTATGATACATTAGCAATAGCTAATGTACGTAGGCAGTTGTAGTATTCGTCAAAACACAAGCTTTTTTTTTTTTTGAAGCACAGTGGGTCAGGAGCGCGGGACTTTATTGCTAGTGTTTAGCAATGACGTTCTAGAGCAATAGCAAAGCAATCATAAGGCAATATAACGATTGAACGAATAATAAATAGCCGCGAGACATGACACCAAAGTGCATCATGTTCTAGGCAAATAGCAGTACCTTTACACTGAAGAATATTCATTTGTTTTGTACTGTGGCATTCACCATATACCCCAAGAGACTCATAAAATTCTAGAAGTGTTCGAAAATATCCGTAGATACTATACAGGGTGTCTTTTTTCTTTAGCTGCAACACATTTTTTAAATTAGAAAAACAGAAATCGCGGGAATGTCTTGTGTACCATTCGAGTGTACGGGTTGGCGGCCTCTAGATACAGAACAATGACCGCACTTGTATGCATAATTAGCGAAATTACGCTAATTAACTTTTTAATTATCAGCAATTGGTGGCTACAGTAAATGAGTACTTTGGAGTCCGTCCTCGACACTACCTATCCCAACGATCAAATTTTGAATAGCGGAGTGCATGTCGGAGCTACGCGAACAATTAGTTCCCCGTGGCAGGCTCCTTGAAACCGAAATCGGCCGGGAAAAGAGCGTCTGTGACGTCGATGTCGCCGCCCCCACGGCTTTCGTCACTTGCCACTCGCACGTGGTCACCGCCGCTCCGGCCGCGCAAGCAGCCTGCGTTATCTCCTTCTTATCTGCGGCGTTGGCCGCCGCGGGCGAGTGACGAAAGCCGTGAGGGGCGGCGACATCGACGTCACAGACGCTCTTTCCCGGCCGATTTCGGTTTCAAGGAGCCTGCCACGGGGAATTAATTGTTCGCGTAGCTCCGACATGCACTCCGCTATTCAAAATTTGATCGTTGGGATAGGTAGTGTCGAGGACGGGCTCCAAAGTACTCATTTACTACAGCCACCAATTGCTGATAATTAAAAAGTTAATTAGCGTAATTTCGCTAATTATGCATACAAGTGCGGTAATTGTTCTGTATCTAGAGGCCGCCAACCCGTACACTCGAATGGTACACAAGACATTTCCGCGATTTATGTTTTTCTAATTTAAAAAATGTGTTGCAGCTAAAAAAAACACCCTGTATAAAGAATGTGAATCTGTCATACCATGCATCTGAGGGGCATCATAGAGTAACTCTTACAAAATTATTTCACTGCTTCAAAATGTGCTGCATACGTGAGTTTATTCTAGCTTTCACTGTGCAAATTCGTAACCACCATGAACAAATAAGACCAAGTGTGTGTATGTGTGTTATTTTTGTTTCTCGTTCAAAAGTATTTGAGCTTACGCAGGTTAACCATACGGTTTAACGTCACAAACCCTCAGTGTATGCGATACACTGAGGTGGTGGGATGCGAAATACTTTTGACCGCCTGGAGTTCCCTAGGGGAGCCCAACGCTCGAATTAGAGCGTTCTCGCACATTTCATGCCCAAAGAAACGCCGCCGCGGCAGGCAGGGACAAAAAAAAAAGGAAAAACGCGTTACCATCACACTACGCCTACATAGCTGAGGTCATAGTTGAAGATCAGATTTCAGTGTGTTATCTTTTCTGTCGTTGTACTTTTGCATTATACGAATAGTTTATCTTAAATTAGAAGAGCACATACACTGTAGCACGCGCACACAGTGAAACGTTTAGAGGATATCTTTGTAGCTCAGCTTTACAACAAGAATTGAAAAATGAAAGGTAACGTCGGGCACCTTGATGACGAGCTGATTTCTCAGTGGCTAGAAATGACTAACTAAGGCGATTAGCCTTCCACAGTTAATCGTACAATTCGATTCAGTCAGCGGTTATAGCAGTAGCGCTCACGGCACAAGGGACAAACCGCACGCCAATGAAAACTAGTGCGCGCCCGCCATAATAGGTCTGTTTTCTCTTGGCTTCTCTGCCAGTTACGTGCTTAAATAAGACGAAAAAAGCTTGCGATTTAAGCAAACGTCTGACGGCGGCGCTTTTTAAGGTCGCGCCTAAGATATGTCAAACCAAATAGACATAGTGATCTCATCTCCAATTTGCCTCATATTGCAAAGATTACATTTGTTCTGGCTTTCAAATAATAATAATAGTAAAAATAATAAATTCCCAAACGACCAGAAAGACAACAAAAACACGATGCCTGTGAAACACAAATTAAGAGAGGCGTAGGGATTAGTCGTTATTTGAGCACGTGTGCTCTCCCAATCCTATCATCAGAGTCGCATGTGAATTCGCATATGCATGCAAAGGTGCTATAGAGTCGTCACCCGCCACGTTCTTATGGGTGGTTCTGGGCAAAGTGCTTCCATGTGCTCTCTCACCTGCAAACACGAAGCCGAAGACGTTGCATTCCCTTAAACCAGACCATGGATTCAATGCTGAATAACAGTAATTTTCACTTATGCGCACTACCTTACGACTGGGAGCTTGAAATTTAGTAGCTGACATGTTGTGCCAGGAAGCAGTCGGCAATTCCCTAAGCTGGGGAGTTGCGCTATGGAGGGGCTTCTTTCATTAAACTCTTCTTGTATAGAACCTTAAGCTAATCCCTCGCCGTAACGTGTATAACTGACGTCTCGGCGCGCGTCATTCCCGCCCGTTTGCTCCAAGTTTGCTTCAAGCAATCATTTCACGCGCACAGATCACGTCGGTGCAATCGCTGCGACATACGCGCGGAAAATGGCATCGCGCTGTTTCGTAAGCTACCACCAGGACGGACGCTAATATCAACCAACACGAGAAAGCGCGAGCAAGCGAAAAATCGTTTCGAGTTGATTTAGAGCGTCCGGATCGCTGCGTGCTCGACGGAACTTGTTTCAGTTAGCTGAGCGTCGTTTTGCATCTGCTCTATCCACAGTTGAAGCACGTGATTTTAGAGGAGCGCTGCGTACATTTCTCGCGCTTTGGTTAGATACTTAACGAAAATGTTATCTGAAGAGCGTCTGTAGCCTCGCCGAAAGCTGAGTGAGTACGAGAGAATGAATGATCTGTATGGCTTGCAAGTTTATGAGCGAGACAACTTTTACGTTTTCCCCGAGCCGATGTTCTGCGCACGCGCAGTAGTGCTCTTCTTTTAGCTGTTAAGTGACCCGAGCCGTAAGAACTTTCTGCTAAAAGGACTCCATTGTTACCGAGTACGCAAACTGATGCGTAGTCCGCGTGCAGCGTGGTCAAGGAACTAACCGACAGAGCTGATCGGCTTTGATTTGTGCGGTGGCTTGCGGTACACTGGTTTGTAGCACTAAGTGCCAGACTAGAGCGACCGCTCACGCGTGGCCGCGTGCGAGCGAGAGCACTTGGAGAAAACTGCGACATGTTGAAGGGTCCTTGAACTAGTGAACGGCGAGTCATTCCGCAGTTTGAGGTTAAGTGTACTGACGCAAACTCACAGAATTGTTTTCGTTGTTCTCTCGATATCTAATAACCCTGCACCGGTAATTCAAAGTCACCTCTTGCTTCATTCCTGGAGAAGAAATTAAAAACTATACCGGTTCAGCACATTGCAAGTGGCAGAAGGCTTCTCTACCAGCATATCACGAGAAATGCGAGATCTCAAGGTCCTACCTCGAGTCTTTGTTGCACAATTACCGAAATGAATGAACGCAAAAGTGTGCGCACGCGACGTGAAATAAAAAGTGTACATGTCACTCCCCCGGATCATTGAGCGTTCATGCACACCGCGCCCCCTACGTCACGCGAACTCCATCAGCCTGTGGGCCAAGTGGCCTAAGCAAACATTGCTGCAACATCGTTTTCTGCTTACAGCTTTTTCTCGAATGTAAATACCACGAACGTTTGAAAACGTTCTGCAGAGCGTTGCAGTGAACAAATATCTCAAATTGCCACTAAGGGTAGCGCATGATGGCGAGGGAGTTTCATATATGCTATTTATTCCCATTTTCACCTCGCACGTCTTTTTTTTTTCTCTCTCTCTCTCTTTTCTTTATAAATGTGAACATATTACCCATCCGCTCCGCAAGAATCAAAACGTTGCTCCTTTTTTTAAGACACCATTATCTTCCATACAAGTCTTCAGTTGTCTCCTTGGACTTGGTTTTGTTCATTTGCTCTACAAAAGCAACCGTGCTGCCTTATTTAGGAAATAAAAACGAACAGGATGTTCCAATAAAATATGAGTGGAAAGGCGAAAGCCATGAGTGTAACTTCCTCATTTTGTGCTGTCGTGCTGCATCATGCTTGCGCGTGCAGCTGTGATGTTCTGTCCCGACACTCAATGAAGCGTCGACCTCCTTCCCGCATGTCTTCTTGGCCTACAGCACAGAAGTGGTGGCCGGCCCGATCCTGAAAAAGCCACAGCGGAAAGTACGTAAGTAAATCGTTCACAGGTCACATACTCAGAGCACATGTGGACGAGCTTCATTTGTCGACATGTTCGTCTGCAGCGAGAACGTCAGGCTGGTTTGACAGCTATATAGGGAGATTGGTTGGGTGCATGATTATTTGGCCTTGCAAATATGGAGCTTACTCCCGAACCAGAGCGTTATATGGTAACCAAAGCCTTCGTTTCACTTTACCATACACACTGAATCATCACAGTATAAACAATCTAAATATTTTTACAGCCTCTGTGAAGAACTTTAAGTCGTATCTTATTAACGTTGCTCAGTCTTCCTTTTGTTTGTCCAGATGACGATTGCCCTGAAGGCTTCACATTAGTTTTCAGCCAGTAATCCTTGCACGCCCGCTCAACCGCCGTTCATTGTTTTCTGGTCTGCATTGTTTTCGCTAGCGCAAATGTTCGCTCTTTTCGATTTTGCCACTTTGCAGTACATATATGTGTTCGATTTTGAATGAGCACATGTTTCTGCTGCTCTTTCTTTTTTTTTCGAGGGGAGGGGGGGGGGGAGGGGAAGCGGAAGGGGGTGCTCGTGCACTTCTCAAGCTACCATTGTAGCTTTTTACTCGAGGTACATTTCTTGTATTTTGCTGGAGCGTTCATTCATTCAATTTGGAAAAAAGAAAGCCAGCCAATACGGACGCACACAGGAAAATGAAGAAGACAGGATAGAGGCTGGAACTACCAACTGTTTATTCGACAGACAAAGGCTCTAATTTATACAGGGCACAAAGTCACATGGCCTTCGCGCTATCGCCTTCACCACAACCAACCATCATGACACAAAATATTAGAAATTGTAATAGGCACACGTACTTTCCATTATCTAAGATTATGTCAGTTATGTAACCCCAGTGCGCACAATCTTTGTAACTGTAGTATTCGCAGGTCATAGTAATACGAAAGATTAAAAAACAATGGGAACAAAAATTAATAAAAATTGAAAGCGACAAAAAAACAGAAAAAGAGCAGGCATGGTATATAAAGCTATGATTATACAATAGTTAGTAAAAGCTGAGAAAAAAAATGTTCCAGTGGATAATCTTAATGGTGCAGGCGTCATTAATTCATCACAACAAACAAAAACAATATTTAATGCAAAAGTAACACAAGACCGAGCGCAAAAGTAATATACAAAACAATGAATACAAAACGATATACAAATTGCGGCTACGAAACAAAAGCAAAATGGATTAGTGCAGAAACAATAACGTCAAATATTCAAAGGAAGGAAGGAGGAAACCATGTTAAAAGATAGCATATTTTAGTAGTTTAGTGCAATTGCTAACATAATTTGTCGAAACAGTATTTCTTACGTAGGCTTTGGAATACATGTATAGATGACTATGATTTAATTTCGTGTGGTATTGAGTTCCAGAATGATATGCCTGAAAATAGAGCTGCTAGTTTTCCGTAATTTGTTCGAACGCGGGGAAGAAGTAGATTGTGATTTGCAGAGAACCTAGTAATGTTAGCATTTATCAGAAATTTGAGTAAGCCGGGGTGGCGGTGCCACTTTGCTTAAGCTTAAAGATAAATAGAGATACTTTTTGTTTAAGTAGTTTTGGTCGTGACAGAATATTTAGGTTTTGGTATAGCGGTTTAGAGGGTGTAAAAGCATTACTGAAGGTCATTGATCGTACAGCTTGGTTTCGAAGGCGTTGAAGGGATTCTAGGTGCAGTAGTAAGTGTTAGCCTAGGATGATACGCAGTAAGACAGATGGCTATGAATGTAGGAGTGATATAGCGAACGAATAATGTGCCTTTGGAAATAATTCGTGATTTAGTGATTACGTGTACGCCAAAAGAAACTTTATGCGTTACTGAATGGATTGATTTGATTTGTGGGGTTTAACGTCCCAAAACCAGTTCTGATTATGAGAGACGCCGTAGTGGAGGGCTCCGGAAATTTCGACCACCTGGGGTTCTTTAGCGTGCACTGACATCGCACAGCACACGGGCCTCAACATTTCGCCTCCATCGAAATGCAGCCGCCGCAGCCGGGATTCGATCCCGCGACCCTCGGATCAGCAGCCGAGTACCTTAGCCACTAGACCACCGTGGCGGGGCATTTACTGAATGGACGTGAAGATTATATTTCAGGTGCTCATCTCTCGCCCCGTCACGGTGGTCTAGTGGCTATGGTACTCGGCTGCTGATCCGAAGGTCGCGGGATCGAATCCCGGCCGCGGCGGCTGCATTTCGATGGAGGCGAAATGTTGAGGCCCGTGTGCTTTGCGATGTCACTGCACGTTAAAGAACCCCAGGCGGTCGAAATTTTCGGAGCCCTCCACTACGGCGTCTCTCATAATCGGAACTGGTTTTGGGATGCTAAACCCCACAAAACAACAACAAACATCAGGTGCTCATCTAATGCCACACCAAGAAACCTGGCGCTGTTAGTAACCGGTATTTCATTGTCCCCTATCGTGAGCACCGCGGGTGCCACCTTTAATAGTGGAGAATGAAATATTACAAATGTAGTTTTAGTTGGGTTAATGTGCAGGTGCACCAGTCACTAGTACACCAATCACTGACATTGTTTAAGTCAACGGTTAGCTTTTCTAGCAGTACGGGAATGCTTTTATGAGATGAATATATGCTTGCATCGTCCGCATATAACAAGCGGTCAGTATGGCGAAGTGTTAGGGGCAAATCATTGAGGAATACAAGAAAAATAAGAGGGCCTAGAATAAATCCTTGAGGCACTCCTTGGTTAGTAATCTTGGGACTGGAAAGGCTACCGTCGATTTGGACAATTTGCGACCTGTTTTTTCAAGTAACTCTTTATAAGGCTCAGGGCTGGACCTGTAATCCCCTAGGATGCGAGTTTATGAAAAAGAATGGCGTGATTAATAGTGTTGAAAGCTTTAGTAAGATCAACAAAAACTGCACCAAATAGTGAACCGTCATCAATAGCCAGTTTGATTTTGTCCGTGAAACTAATGAGCGACAATTCAGTTGAGAAACCTGGACGGAAGCCAAATTGATGAGGAGAAAATAGGTCGAACTTCTTGAAATATGACATTAGGCTCTTGTAAAATATCTTTTCGATTACTTTACTAAAGAATAGGAGAATGCAAATCGGACGCTAATTTTTAATACATTCACGATTACCTTTCTTGAAAACGGGAGTTATCTTACCATTTTTAAGAGAACTTGGAAATATGCCGTTTTTGAACATTTGGTTGATGTTGTTAAAAAATAAACAAGTGGAATTTTATCGTTTATCAGCTTAACTCATGAAACTTGTGAATGTAATGTAAACCCGCCCTGGTTGTTTTTAACGATGATATGACAGAGCGAACTTCAACCCTAGAAGTAAAATGCAAGTAAAAGAGTTGCGGACAGCGTGACAAGTGGGAGGGTGATGATGTGTGTTGATTATTTCCGGAGTTGGCGAAACAGTCATTAAAAGCGTTAGCAATGTCAATTGGCTCAGTGTATGTGCTGGATGCGTTATCTATTTTAGTTAATCGCGCATGGGAATCGGTTTTGTTCAAGAACTCTTTAATTAGCTGCCAGTTTCGCTTAGTATCAATTCCGTTAAGAAATATGCGCTTTTGAAAATAGTCACGTTACGCACGTTTCAAGACTGCACCAAGCGTATTCGAATATTTCTTACATCGAATTTGTAGCGCTGCGTTAAATGGTTGGTATTTTAGCTTCTTATGCATTCCATCTTTTTTGGAAATTGAGCGCAATAATCCGTCAGTGATCCATGGGTTCCTTCGCTCTTTAAACCACCGAGCAATCGGGACATACGATGTGCTCTGTGTTATGCAGTCCATAATTAAAGAAGAAAAGAGGTCGTATGCTTGCTCAGGAGATTCATTTTGAGTGACATCAGACCAATCTAAATGGTTAACCAAGGAAACAAATGTTTCTGTGTTAAACACCGCTTTCATAAGTTGTTCGTGGTTTGTGGGACAGGACAAGGGGGCAGATCCTATTCCAAGAAAAACAGGGTAATGGTCACTAAATGGATAGTATATTACAGCCGCAGAGGCGCTCGCTGTCAAACTGGACAAAATGTGGTGAATTAATGTATTCGTACTTGATGGATCGCACCGAGTAAGGGCCGTGCTTAACGAAGATGAGCCAAAGCTTTGGAAAACGCGAACATAATCACAGCATGAATGACTGTAAAGGTCAAGTATGTTAATGTTCATATCGCCGCATATGATGGTGCTTTTATTTTCGGAAACTAGAACGTTTAACAGGGATTCAAGTTGCGAGCAAAAATCAACAACAGATGAAGACGGGGAGCGGTAGGTTGATACAATGATCGTGTTTCTGCATTTCAGTGAAAAAAAACTGTCTGGTCAAATTCAAGCCAGACCGATTCACAGTTCAAGCTTGTAAATGAAAGATCGTGACGGCGCCTATATGACAGCGATGAATCAATAAAGATGGCAGAACCGCCACCACGGGTTGAGTCACGGTCGCAGTACTCAGAAGTATAGTTAAATAAGCCATACAGGTTCCCATCGTTATTTGTTAACCATGCCTCAGAGAGGTATGACGGAAAACGTGTGATTGATTGCTAATAGGAAGTGTATGAGGTCATCATGATGCTTTCTTAGGCTACGGAAGATGAAGGGAATCAGTGATAAAGCCGGAGGGTTATCCTTAAGAAATGCTTTAGTCTGCTGATAAGAAAAACAGAGGAATCCATGGTGTTTCAAACTATTAGAGGCAACCATCTATTGAAAAATAGACAGATGGCCTCCTTCGCGTAACGGAACACGCGGCTATCATCACTTTTTCTGGCCTTGATCACGCAGGAATCCGTCCATACACGCTTCCATTTCTTAGCCTTTTTCAGTTCCAAAGCCTGAGCAAACAACCTCTTCTTTTCCGGGGTTAGGTGATCATTAACAAACACTGGTCTGTCCGTTTCATTGCGGAAGCCAATGACACGCCTCGGAATTTGTGCTTTCCGTGCTTTGGAAGCAAAGTCTGCTTTCTTTGTCCTGGGGCAAAATCTCGCAGTAACTTTTGATCCATTTTTGGCCAGGACACGGTGGACGACGTCGATGCCCTTAAGTTCAACGGGGCACCCTTTGCGCTCTTTACTACTAAAGTAGTATCTATTCATACAGTAAGTTGGTTACCCCTGTTCCTATGCATGGTTACGCATGTTCCTATGCAAGTTCCTATGCGTTCCTAGAAGTTTCTATGCATGGTTTTGCGACCTGACTTGCGCAGACGACCTGATTAGCTTAGCTACAAGCTGGACACAACTCGAGCGTCCAGAGCGGCTAGATAGCGGCCAGATTTGTGGCGGCAGCTGGTGACGCAAAAGAACACGGAACATACAATTTCCAATCTTTCGTGGGAGACACGATCGCTAAAGGCGGAGCTATGGCTTACACCGATCGCTCGTCGAAGAAGCTGCGATAAAGAGCGGCTCTGGAGGAGCGTGACCCTTAATCACCCGTGACTCCCCTGATACGAGGTGCTTCGCTTAAATTATGGTGCGAATGATTTATTGTAGTTGTAGCCTAACATTAAGGTTGATACTTTGGCCTGTTGGCATGCCTTTAGTATGTCGCGCACAAAGGACACGGCCACAAAAAAAAAAAAAAAAAAACGATGGGACACACAATGGGCAATGTGCATTGTGTGTCCCGTCGTTCTTTCTTGTGGCCGTGTCTTTCGTGCGCGACATACAGCGTGTCAATAGCCTAACGCGTTACACAACTCTGAAAAACCGTTTCCGAGATCATTTAATGCTTCCATCTGCTTTCAAGCACAGAGTCTCTAAAAGATACGTGCTTGCCACACGTCTTCCAGGGCGAATATTCCGGGATTTCACTATAGGTTGCTGCAATAGTTTTCGGATTCTCAATACAGCAGACCTAAGCTTCCCCCCGTTGTCTCTATTTGCTTCGGTATGCTTTTATCCACAGGCAGCCTGTCAGGGCTTCTAGTAGCAAGGCGCTTCCCGCTCAGTTATCATATACAGATTGTCTCTCCTGATTTCGTTTTTCATTCTTTTTTCTCGTATTTTCAAATTGTTATCATAGTTCTCTTTTTTATCATTCGTTGCCACTTTGCTGTCCCTGCTTCCTTCACATCCTTTTCGGTAACTCCTGGCTCCCTATTTATACTTTCAAGTACTCTGTGCTCGGTTGACAATGTTCTTATTCGTCTCCTGACTTTCTCTCCCCACATTTTAGGTGCAGCTGTTTCTGCCCTTTAGCCATCTTTTTCTTTTCATCCATACTACCAAATCAATCCGTGGAAAGTCTCATTACTGTGCGACGCACACATTCGAAATATTGCACTTAGACGACTTCTTTTGAGTATCATCACAAGTAGTTCACAAAATTGTAGCCCTTATATATCTGCGTTTTACTGCATGTGTATCAAGTGGCACTCTGATAATCAACGCTGTATTCGCGGCAGTGAGCTGAACGGGAAAACCGTGGCAAGCTGCGCGTGTGCGTCCCTCAGTGCTGCATCGGCAGACACGTGATTTGGTGTGCACACAAGTTTGCGAGTGAGCATGTCGAGTTCTGCAGCAACCCTGGGAAATACGAAGGGTCATCGAATAATTCTGCCATAAATGGGTGCCAAAGCTAAGAATAGTGCTACGCGAATAGCACTATACATGAATATCCAAGCACGTCGCAATAATTCCTGCGTATAATCGCTGTCACCGTTACCACCCCGTCTGCAACGCACAGCTTCATCCTCGCTCAGATAAGAAAAAAGAAGTACTGACGAAAAATGTTCCATGTCGCCTTTTTTTAATGTGCGGCATGATTGGACACCGACCTGTGCGTTTTCCGTGGCACTTTTTTAAAAAGTGGCGCATAAATTCATTGTCATGTGTTTAAGCTTCCTTGGCTTAGGCGATCGTTTCGGGTGCAGCCCCGCGACGGCGTGTTTTCTCAGTCCAGAAGACCTCACGCCTGGCTTTCCGCTCTTGCGTTGTTAACCAACCGGTCCGCGACGATGGTCTGCTGCTTATGGTGCTTACTGCTGACCTGAAGGACGCGGGTTCGATACCGGCTGCAGTGGTCGCATTTTCGATGGAGGCGAAATAGGCGCAGGTCCGTGTACAGTGCGTTGTCAGTGTACATTAAAGAACCCGAGGTGGGCAGAATTTCCTGAGCTCTCCACTACGGCATCTCTCATAATCATATCCTTGTTTTGGCATGTAAAATCCCAGAGATTATTACATCACTTCATAACTCCTTTTTTGTCTTTGTTGTTGTTGTGAAGGCTGGCTACTACCCACATACACAGAAATTTCGTCAGAGGGAAAGGGGGGGGGGGGGCGCTGGGCGCGTGCACACTGGCGGAAAAACGCGCGCGGCGCGCCGCCGGCGAAAAAACGCAAGCATACGAGGCTGCCGCGCGTCAGGATTTTCGTGCCGCGGGAGCTATCGCTCCGTGCGCGATTTCTCGCGGCGCGCCGCGTGCCGCCGGGGAGGATAACAATCAGGACGTCCCCGCCCGTGACGTACGCGCTCCATCGCGGAGTCATGGGGACCCGCCCGGAGGCTCGTTTCGTACCCGTGCGGTGGCTCGCTTGCCTCTCGCACTCGTTCGCCCGAAGGAGTCGAGATTTCGCGGGGCTGCCGCCGCGGTTCGCCGCTAGCAGTGTGTCTGTGTCGCTACCGAAGCGTTTTTCCGCCGCCAGCGCGCCGCGCGCGTTTTTCCGCCAGTGTGTACGAGCCTTTAGACGCTTGCGGTAACGGAAATGCTTCTCCGCTTGGAGTCCCCCATCTTCTGCGTATAGGCACGCGACTTTCTACATGTCGTACAACAATCGCAATTGCCTCCAAATATCGGACAGCAGAATGCACGAAATTTGCTTTACATGGTGGAAGGAAATCTCCAGTCACCGGTGGACATACAGTGGTGCTTGCTTCGCCCATAGTTCAATCACAAAGCTGCACCCTGATTGGGCTATAGGCGTGTTCCGCAACTGCGCAATTTAAGTATCGGGTCGGAGCCCGGTCCCTTAAGCCTCATAAGAGAAGTCAGCGGAGAGGCAAGATGGCTTAACTTGGACGGCGGAAAGTGGAGGTTTCTGTGTCTCTGCTCATTTTATTTATATAATGGAGAAAAAACAGTGGCGCTTTGTCTGATGTGTCGAAGCTTTAAAGCGTAGCATTAGTTGGCATTCGATCGAAATATTCCGCGTGAAACCATAGAACCCCTTTGGGACTAATTTGTATCCTGCACCCACGTCATAAAACACCACGCCGTTCGCCATCATGCTAGCATACCTCCAACAGTTCCCATTATGGAAGCTTACGCTTATTTTGTTCTTTTTCGATTTGATTCCTCACGGCTGACGGTCATTGTACGGGTAGCTGCGTGGCATTTCAACGATTGCCTATATAAATGATAGTTGGGCGACATCAGTGCACTTAGGTGACTGTTCGATTAGTTTCAGTTTCAAGCTATCGCAGAACGCCGCTTTGGCCGTCAGAAGGAAGCATACCTAGAATTCAGATATTTTTGCTCTAAAGACAGTGGTTTAGTACCGACGCATTCAGTGTCATATCACTTAAAGGGCAACTCCGGCGATTTTTCAGTGTCTACTGGTCTCAATGAAATTTTGAGTATATATTATCCTCGGTATACTGTAATAATATGTGCAAAGTCATGCGGTTGTAAGTCATTTAGTTCTCCTGTAAGTGAATTTTAAAATTTTTTAGCGGATTCCCACGCTGGCCACCCTGTGTTTTCAACGTCGTCACCTTCAACGCTGCCTACCTGAGCCAGCGGGCCGCCAAAAGCAATACGGTGATAACCGAGCGCTCATGTCGTCGCTGTCAAGTTCAGAAAAGCTAGCCTAACTCAGCATATCGTAGGATGGCATCGCCACTAGCAATTTTTCTGGCACCAGCTACCTATTTCTGATGGCGGGGAGGTTGCGAGTTCACCGCATACGCTGCACGAAGCATCTGCGCGTTTCGGTTTCGGTTCAAACACGACTTTCAGTTGGTTATTTAAAATTATTGGCGCGTTTCTGAGCAAACTGAACCATCCTGGCTCTTATAGGACTATCAGTACCATTGAAAAACATTGATATCAGAACATAGTGAAAAAACCACCGGAGCTACCCTTAAATAAAAAAAAATACTTCGCGGTCAAAAATCCTATCATGACACTTTTGCAAGATTCTTACTCACTTGAGTATAAGCATAGTCTTTCAATACCTTTTGAGGGACTATGGTATAAGTTTCGCAAGCATTTCTTGTAATAAAGAAATTGTGGAGGCCACTTTCGCTGGCTGAAGACCGTTAATAATTCCCAGGTTTTGGTTGCTAAAACCCCAAGGTGATTTTGAGAGACGCCACGGCGGACAACTCCGGGCTGATTCTAACCACCTGGGGTTCTTTAAAGTGCACCTAAATCTAAGTTCACGGGCTGTCTTGCATTTCGCCCCCATCGCAATGCGGCCGCTGTTATCGTAAACGGAACTCGTTCCCTGGAGTCTAACCGTGCAAGTTCACGAAATATCCGGGTGAATGTCTGACGCGACGAAGTCGCACATAACCTGTCGATTCACTTTACGATCTTGCTCTCGTTATTCCCGCATTGTGCAAGCTTGCAAGCCTGTGCAAAGGTGTTTCTCTACGTGGAGGAGAGCCCGGATGTGAAAAGAAGCACGCCTGATTCCTTAATTTCGCAATCGGCTCATAAAGTTTATTCGACCGCGCCCCTCTATCTGCATAAAAGTTATACGCTGGTCATACGATCATGTGTCAACCCAATTCAGCATACGCGGATCGAGGTCGCGCAATCTCAACTTTCCGAGACACCGGTGAATCGAGAGGCCGCACGAAGCAGTCGCTCGCCACTACCGGCACTCGTTCAATACCATGCTTGTAAATTAAAAAAATAATCGAATCTTTACTGCAATTTATATGTCCGGTAAAGCTAGGAGCCTTACTTCGTGTATAATTTCTTTAATAATTCGCTATCAACGCTTCCCCTTCTGGAAGAAAATACTTGTTCCTTCTACCCCCCCCCCCCCCCTCTGCATTTGTTCCACAGATAAACCGAGTCAACGTGCTTCCTTAGATCGAAATATGTGCATGCAGCAAGTTATCGAGCGATAGTGTTTGGCGTAGTGTTTGGTTTATGATTCCGACTTATAAAACTCTCCGATATCAATTGCAGCTGCGTACTATAACACCACTGCCTAGACAAGAAGCCTCGCATTTTGCTGCAGGCCAAGCTCGAGCTACTTTCTGCACGTGTAGCTTCGCCTACTGAGCGAGACAATACGTATCGCATGCGAGTGTATGCTTTCCTTCCGTTACTGATACCGCGCCGCCGCTACTTCACTCCGAAGAAATGTCCCCCGCTATACGCACGAGCGCATCAAGCGGCCGTCACCGCAGTGTCTTCATTAGCTCCGAGTCTTCCTAGGGCATCCCTTTGGCAGAACTGCAAAAGCAAACTTTCTTCAGTAGAATTTGAAGCAACGGAACACTATACATGCCATGTGAGTTCTTTACTCTTTGTATATATAGTCTTCTCTCGAACTATACGATCGAGCGTACCGTACGTATACGTGTTGGTGAACTATACCTGCCACTCGAGGCCGAAAACATACGACGCGAGCAACATACTCGTACATAACGATCACAATAGTTCCTTCTTTCTGTACCTAATTATTTCTCTCTGTCTCGCTGCATAAAAGTTCGGGTGTTTATATACGGAGCAACGGCGAACAGTAAAAACAAGAAAACCTTGCGAGAAACACGAGAAACGCATTCATTACCTTGACGATTAACCATTTTTTTAATGTCCACTTCGCATAAAAACAAGAAAACCTTGTGAGAAACGCATTCATTACCTTGACGATTAACCATTTGTCTAATGTCCACTTCTCTTTATTATCGTGAGTAGTTCACCCATCGTGGCAACCGTGCACGACAACTACTGCGCTTCGCAGCTATATGGCTTTCTCGCTCCATTTTGAGCGTTACAAAAGGAACATGTTGAGCTTCCGTACTTTGTTATATAGTGCAGAGCAGGGGCGCAGCCAAGATTTTATTTCTGGGCTCTGCCGGCAACGCCGATGGTTCGGTGGCATCTTAATTCCCTAGTTTAATTGGAACCAGGGCAACAAATCCCAAAAGGCGCATTGTTGTTGTTTTGTGGGGTTTAACGTCCCAAAACCAGTTATGATTATGAGAGACACCGTAGTGGAGGTCTCCGGAAATTTCGACCATCTGGGGTTCTTTAACGTGCACTGACATCGCACATCACACGGGCCTCAACATTTCGCCTCCATCGAAATGCAGCCGCCGCAGCCGGGATTCGATCCCGCGACCCTCGGATCAGCAGCCGAGTACCACAGCCACTAGACCACCGTGGCGGGGCCAAAAGGCGCATTGTCAGCTCTTCCGATATCCGGTCGCTTGATGGTCCACATACGGCGCATGAATCTTAACGTGTGGATACGTTGCTAGATATTTTATGATAATTGTACCTCAAGTTAGGACTTTGAGGATACAGTAGTGCTCTATGGCATCAGGCTCTATGCAAGATAAGCATTTTACGTTTGCGACAACGAAAGGCGCCTATCAGTGCAAGCACATTATGTGTGAGCACAAACATATATTAGATGGGAAGCCTTTCTTAGCGAACTTTGGCGACTTGGAGCGTATCTATCTATCTAGCGCCCTACGACTTTGTGCTCTCCTGGCCGTTTCGTTAATGGGATGTATACGAAAATTCGTATGCAAAAACATGACTGCTTGACGAACATAACTGACAGGTCAGAAGATGAAAATCATGATATGCATCGGCTGCTGATCCGAGGGTCGCGGGATCGAATCCCGGCCGCGGCGGCTGCATTTCGATGGAGGCGAAATGTTGAGGCCCGTGTGCTGTGCGATGTCAGTGCACGTTAAAGAACCGCAGGTGGTCGAAATTTCCGGAGCCTTCCACTACGGCGTCGCTCATAATCAGAGCTGGTTTTGGGATGTTAAACCCCACAAAACAACAAAATCATGATATGCATGTCATGAGCGGCATGATTTGCATGCCAAGGTCTTGTGCCCTCCTGGCCGTTTCGTTAATGGAATGTATACGAAAACTGGTATGGCACAACATGATTACATGACGAACTTAAATGACAGGTAAGAACATGAAAATCATGACATGCATGTCATGAGCGGCATGATTTACATGTCAAGGTCATGTGCCCTCCTGGCTGTTTCGTTAATGGGGCGTATACGAAAACTGGTATGGCACAACATGATTGCATGACGAACATAACTGACAGGTCAGAACATGAAAATCATGACATGCATGTCATCAGCGGCATGATTTACATGCCACGGTCTTGGTGCCTCCTGGCCGTTTCGTTGACGGGATGTATACGAAAACTGGTATGGCACAATATGACTGCGTGACGAACATAATTGATAGGTCAGAACATGAAAATCATGACATACATGTCGTGGGCGGCATGGTTTACGTGCCACAACCTTGGTGCTCTTGCGGCTGTTTCGTTAACTTCATACAACAATGCAGATCCATTTGACGTTCCTGATGCGTGCTTCGCATTTCCTTGATTCCCACTGCACGTGGGATCTGCCAATTTTTTCCTCTTTTTGTGAATCTTCCTATCATGTTTCTTCAACGAACGGCCTATTCTTGCGGGCCTTCATTTCAATAAATCGGAAGGGTTGGAGAGGGGAACAAACCCGGTGCTCTAACATTTAGTGTGTTAAAAGCTACAAGTGGAAGCTCATAGTATATTCCGTTTGAAATCCCCACGAAGGAGGCCTGAAAGAGCGTGCTTCGTTGCCACTTGGCAAACGTATACGCTTAAGTTGAAAGCAGGCTTGTTCACGTTACGGAAAAATGTAACCGATCAGAGTTACAATTACAGCCTCAAAAAATGCAATCGAAAAAAAATTGGCAGATCCCACGTGCAGTGGGAATCAAGGAAATGCGAAGCACGGATCAGGAACGTAAAATGGATTTCCATTGTTGTCTCGCTATACCGAGTTTGGTACATATGAAGTTAACGAAACGGCCGCAAGAGCACCATGACTGCGGCATGTAAACCATGCCGCTCACACACGCATGTCATGATTCTAACGTTAAGACCTGTCATTTACGTTCGTCATGCAGTCGTGTTGTTCCATATACATCCCATTATACATCCCATTAACGAAACGGTATACATCCCATTAACGAAATGGTATACATCCCATTAACGAAACGAGTGGCATGTATAGATCATTCCGCTCATGACATGCATGTCACGATTTTCGTGTAATGACCTGTTATTTATGATCGTCATGCAGTCATATTGTGCCCAATCAATTTTCGTATACATCCCAATAACCAAACGGCAGTATAGCGCCAGGTCCGTGGCATGTAAATCATGCCGCTCATGACATATAACATGAAAATCATGACATGCATGTCATGATTTTCATGTTATGACCTGTCATTTATGATAGTCATGCAGTTGTGTTGTGCCATAGCAATTTTCGTATATATACCCTTAACGAAACGGCCAAGAGAGCACCAAGACCGCGGCATGTAAACCATGCTGCTCATGACGTGCATGTCATGATTCTAAGGTTATGACCTGTCATTTACGTTCGTCATGCAGTCGCGTTCTGCCATAGCCATTTTGGTATACGTCCCATTAACGAAACTCATGGCATGTAAATCATGTCGCTCATGACACACATCTCATGATATTCATGTTGTGACCTGTCATTTATGTTCTCCATGCAGTCATATTGTGACATACCAATTTTTGTATACATCCCATTAGCGAAACGGCCAGGAGAGCACCAAGACCGTGGCATGTAAATCATGCCGCTCATGACATGCATGCCATGCTTTTCCTGTTATAATCTGTCACGCAGTCATGTTGTGGCATACTGCCATGTCTCCAACCGCGAACACGCACTTCACGGGAAGCTTCAAGGACGCGCAGGCCGGCCCCCCCGGCTCCCCCTCTCGCTTTTGGCGGACTCCCGTCGCCTGCTTCTTGCGCCTCTCTCCCCAGTCTGGTTCCGACGACGACAGTCGAACGTGTGCGCTCGGACAAAACAGACCGCTCGCGCTGGCTGGAAAGAGGTGCTTACGGCTCAAGTAATAAACAAGTTTTTCTTGCCACGTATGCCTGTTATTGCGGCTACCGTGGACATAACAGTGGCGACGAGGTAGTGGAATTGAAGCTCACGTTTATCTTCACCGGTGCTACGCAATGGCAACGCACGCATCAGTCCGAATACCGGAGTTCAATGGCTCATCCTGGACATCGTGGTTCGGACGCCTCCAGTTTTACTTCGAGGCCAACAGCATCTCAGACTCCAGCAAGAAGAGGGCACACCTGCTGACGCTTTGCGGTGAGCAGACGTACGACACCGTCTGCGCATTGGTTCACCAAGCAACCCGGCTGAAGTGGCCTACGACGACATCGTTGCGGCACTTCAGAAACACTGCGATCCCAGGCCGTCCGAGGTATTCAGCCGAGCGCGCTTCCAACGACGAAACCAGTTGGAGGGTGAAACGGTAAGCGCCTACGTCGCGGCGCTAAAGACTCTGGCCGCCGACTGCAACTTCGGGACGCTACGCCCAATGCAGGCAGATGCAGCAGCCACCGGACAGCAGACGACAGCAGCGCCACCTCCCAACGCAACGATGTTACCCTTGGACATTATGTTGCGCGACAGGTTTGTGTGTGGACTACAGGACGATCTCTTGCAACAAAGACTCTTTGCCGAGAGTGACCTAACGTTCACGAAAGCCTACGATATCGCTGTTCGAGCGGAAAGCGTTAGCCAACAGCAGCCAGACATGCGAGGGACCACCGAGCCGGTTCACCATGCAGCGGCTCACAGAGGTCATCACAACCAGGCAAGTGCAGGAAAGTCGGCTAAACCACAACGCTGCTGGCGTTGCGATGAGCAACACAACCCCCGGACATGCAAATTCCAAGCAGCTATATGCAATTTCTGCAACAAACGCGGTCACATTGAGAAGGCCTGCATATCAAAGAAGAAACTCGCGAAGGGGCTACCCCAACGACACAAAAGCGGGAACTCCCCAAGGTCGATAACTCAAGTTGAGACGCAGCACAGCCTACCGGCACCAACATTGTTGTATGACTTGCACAACGTCAACCTCGGCACGCGACCAAAGATAATGGTCACCCTTGTTGTGAACCGCCAGCCCATAGAGTTTGAGGTTGACTCGGCAGCAGCCTGCACGCTCATCAGCGAGGAGACGTACCGCAACCGATGGCCACGGAATGCTCCACATCTATTCGATGAAGACACGCACCTGAGAACATGGTCAGGACAAGACCTGCCAACTCTAGGCAGTGCCAACGTAGAAGTTGCATACAACGGCACGGTGACCCAACTGCCTATCGTAATTGTGAAGGGCACTGGATCTAGCCTCTTGGGCAGAAACTGGTTCCACGCTCTCAACATCGCGATCTGCGGCATCAACCAGGCAGCAGAAGGAAGCTCAAATGGGCGACAAAAACTCGTCGAGCAGCTGCAGAAGAAGTACGGGACGGTCTTTTCTGACGAAATTTCTGGACACAACGGGCCACCCGTTGACTTAGAGCTTCACCCAGAGGCCCGTCCGAAGTTTCTAAAGGCCAGGTCGATACCGTTTGCCTTGCAACCTGCCTACGAGAAGGAGCTCGACAAGCTGGAACGACAGGGTATTATTGCGCCAACACAGCATTCAAACTGGGCCACACCTCTGGTTGCAGTGAGGAAGAAAGACGGAAGCCTACGTCTCTGTGGGGACTACCGGTTCACCGTGAACTTGGCGACAAAATCGTCTTCATACCCCCTGCCAACACCACAGGAAGTTTTCAGCACGCTACGAGGAGGGAAACTATTCAGCACCCTGGACCTCACGCAGGCATATCAACAGCTGAAGGTGAGCGACAAAACTTCTGAGGTGCTCACGCTTAATACAACACGAGGACTGTACAGGGTAAAGCGACTTCCATTCGGGGTAGCGGCAGCGCCAGCCATATTTCAAAGGTACATGGAATCGCAGCGTCAAGGAATTCCTGGCGTGTGCGTCTACTTAGACGACGTAATCATCAGTGGCGCAACCAGCGAGGAACATGCTACTCGCCTAGAACTGGTACTGAAACGGCTAGCAAGTGCAAACCTACGCTTGAGCATCGATAAGTGCTGCTTCGCGGTTCCTGAGGTGAAATTCTTAGGTCATCTGATTGATGCCGAGGGCATTCACCCCACCAGCGACAAGGTACGCGCCATCACGGAGGCACGCGCGCCAACCAGCAAACAAGAGCTCCAATCATTCCTGGGTCTCCTAACGTTCTATGACCGTTTCCTAGAACACCGAGCAACGGTGGCCAACGACCTCTACAACCTGTTGAAAAACGACGTCCCCTGGACTTGGTCGCCACGCCATCAGGAAGCATTTAAAGCCCTTAAAGAGCTGCTCCGTGCAAGTGTGGTGCTCAGGCACTATGACGAGACAAAGCCATTGCTTCTTGCTTGTGACGCTTCGCCCTACGGCGTCGGTGCAGTGCTTTCACAAATTGACGATCAAGGCAGAGAAGCAGCGATCGCCTTCGCTTCCCGCACGCTATCACCTGCGGAGCGCAATTATTCTCAGCTTGATCGTGAGGGACTCGCCGTCGTCTATGGTGCCACGCATTTTCATCAGTACATCGCCGGCAGACATGTGACTGTTCTGACTGATCACAGACCACTTCTGGGTATCCTGGGGCCCCAAAAGCAGATTCCTCAGACACTCTCGCCTCGTATGATCCGGTGGTGCATTAAGATGTCAGCATATGACTACGACATTGTGTACCGCCCCGGAAACAAGCACCAAAACGCCGACGCACTGAGCCGCTTACCCCTCAGCGAAATCATTGAGGACCCGCCTCAAGTTGGCTGCGTGCTCATGTTCGAAGCACTACCAAGGCCCCCACTAACAGCAGACGAAGTCGCAACGGCCACACAAGATGACCCGACATTGTCCAAGCTGTACAAAGCCCTACAGGAGGGTAGCGTTCAAAAGCTCAAGGATGACAATTTCAACGCTTTTCGCAAGAGAGCAACGGAATTGAGCTGTCATCGAGGTTGCATCACACTAGGGTCACGAGTTGTCATTCCAGGCCCGCTTCGACAACAAGCCACGGCTCTCATTCATGCCGGACACCGAGGCGTCGTAGCAATGAAGAAGTGCGCCCGCAGCTACATGTGGTGGCCGGGAATCGACAAGGATATCGAGACACTAGCGGCAGAGTGCACAGCCTGCCAATCCAATCAACGCGCTCCGCCACGAGCTCCAGTGCCGGACTGGGACAGACCGAGCACGCCTTGGCACACCGTGCACCTCGACTTTGCAGGCCCAATTGACGGGTCCACATTCCTAGTAATTGTGGATGCCTACAGCAAATGGGTTGAAGTTCGCCAGATGAGCAAAACAACTTCGACAGCTGTCATCGAGGTACTGCGCTCGTTGTTCGCAACATTCGGATTGCCCCGCAAGGTGGTCTCGGACAACGGGACAGCATTCGTGTCGGCTGAGATAAAGAAATTCTACCGCGACAACGGCATCACAGCGGTAACATCTGCTCCGTACCACCCAGCCACAAACGGACAGGCCGAACGCTACGTGGGAGAGCTAAAACGAGCTCTTTCAAGAGACTCTACAGGGTCCTTGCAGCGCCGCATTGCACGCTTTCTATTCAAACAACACGCGACAGTGCACAATGCGACGGGCCAGACACCAGCAAAGCTCACGTTTTCTCGTGAGCTGCGAACGCATATCTCGGCCGTTCTGCCAGAGCCACCTTCCAAGGTCAACCGAGATAACGAAGATGCCCCGCGTTGCCGGAAACTCCACAAAGGACAAGCGGTGCTCGCCCGCCAGTTTCACCAGAAGCCCGAGTGGGTCCCGGCCATCGTTAAAAAACGCATCGGCCTGAGATCTTGGCTCGTTGAAGTGAATGGGACTGTTTCTCGCCGACACTTAAACCAGCTACGCCACGTGCGCGCACGCTATCCGCCCTGTGGACACGCTGAAGGCAGCAGCCCCCCGGCACCTTCCAACGCGGCTTGGCTGCTGACAAAAGAACAGGACGCCAGTCAACAACAGACACTTCCCGCTCACCCAGCAGCTTCCGTGGAGAAAACGAGCAGCTGCGCCCCAGCCCATACGGCGCCCGCCCAGCGAAAATCAACGAGACAGCGACACCCTCCAGACCGCTACCAGGCACAAAACTAGGGGGGAAGGAATTGCCATGTCTCCAACCGCGAACACGCACTTCACGGGAAGCTTCAAGGACGCGCAGGCCGCCCCCCCCCCCCCCCCGGCTCCCCCTCTCGCTTTTGGCGGACTCCCGTCGCCTGCTTCTTGCGCCTCTCTCCCCAGTCTGATTCCGACGACGACAGTCGAACGTGTGCGCTCGGACAAAACAGACCGCTCGCGCTGGCTGGAAAAAGGTGCTTACGGCTCAAGTAATAAACAAGTTTTTCTTGCCACGTATGCCTGTTATTCCGGCTACCGTGGACATAACACATACCAATTTTCGTATACATCCCATTAACGAAACGACCAGGAGAGCACCAAGACCGTGACATGTAAATCATGCCGCTCATGACATGCATATTATGATTTTCATGTTATGACCTGCCGTTTATGTTTGCCAGGCAGTCAAGTTGTGCCATACCAATTTTCGCGTACATTCCATTAGCGAAACGGCCAGGAGAGCACCAAGACCGTGGCATGTAAATCATGCCGCTCATGACATGCATGTCACGATTTTCATGTTATGATCTGCCATTTATGTTCGTCAGGCAGTCATATAGTGCCATACCAATTTTCGCGTACATCCCATACACGATATACGGCTGTACCTGAAGGTCATTCCAGTGTAGATGGAGAGTATGAACGCTTGCGTGCAATTAGACGGCGCGCAGAACGCCGCTTCCGCCGTACTGGACGGCTGGAAGATTATAGAGAGAGTCAGGTTACGCATGCCAAATCTAATCGACACATGCAAAGGTTGGGTCAGAAGCAGTGGCGTGACTTCTGCACCTCACTGACCCCATTTACTCCGCTTCCAAAAATCTGGCAAGTAATCACTGCTTTAAGTCATCCAGTATGCCAGCGCAGCCCTTTCCGAGCATTAGCCACTTCTCTTGGAGTATCGGAGCGTGATGTTGCTAATGAGTTTTGTTCCCTTCTCACGGGAATTGGACAACTTGGCCAACGAGTGAATGCGCTAGTCGATCCGATCAAAAAGCAAATCGATAATGCTTGTGCATTATCACATGCTCAGCTGGACGCTACATATTCTCTACAGGAACTACGTACCGCTTTATCGCTAACCCGCGTAAGAACAGCGACTGGCCCAGACAACGTGTCTTACAGCATTTTGAAAAATCTGGGCCCCAACGGTACACCTGTTCTTCTAGACTTATACAATAACATGTGGATGGAGGCATATGTTCCCTCGTGTTGGAAGATCGCTAAAGTCGTCCCTCTGTTGAAGCCTGGTAAATCACCACTATCGTTCGACTCATTTCGTCCCGTCAGTCTCACAAGCTGCATGTCTAAGGTCATGGAAAAAATGATCGACGTAAGGTTGCAGTGGTGGATTGAGTCGAATGATCGTTTTCCAGAACAGATGGCCGGCTTCAGGAGACATCGCTGCACTATGGACTGCATCTTTGATCTCGTGACCTTTGTAGAAGAGGAGATGAAATGTGGAAACATCGCTGTTGCTGTGTTTATTGATATGAAAAAGGCATTCGATTCTGTCGGCCACCTGTCCGTGCTGCACGGACTAACTTTACTTGGAGTGCATGGCCGTATTTTAAAGTGGATCGCTAACTTTCTACAGGATAGGCAGATCTATATTTCAACCAATGATGGCGACAGCAATACACACCAACTTGACAGAGGCGTCCCTCAAGGAAGCGTTCTAAGCCCGCTTCTATTTAACGCTGCGATAGCAGGGCTTCCAAAAGTGCTGTCGGATGATTTGGGTATATCTATGTATGCAGACGACATATGCATATGGACTTCCCATAAATCTCTAGAAGTTATCAAGCACCGGCTACAGCAAGGATTGAACGCAGTAAGCGATTACCTCAAGGACCGAGGCATGGAGATTTCTCACGCCAAGTCTGTGGTTCTGCCGTTTACCAGAAAGAAGGCAAAAAACTTGAAGCTTTTAGTGGACGGTCAGAGTATTCAAATTGTACGAAAACATCGTTTCCTTGGTGTTACTCTAGACCGTCAACTCAAATGGACCCAACACATATTTGATCTCGAAGGCCAGATCAACGGTACGATAAATGTTCTCCGGCGCATCGCAGGTACGAAATGGGGCGGAACATCGGCGTCGCTATTCCATGTCCATTGTGCCCTCATCCGACAAAAGATTGCCTACTCTGCGCCAGTTCTGCAAGGCATTTCCCAGACTTCCCTACACCGCCTTCAGCTGCTACAAGCACGTAGTCTACGCGTGTGTCTGGGTGTTCCGCAAGCGACATCAAGCTCCCTGACATTAGCAGAGGCACGAGAACCTCCTTTCAGTGTGATTCGGAATGTGGAAACATGTCGCCACTTGTTTCGTTTAATTACGCAGCACCCTTCACATCCACTGATTTCACGTATTGGAAGTCGTGCTAGAACACAGATACACTGTGTGTACCAGCAGCAAATTCCGCGGCTTCCTCTTTCAACACATTGGCAATCAGATTTAAACTACCCACCTTGGCTTCTGGAGATACCACCTATCGAAACATCAATTGAAGGCCTTCGCAGTAAGCACGATGTACCACCCTTTGCAGTGTTGCAGTTGGCCTCGCACCATCTGTTTGAAAGGTACATCGACTACGTCCATGTGTACACGGATGGTTCGGTCACCAAAGAGACATCAACATCAGCATTTGTCGTACCCGAGTTGCATGAAGAATACGCATGTCGACTAGGTCATCCATCGTCTTCAACAACATCGGAGCTGGTGGCCATTTTATTAGCAGTGAGCTTTATAAAATTATCAAAGCCGCCTCGAAAGTGGGTAGTCCTTAGTGATTCATTGGCGGCTCTCAAATGTATTGAAAGTGCTACTCCAAAACATATAGATATACGTGTCATATACGCTATTCTGAAAGAACTTGCACAAGCTACGGAAAAACAACATCATATTGTCTTCCAATGGGTCCCAGGTCATTGCGGAATTAAAGGAAATTAACTGGCTGATGCGTTGGCGAAAGCTGCTCATGATTCCTCGGAAATTCGCCTCATTCCCATATCTCAATCCGATATACTCCGCATCTTACGAGGACAAAAACGGGAATTGTGCTTACTCAATCGGTTCACAGAGAAAACAAAAGAATCCATTTTGTATGCAGTCGACCCTAATCTGGAGTATCAACTAGACCATCAGCTCCCGCGATGCATCGACACCCTCATTCATCGTCTCCGGCTTGGCACTGCCTACACAAAACATTTCTTATTCAAAATTCAATGCGCTTCATCTTCAACATGTGCATGCGGCCACGACGACGAAGATATTCATCACCTGTTGATTGACTGTCCCAAATACACCACGCAGAGACAGCGACTCGAACATGAGCTACGTTTGTTAGATTCAGCGCGCACTTTTTCGCTTCAGAAAATATTAGGACCATGGCCACCAAAGATACACCACAAGGCCTTAAAAGCCCTTCAACGCTTCTTTGAAGAGACGGAAATCGGGAACAATTACTGACTGGACCGTTCTTACAGTGTTGTGTGTGAGATGCGAGCGGACTCCTTTGGGACTAGTTTATTATATTTTCTTTTTTATTTGTTTTTATTATCTAAGCGAAAAGGGGTAGCCGTCACCAAAAATGGCGACAACAACTCCTTAATTTATTTTTACATCAATTAAAAAAAAAGACCGTGGCATGTAAATCATGCCGCTCGTGACATGCATGTCATGATTTTCATGTTATGACCTGTCATTTATGTTCGTCATGTAGTCATGTTGTGGCATACCAATTTTCGTAAACATCGCATTAGCGAAGCGGCCAGGAGAGGAAAAAATCGTAGGCTGATAGATAGATAGATAGATAGATAGATAGATAGATAGATAGATAGATAGATAGATAGATAGATAGATAGATAGATAGATAGATAGCTACGCTCAAGGTCGCCGAAGTTCGCTAAGAAATGCTTCGCATTTAAAATTACTCTAGAGCAGTGGTCCTCAGACATGGATGTTTCAGGGACCTCTTGCAGTGACGGAAGAAAGGAGTAGAGAAGAAGGCGGGGAAGGGAGAAAGTTAACGTGCAAGAAAATACAGCACTTTTGCTCGACGTGCCACAGCTGCAGTTATGGAGCAACTGGCCTGCGAAAACTTGTGGCGCCTTCCCTTTGTTAGAGCGCTTCACCGCATAACAATGGCATTTTGCCGCGGTACAAAAGTGTCATGCGGCAAAGTTGAATGCGCCAAGGCGCAGCAACAAAAAACTATCTTTTGTGGTGGCGGATGTTGCGGACCCCACGAAATGGCTTCGCGGACAACCATTTGAGAACCATTGGTCTTCCCTATGTTACTTCTGATACAATTCATTATTACAGCGATATATATATATATATATATATATATATATATATATATATATATATATATATATATATATATATATATATATACTTCAAAGATAAATTCTTGGCAGCAGGTCAATTATATAACCAAAGGGTCACGTTGAAAAAACATTTATTACGACGTTTCGGCCGCGAGACCGGCCTTTTTCAAGCTTCTAATACAAATGGTACGCACAGAGCCTACATGACAGTAACGGGGAAAAGAAAGGGAGAGAGCATGGCTGAAGTTGAAAGGGGGAAAAAGGAAAAAGACGAAAGGAAGAAAAAAAGGGGAGGGGGGCGGTGTATGGAATAGTGGTGGCGGCCTTGAAAGCCCAAAGATAAAAGGGGGTGTTTGACGTATACCGAAGTAGAAGTTAAAGGAGGGAAGGTGGAGAAGGAGCGGTTTCGGCACCGCCGCTTTGAGTCACGGGAGCCGTGCATGTAGCCATCAGCTCAGCCCCCTCCTCAGGGCACAACACGCAGATGCAAGAAGCGCGGCGCATGGAGGGCTAAAGCCAGATGTAGAAAAACTGAGAGCTGTGGCGGCGTGTAGCAACAGGAAAACTGCCTTGGGAAGTTAGAAGATAAAGGAGATACGGGGTGAGATAAAAGAAAGAAGGAGAAAAAAAGGAGTAGAAAAAGAACGAAAGAAATAAAAGGAAGGGGAGGGGGCGGTGGGCGCGTGAACGCCTGTGTGAGGTGGAGCACAGAAACATTTGCAATACGATGACAGTAAGGTGCACAGTCACAAATACAAGCAAAACAGGCTCAGCTGAACAGCCAATAGGGATAAAAGCGCGCAATAGAAATATACAGTAACAGGAGAAACAGAAGACCATTGCGAGTATCTTACACAGCAATTATACATACGTATATGTATGGAAACATGCACTAATACACAGACGTATCTAAACACACATACATACATACACACACACTCAAAGCATACCTATATATATATATATATATATATAAGGAATGTTAATTTGCCGACGGTCTCGTTAAGCCCGCCAGATATATGTTGAACTTGTGTATTAGGTATGATTCACACGCCTCCTTGTCGTAATGGGTCTGGAAGCCGGATCGCAGGATTGTGACTCTGAATTTGTCGAATTGGTGTCCAATGATATTTGCGTGTTGTAAAATTGGAAGTGTCGGCAGTGATTTTACGTGGGCCCTATGGTTATTAAAACGAACTCTGAAGGAAGTTTCCGTTTCTCCAATGTATTGTACGCGACAGACTCTGCATTCTAAAAGGTAGACGACGTTGCGTGTGTCACAATTGAGTTCACCCTGAATTTTATAGCAAAAGGAAGATGCGCTGCTTTGCGCCACGTCAGTGGTGTTAATCACACGGCAGACCATGCACCTCGGTTTGTGACAGGGTGCGCAACCTTTGTTATTTTCGCGTGTCGTTGTGGATGATGTCACTCTGTCCCGTATATTTGCTGCCCGCCTGTAGGCTACACGAGGCGGTTCTGGAACGAGTTGCCGCATTTTCTCGCTCTGTAATAGGATGTTGTGATGTCTCCGCAAAATGGAATTAATGTTAAGTGCAGGAGATGAATAAGTTAGTATGAGATTGACATGTGCGTTTTGTTTGACATGAGTGGTTTTTCGAATGAGGTCACCGCGCTCTTGTTGCCCGGCTTTTCTTATGGCATCCTCAACGACCGACGAAGCATAGCTTTGGCGCTTCAGGTCCACTCGGAGTTGCTCGCAGTTGGATGCGAAATCTTCTTCTTTAGAGCATATTCTTTTAAAGCGGAGGGCCTGACTATATGGAATGGAGGTCTTGCAGTGTTTTGCGTGGCTACTGTGGAAGTGCAAGTAGTGGTGCCTATCGGTCGGTTTTTTGTAGACAGTTGTTAAAAGCTTGTTGTTAGTAAAGGTAATTGTCGTCTCTAGGAAATTTACTTCCGATGCCGAATATGTAGATTAAAATGAGATACTTTTATGGACGTTGTTGTAATTTGATATGAATTTTAACAGTTCAGCTTCCTCGTGAGGCCAAATTAGGAACACATCATCGATGAACCTTTTGTAGAGGAGGGGCTTTAGTTCGCAGCTCTCGAGAAATTCGGATTCTAGTACGCCCATGAAGATGTTTGCATAGTTGGGGCCGATTTTCGTACCCATTGATGTGCCACTAACCTGGACAAAGTGTTTCCCATCGAATTCAAAGTTATTGAGTTCCAAAACCAGTTTTAAAAGAGTTTCCAATGTTTCCACGTCTACTTTCTTGTCCAGTGAAGAATGTGCATAAGCGTGCACAACTGCCCTGATGCCGTCCGCGTGTGGGATGTTTGTGTACAGAGAATTCACGTCCATGGTGACGAGAAGGCTGCCATCTGGCACGGAGAGCTCTAGCACTTCGGACAAAAAGTGGCCAGTGTCTTTGATGTACGAAGGAAATGTGGGCGGAATTTCCTTGATCAGCCCATCTACGTAGCTAGAAATATTTTCCGTGATGGTTCCAATTGCAGAAACGATAGGTCGACCCGGGTTATCTTTTTTATGTATTTTGGGGAGGAGGTAAAAACGCCCTGGAATAGGGTTTAATGGAATGAGTGCCTTCGCGGTTCTTTCACCTATCAGATTTTTCTTCACAAGATTACTGAGCGTTGCGTGTACTTGATGTTTAAATTCCTCTGTAGGGTCGGCAGGGCACATCTTATAGAATTTGGTGTCGTTAAGCTGGCGCTGGGCTTCATCCAAATAATCCGCGGCATTGAGGACAACAATTGCGCCCCCTTTGTCGGCGGGCTTAATTACTATATCAGTACGAGAGCCAAGGTTTTCAAGTGCACGTTCTTCTCGTTTTGAAAGATTTTTGCGGAATGGTTTTTGCTTACTAAGTTTTCGGAATGGTTTTTGCTTACTAGTAAGCAAAAACCATTCCGCAAAAGTCTTTCACAACGAGAAGAACGTGCACTTAAAAACCTCCCCTTCCTTTTATTTCTTTCGTTCTTTTTCTACTCCTTTCTTTCTCCTTCTTTCTTTTATCTCACCCCGTATCTCCTTTATCTTCTAACTTCCCAAGGCAGTTTTCCTGTTGCTACACGCCGCCATAGCTCTGAGTTTTTCTACATCTGGCTTTCTTTAGCACTCCATGCGCCGCGCTTCTTGCAGCTGCGTGTTGTGCCCTGAGGAGAGGGCTGAGCTGATGGCTACATGCACGGCTCCCGTGACTCAAAGCGGCGGCGCCGAAACCGCTCCTCCTCCACCTTCCCTCCTTTAAAGGGGTCGTGAAACGTTTTCTGAGCATTTTGTACTAAGCGCGTATTCGGGGTCCTGACCCTCCAATCAACAATATGCATTGTTCCGTTGCACCGTGTGCGTTGATTTAGAGCGATAAAAAACGCGGTTTCGGTTTCACTGCGCGCGTTCCCCTCAACTCTGCAGATGACGTCATCTTAGTAGCCCTCATACCTCCGAGATTGGCGCGCCCTCGGAGGCCATAGGAAAACAAACCGTGCTGTCGCTTTTCTTCCGAATGATGGCACCGCACGGTTTCCAAGTATTTTCTTCCTTTGTAGCTTTCAAGTAAATCGATTCCTTTAGAGCAAACGCGAGTTCACTGTGCCTTTGAACTTAAAAGTATCTTAACTCAACGTCACCAAATAGTACCACGCCGGCCGGTAGTGTCGCATAGTCGTTTCGGGAGCGCAAGAAAGCTGAGATTTAAAACGGGCGTTGTTAAATATGCACTGAATATTTCGCCGAAATATTTCGGAATCGGCTTGTCGAATGTGTATTGAAGCAGTGAAAATTACAAACCGGCATCTCCAAATTCTTTTCACGACCCCTTTAACTTCTACTTCGGTACGAGAACGAGACGAGAAATGGAGATGACGACACAGAATGCGTACAGCGCCATCTAGTCTATCGTCACCGAACTGCAGTTTGCATGCATCTCTATGGGACAGCGCCACCTATTGTATGCTATTGTATGTTAAGGGAGACGCTACTGGCTACGCAGGATGCATCGACAACCGAGAACCGCCCAGGTGATGCCATAAGGAGCTTCGCCCCTAAAAGCTTGACGCATAGAGTTTCTTACAAGTGTGGGCAACCATCGCCATGCGAACGAGCGCAACACATGTCACGAGCGAATGCTCCGCTCGGTATTAGATGCTGGGCTTGTCTGCGTGTCCTGCTGCTGTCGTCGCGGTGGGCCCATCCTGGAGGCATTGCAGACAGATAGTATGCGTGCATTTGTGGGCCGATCCTTGAGGCCGTGCACCCAGACAGTGTATGTGTAGGTTTGTCGTGTCAGAAGCGATTCTAACAAGTTTCTGTTAATGCGCCCGGGCTGTCGGCGTCTAGCTTCGTCGTCGTGACAACGTAAAGCAAGCCCATTAGCAGCAGCAATTGACGTGTTCCTGTGCGAAACACCGGCGCATCACCGCATGCTTCGCACCTTCCCAGGTTTCACGTTAGTGGAGCTGTTTCGCATACGCGTTCCGTACTTACAAAGTGAGGCAACTGGCTCAGACAGTCGTTTGTCGCTACGCACCTAGTGTTTGAGCTATCTGTATAGTGCCTAGAAAAAAAAATCTAGTGTCCTGAGCGCGCGCATTCCGTACGAGAGAGGGTGGCCCCGCAAGTGATGACTGCACGCAAATGCCGCAAGCGGCGCTGAGTGTCGAGAGGGTGCATGAACGCGCGAAGCTCCTCCGCATGGACCGACGCCGTGTTGTGCTCTGCAGTCGACGATGGCGAGACGCGGGTTGACTCTCATTGCGTCCCGCATGGAGGTGCATCGGAAGGACTCCAGCGTTCCAATTCACAGCAAAAAATACGCAACGTGAAAGTACTCGAGTTCTTATATGGCAAAGCGTCTTGTAAAGAACTCTCCGAAAATACGGAAAAGTTTTATGTCTTTTTTTTAAGGTTCAGATTTTTTGTTGAGGGCCTGAACGAGAAAAGAGAAGGTCAAAGGTACCGGAAAGAACTCCTTAAGTTACGCCGCTGCCACTAACACGAAGTGCGTATTCTCTAGGGTCTGGTTTGTTCTGTTGTTCTGTTGTGTCTGTAAATAAAGTACTTTACGTTTGCAGTGAGTGCTACTCTCTGGAAATGTTTTTTATCATTTTTATTGCTTCCAGATATCCTTACATCTAATTCAAACACTTACGAGTGGCCAAACGCATTGGGCAGAGAATTTATAAAATGTTGTAAAGTACAGCTTTGACAGAAGCAGCTTGTTTAGTCAGGATGCAAATTGAAAAATAGGTTCTCTTGTTTTAGGCACACTAGCGTTTTAATGATGCGCTGAACAGTGTTTTATTTCTTAATATTACACTGAGCTGTCTGGTAAGTGGGTCAGTGGAATTGTGAGGAAGCTCTCCGAAAAAATACGGAAAAAGTACGCGTTGGCGTCGCGCGGCTCGGTTTACTGAAAGCTTTGCAGCGCTTGAAGAGCGCGCGGATGGAACGCAGATGCACCCACCCGCACAGCAGCGCACCAAGTGGGCACCGCCGCCAGTCATCAGTGGCGGAGCCATCTCCTAGCCCGCGCTCCGCACACTAGTCAGTATATTTCTAGCAGTGTTGTACGGAACGTCGTTCCAAGGAACGACGTTCCTGGAACGAGTTCCTTTTGGGAGGAACGAAGGAACGCCACCGTTCCATTTAGGGTTGGTGGAACTGTAACGGGAACGCGTTATATTTACGAAGGAACGGCAAAGGGAACGGCGTTCCTTCCATACACGTTCCACTCCACGACGATCGCACGTACGCAGCATATATCATGCAGGGTGGATACGCTGGGCTACAACAAGCCCTTCCTGGAATCCCCGTTTTCCTGCCGCGACTATCGCTCCCTCATAGAAAATCACTCACGAAAAAGCCATTATATTCCGGTTTCGATGATTCGACGAGGGTGACGCTTCCCCTTTACTCCCGCCGCACGACGTCAGGGTATCCCGCTACTCCTTGATGGTGGCTGCTTACTATGGCCGCTAGACAAGTAGTTTCCGGCAGTCAACCTGCCTTGTATGGGTGTACGGCAACGCGGGAGGAACTGCATGCAACAGAGAAGTTCCTTTCGTCCCTTATGATTCCGCCGCCAGGGCTAACTCCGAACTAAAACACTGTCAATGCGTGCTTTACTATATCACCTCTCCCCGCATTCGTTCTGAGGACGCGGTTACGGCCGTGGTTGTCCATACTTGTAACACACTCTGTGCGTTAATCTCTTCAAGGTATTTTAGTTGAACTGAACGGGCCGCGCCTTAATTTAGTGTCAACAGCCCTATGCCCTCGGCAAAAGCTGAAATGAAAGACATTTCGAAAGGATATATACACGTGCTAACGCGAACCAGTGCTGAACATGCTTACGTGCGTGCGTGCGTGTTTGTGATGCTGAGCGAAGTTATAGCATCGCTCTGACCCGGACCTGGTTAATTGTGTTCTGTGATGCCCAGTTTGTTTCTAATAAAAACTATAGTTTCAGTGCTATCATTACTACGCGATCAAAAGGTTAGCTACACACGAATAACCAAACATTTTAACGCACCGCACCCCGTCCACGTTCTGTTCAGCCTCATTTGCTGTATACCATGTGTCCTGTCAGTTATGGTTGTGTGGTGCGGGTCATGTTTGGTTGGCGTCCCGTTAAATTATGCATGTGAGCCTATCTATTTTGTTATTTATTTCCTGCACCACAACAGCATTTCACCCTTCCCTTAATGTCGGTGTGCCTACGAACTGAACTGGCAAATAATGTTTATTCCTAATGCCACGAAGAGAAGAAAACAGTTCAGCGTTATTTAAATCGGGGGTAAACGTGCAAGACAGCAATATAAAAATTCCTCACATCGACATACATTCAACGCAGCCATAATTAACAACAAAAGTACAGTATATCACAAAAAATACTTTGAAGTGATGAGAACTATGATAAAAGCAATATATCCAGAACTGCCAATTAGTTTATTAAAATGCTACAAGGACTTCCAAAATTTTGAGCGAAATAGTTTAGGATCGGGAATGTTGGCGCCATCGGAGAATCTTGTTCCAGTGTTTGCGCGCAATGCCTTTATATACTATCCTAAATCAAAAGGTCAGTTACTAGCTTTTAATATCAGATGCAGCGCTGTTACATGCATTGGTGCACGCGAGTAACTACCTGTTTGCACATTGGAAGCGCTGTGGAAGCGCTTTGGAACTGAAGTGGAAAGTGCCATATGCGTCGCACTTGTAACAGACTCAGCAAAATTGCAGTGGTGTTGTCCGTAGTATCTCCGGTGCTCCTTCAAAACATTTGCCTGGGAGCGTTTCTCTATTTCTTTGTTGAAATTCGTGAAACATACATAGGTCGATGCGAGACTTAGTATGTTCACTTTATTTTGCCACCGGATTAATTTTCAATTTTAGAAATCAAATGTAACGTTAATGTAACGACACGTTCCAATTTTCGAAATGTAACTGGAACGCGTTCCTTTTCTATTAAAGGAACTTGTAACAGGAACTCGTTACAAAATTGTGAAGGAAAGAGGAACGAGTTTTCGTTCCTGTTTTGGAGGAACGTGTACAACACTGATTTCTAGGCACTGTACTATCTGTGTGTACGCTCGCATACTTATGCGATCCTTCGGAATTGGCTTCGCGTTTCTCGCGTGTGTGTCGCGAGGATGTCATTTGCTTGCGTGTACTTTTGCTCTCTCGGGCTTCACGTACGTGGTACACGCCCGGCGCGCCGAGGTACTCTAATTATAAGAAAAATAAAAGGTTCACGCATTTCACAGCAGCACCCCTCCACCACCTAATTGAATATTTGCTTGGGGTAGTAAATATTAAAAGTACCAAAATGTTTCTATGCGAATGACGAGGTTAAAGCATTTTGCGGAAGGGAAGGTTTTAAAGCGCGGGCGTTTCTGCGGTTTTCTCGCTATTCTCGTTTCTTGTTTCATTAGCTGTTATCATGGTTTCCGTCCCATCGGGTTAATATAGAACAGACTACCTGCATTTCATGCCTTTTATTTACCCCGTACTTGCCACTTTCGTCGAGTACATACACGTGCGGGCTTAGTTAACAGCGCACACTATTTGAGTAAGTAGGGCTTTAAATAAATGCAAGAACCACTATAAGAATTTTGCCAAACTTCTGCTATAAAAAAATCCGTGTTTAAGCAGCAAGAACCTGCACGCGTGCGATTGAGTGCAGGTTTAATTCTCAGGAGGCCAAAACCTGGTAAACACAATGCATGCATTTAACGTGAATAACAAAGTAACGTGTGAACTGATCTTAGGACACAGAACTCATTTTTCGGCATGTTTCATTTTTCATTTTTTGGCATAAACCGTACCTGCCCGTGCTTCTTCAAGTTTACCGCCGATGTTTTGGACGCTCCAACCGTACTGTTTGATGAAGCACAAGACTAAACATAGGTATGCTATGTTTTTATTCCCCTTGTCTACGTCGATTTAAACGTTGGGGGTAACCATGGCCAGGGGCAATCTACATCGGCACTCATTGCAACAATGTCCAGATGCGACAGGAGACAAGAGGATATGCGATGATTTTCGAATATCAAGTGAAAGTTCTCTACGGAGCGCCCGGACGTCAAAACGACTTTTGGTTGCTGTTCAGACTGGCTCAGACAAAAATAAAAAAGAAAAAAATTTAAAAAGCTGTCCTTCGCCACGTCATCTGTCTCGCCCCGCACTCTGCCCTGCGTCCCGGCGGCCGCCTTGAAGTAAAAGCCAGGACTGGTAGATGGTGTCGTCGCGACTGTGAGACTCTCAGTCTGGGAGTGTAACTTGCCTCTGTAGTGTAACATTTTAGCTCGCTTGCTTTTCCCAGCGGTCTCCTGCGTAAAGGCTGCCAGTGCGCATGAGGTTCACACTTGGAAGCTGTAACCGCATTCTCAGAATCAATGCAATAAGCAGCGATGCTAAAAAAGCACACGTCAGTGTTTTACTGCGGAGGGTGTCGCCACGGCTTCTTACGAACTAAAACGCTGACAACGTGCGCACGTTCAAAGGAACGCCGTTCCTTGGAACGACGTTCCGTACACCAATGGCCGGATAGCTGATACCTGCGCGTACGTACCTCCAATTTTTGTCAAAGCTTTTTTTCTTCGTTTACAGCTTCAGAGATGCGCTCTACCCTGCCTCATTTCAGAACTCAGCCTGACATTTGACAAGTACCGGTTTTCCTGACTACATTTTAGCGGCGGCCTCGCTATTTCTTCCACGCTATATAACTGTTCAGCGTTTATAAGTTTCATGCCTTTAACAGTACAGCTGTTCAATTTCAAGGCTGTGCCAGGCGTCGGATGATCTCGTAGTGCTTGTCACACAAGGAGGGAAAAGTGGACTCGCTTTTGCGCGCGACCCACCACACACTGCTGCGCCCGACCCACTCTTGCCGTCACTCCACTGCTACATGGTACTGGTTATGTGAAGGCCAATATGCGATAACTTGTAGAAGAAGCTTCGCTCGAAGTTGTTGGTTCGATCACCGGAGCTGCGGGGACAATGCCTCATCCCCTTGCCACTTGCTTCACTATTGACGGGAAAAGAGCACCTTCTCTGTTGCAACAGTTTTTACGGCGTGGAAATGGCTTGCATTTTTCTTCTTCGATTTATTTATTTTTATTCTTTTGTCCTCCACACCTTCTTTTGTTTCAGCAGCATTTGTCTCTCGACGTTCGCGTTGGTCATATTCCCGCGTTTCCCGCTGCAACGCTTGGAAACCTCTCCACGGAGAGCTACAGGGAAGTGCGGTGTTGCACCGTGTAGGAGCACTTTGCGTACCAGTTCGTGATTGCGCAGCGCTTTGGTGCACGCCACTGAGTCAACTGTAATTTGTAATTGTGCAATCGATTGCGGGAAAATAGCAATTGAATTGCAAGTATCGTTACTCATCAAAGGAAATAATAAAGACGTCACAAAATTACGTAATATGTAATATATCATTTGTGTGACGCAATACGCACAAGTTTGGTTGAAACCCATGTTGCGCTTTGCTTTTGAAACGACGTCGTTTTTTTTCGAAGACAAGCTTTGTTTTGTTAAAAATACTTGCTTTTTCAATGGACGCCAGGAAAGGAATGAGGGTAGTAGGTGCTCAATAGGTGGGTCTGCATGTGGAAAGTAATTATTCGAGGTTTATCTATCGGGATAAAATGTTCTCGTGCCTATAGGGCACTTCAAACTTGGCGCTGAAACGCGATGCTGTGTCCGGCAAATAAATTTATACAATATTATCCACTTGAGCCATTGCTACAACACAATTTCTTGCTCATTATTTAGGTGTCGGTCTCTCATTACTACTAGTCTGGCCATCTTTATTGTTTTTTTTTTCAATTCACATGATTTTTGGCCATGACGAAACATTTCGAAATGCAGCATATTTAGCAATATTAATTGAAAAACACTGCCTCTATTATGAGAAATATAATGAACGTTCCAACTTTCTTGCATCCTATACTGCAGGAGTTTGTGAAGCCGAAACATTGTCCAGATAGCGACAAAGTTGGCGAATATCGCATTTTGACCTATAGCGAGCCATCATTTTCGCAATGTAGCGGTCCAAGTAAAAATATGGTCTATAACTGGTTGTATAGTACCCTTTGTGGTCAATCCACACAAAAAGTTTTAAAGAATAATATATCTCGTGTTAAGCGAGAAAAAAATTTTGAACTTAACAACTGCATGACTGCACAAAGTTTCTCACTGTTTCGCCTTCACCTCACAACACGTCAGAGACGGATTTAAGCGCACGGCCCTTCGTGATCGCCCAAAATCTCTTGCTGCGATTAATGCGTCACAAATTTGCGTAATATTGTTTCATCAACGCCAAGTCAACCATTCACGCGGGCTCGACGTACAGTGGGTCCCAAACAAGAGGGTTCCACAAAGAACCGTACAGCTGGCTTCGCTGTTTTGCAAAGCGACTACCGCAAAATCTACATGGAAATTACACCGCTTCAGGCCGTTCCCATCCACTCCTATGCACGCGGGAGTTGCATCATATTCAGCAACAGAGGTGGCTCAGCTATCAAAGCAGGTCTTGCATTGGGGCAGACAAAATAAAGATGTATGATTGGAACTGCCTGTGATCTTTTCTATGCATAGATGACGCAGTATTTTTAGAAATCCGGGGGTGCCCAGGACGTGGAAACCGGAGTGTCCGGAAGAAAAAAACCACGGAATACGTCCTCACAAGTGACATAAGGGCCATAAAGTACGGCAAGTCATCATGGCAAGCAAAATGCCCAGTTTGCCGAAAGATCATTGCAAGGTAATCGTACGTCCACGTGGTAGCTTCAAGGTTACCGAGTATAGGCTCGGTCGCTTAGGATGTACGCGAAATGCCGCTGGGCTTGTTAGGGGAGAATCAGAAGGGGACATCGCGTGTGCCAACTACAAGCAGGACATTTTAGTCATCAGTACGCCATCCGACAACCGTGCTGCAAAATACACGCATACTACCATCTTGAAGATAGGCAACCGAGACTTCGAGGCCAGCGCGTATGAACCCGCCCTGCAGGGTACCTTTAAAGGAATTATAAGGAGGATATAGAAGTACCCAGAAGAATCCCCGAAAGACCTATTGGAGAATCTTATGACGCCGAAGAGTCCAGGTGTGCTTATGGCGAAGACGATGGAGAAAACTACGAATGTCATTATTTTATTCGGCGCACTCTATGTCCAAACTACGTGAAATGCGGGTGCGCACTAACCAAAATGCGCGCTCTACAGGAAACAGATCAGAATATGTTACCAGGGTGGACGACTGGGTCATCCAACCGACGCCTTCCCTAACCTAACGATAAGGTGTGCAGAGTGTGCGGGCTTCAAAACCCATCGCAAGACCATGAATGTGCAGCAAAATGCCAGCTCTGTGACCGGAATCACCTTACGGCGAATCGCAATGTGAGCTACCGTATCTGGTGAAGTACAAGTACAAGCTACCGTATCTGGTGAAGAAACACCGCCAGGAGAAAGCCAGAAGGGAAGAAGAAGCAGAGTAAGCGAGACGTTTCTATAACACCAGCGAAGCTAGGGTATGTTATGTGGACAGCCGAAAACCATTTGGAGGGAAACAGTTGGACTACAACCAGAGGGACACAACCAGAATACTCGAGGAAGAGGCAGATCGTGATGCATCCCTAGACGCCAGATAGGTGAAGGACAGCCGCTCGACGTGCGGTACAAGATCCAGATCAAGATTAAGATCAAAGCCTAGATTAAACTCGAAATCTCCCAGCGCACAAGAGGGAATGAGATCCCACGGCGATAAAGAAAGCACCAGTAACGGTGCCACTGGACCCACACAGGTGAGCTGGGCACACGCGGTTTCCGGGGCGCGCGCCGGTGCCGAGTCTGTCTCTCATAGGAAAATCAGGGACCTAGAGAAAGAATTAGCACAGACTAGGAAATTTATGCCACAGTATAATCAAAGTATAGTAGCAAAAGAGAATTACAGAAAGGTCAAAGCTGGGAATGAAAGAATTAGAAAAGGAACAGTAGAAATCCGAGAAGGGACTCAAGGTGCAGCAGAGGAAAGGGAAAGAGATATGGAGAAGGACATAGTTGCTCCGCCTAAGCGCAAGCCATGGAAATACAGTGGGAAAGAACGATAAAAAGCCTAAACCGACTAGCGCTTTTCAAGAGCGTCGGGAAGACGCCGAGCAAAGAATCGAGGCAAAGCTAGATTAAATGAGCGCATGCACCATGCAACAAATACAGTAGCAGCTCAATGGGATAGTGACCCGCCCCTCGAATATATAAACAAGGGTAGCACAGTGGGCACCACAATCCAGTGGTGGTGGCTCATCAAAACCGCAGTCAAGTCATGCATCAAACCCCCTATGATAACCGAAGGAGCTGGAAAACTGTAACACCTCCATAAATATATACGCAGCATGTACACGATCTGGCAGTGGAATTGTAGGGAATACAATAGAAGATTCAATCTATAGCAGTATTTAATTAACAAAGAAAGCGCAGATATCATAATGCTACAAGAAACACACGTAACGGCAAAATTTTCAGGCTATAAATCATTTGGTAGTGTCGAAGAAAATACGAAGGCCATAGCCACTCTAGTAAAGAGAAACCTTACGGTCGTGCAACACGACACGGAAATTACGTATGTTGACAACATTTTAATAAATATTATATACCCACATGGAAATTAGCAGACAGCCTTTTTATCCTAAACGTTTACAGTAACCCGCGGTGTAAACAGCACAAATTCCGCACACTACTCCGTAAAACTCTCGATATAGCGGGTAATGGTGCAGTGGTAGTCGCGGGGGACTTTAATGCTCAGCACGCGGCGTGGGGCTATAAATTCGAAAGCCCCATGTGCAGAAACCTCTGGCTAGACGCGCATTAGGAGGTCCTTACCCTCGTAACCAATCCTTCAGCTCCCACAAGGAGGTGCACCTACGCCAGAGCTTACTTTCAACGAAAACATAAAGGACGCGCAGGGGATAAATACACAGCAAGATCTGGGCAGTGACCATAATATTAGAGAAATAATAATCCCGGGCGGGACCGCGTAGAAACAAAGGCGAGTAGCTCAAAATTGTAGATTTGGATATATTCCGGAACATTACAGAGGATATACAAGAGAGGAGATTTCAAACATCGAAGAATGGACAGGGAAGTTGAAGAACGATGTAACCGCAGCTACAAAAATAGTTTCACCAGAAGCGCAGTTAGAAGTCATAGACAGTAGGCTTCTGCACATGTGGGAGGCTAGAGGAGGGCTACAAAAAAGATGGAGGAGTCAGAGACACAACAGGATGCTCAGAAGGAGCACAGCCATACTAAACAGGGAAATCGAACAGCATGCGCATCATCTATGTAAGCAGCAATGGAAGGAGAGATGTAGCAACATGGCTGATCAATTAGGACAAGCAAAGACGTGCAACCTTCTTGGGTATCTGTTAAACACCGACGAAACTAAAGCGGTAAACAAGCAAGATATCGCCAAGGCAATTTACGGCTATGGCTGTTCGGAAGAAGGCTTTCTGAGAGAGGTTACAGAGACATATCTCTCAGGCTAGACCGATTATACACCCAGACTATACAGGGTTATCCAACGACGAACTTGACAAAGAAATTAGTGAAGCAGAAGTAAAGCCTTGCAAAAACTCAATACTAAATCAGCAGCCGGACCCGACGGCATCACGAATAAGACAGTAAGGAACCCAGACAATGAGTGTGTCCCAAAATTCACGAAATTTATTCATGAATTCTGGAAAACTGGTCAAATACCACAACGATTGAAAAAGGCACACGTCATTCAATACCTAAGTCAGGCAAGCGCTTACAGCTGGAAAATCTGAGAGTCATACCTCTAACATATTGCGTTGGAAAGCTTATGGAGCATGCGGTCCTAGCGAGGCTAACCATCTAGAGGACAGGGACCTGCTACTCTCCACGATGCTGGGTTTCAGAAGGAATCTCTTTACACAGGATGCGAGGCTTTAGCTTAAGCACCAAATTATAGACAACACAGGCAGATCCACTAAGAGACATCCTCGGCTTAGACTTAAAAGAAATCTTTTGAAGGTGTAACGCATTCAACAACACTGAGAAGCCTTTAAAAACTAGCATTAAAAAGGAGAACGTACAATTATGTTCGTGGAATGGAAGAAAAGAATGGAACAAAGGCAAAATCGAAGAAAGGCAAAGATCACCGCGGAGAGCCTTGTCTTGGAATATATTGAATTTGGTAGCACAGGCACACCAGAGGGTCAGGGATATCGCCGATGCTGTTTAATCTGGCATTAATCGGGTTACCAGCCAAACTACAGAAAATTGAGGGCCTTAACCACAGACTATACGCCGATGATATTACCCTGTGGGTAAAGGAGGATAATTATGGGCAGATAGAACAGACAGTACGAAGCGCTATTGAAGCAGTTGAACAATACGTAGACGGAACAGGTCTGATCTGCTGGGCAGAAAAATCGCGATTATTATTGCACAGGCCGACACGCAGCTACCGAGGGGAACATCATCTAAAAACGGACATAGCATTGCATACCGCCGATGATTAACCATATCTAAAGTCGATAAAATCCGAGTTTTGGGACTTCTCATTGAAGCGAAAGGCAACAATGACGAAACTATTAGGAAACTTGAGGGGAGAATATCTCAAGTTATGCGGTTGATCAAAAAGATATCCAATGTAGACACAGTGGCATGAAGGAAGGTAACATCATCAGACTGACACAGGCGTTCGTTATCAGTAGAATATACGTAGCATATTACCTCAGATTGTACGCTGTAGGAAAGGATAAATTAAAACGCCTAATTAGGAAAATTTATAAGCAAATCGTATAGGACTACCAATCAGTACTCGTACAGACAGGCTATTACAGCTAGGCCTGCATAACACAATCGACGAACTCATTCAGGCGCAGAGGATAGCGCCAAACACCTTTCTTAAAGGGACTGTCTACCGCTCAGAAAATTTTTTAAGATTGTGGTAAAATTGGGCAGATCGTGCGTCACATTTAAGGGAACGAGCACGCTTTCACCCCACAAAAAAGGAATTATGTTTTTAATTTCGCTCTGAAAGTGGTGCAAAAAGCGCCGCTAGCGGCACCCAACAGCGTGTTCGTCATTTTCCAAGTGTACGATAACCAGCCCATGCAGGTATGCATACTCTGCTGAAAAACTATTATGTATGTCTTACAAGCGTACTTCACCCTATGAGACACCTTGTTATAGCGTGCAAGAACAATTTGTTCTTTTTTTCGCTGCTTTCGGGGTGGCGCAGGTGGCGCTGCCTTCGAACTCGTCTGCCTGCGGAGGCGCGTAGTACTGCGCTTGTCATGCATGCGCCGCTGCATGTCCGAGACGCACCCCCGCGCGCCGACTTTCCCTCGCCTCTCCTCCTCGGCGTCGCCTCTCGAATGTCGACCTTGAAGGCGGTTCGCCTTGAGATGCCTCCCGCGCCCGAAAGGGTTTCCAGGGAGACGACGACGCATCATGCGCGGCATAGAGTTAATATACTGACTCTAGAGGCAAAGCTCCCCATAGGGCCCGTGTATGGGAGGGGGGGTCCCCCGTGGTCGACGCCATCTTGCAACGCTCACGCTATCATTAGGGACAGTGGCCGGTATTAATCTGGCAACAAAGTATGTAAACACATAGCCTCCGAACTGGCGCTTAGGCGCGCCAATCTCGAAAGCCAAGCGGAAAATAATCAGCGTCGATAGATGGCAGCACCTATCTTGTTTACGATCAGCACTGGTAAATCAAGGTTTTCAGAGAACATGTTTCGTTATCCCCGGCGATGGAACCTTAGAATGTGGAACGGTGGCCGTCCGTGGAGCTGGGAAGCTCAGTCAGCTCAGTCTCAGCAAGAAATCGAGAGACGTCACGCGTCGTTGTCAGTGGACGCGGTGCACCCGGCGTTGTGTCAGTGCAAGCTTGTCGATTATCGCCGTGTCCGAGCGGTCCGTGCGCGATGTTCAACGTGCGTACAGAGAACACCTATATAACCGTACGTACGTGTTAAGCATGGTTTATTCTCTCTGGTGCAGAAAGCTCTTTCGAGGCACGACCTACTAGTTTGAGTTTCTTTGCCTGTACATTGCAGCTGAGGCGGGCTGAGGCATGATCGAACAGCCCGGCTGCCAAGCCGGTGTCCTCGAAGAACACCGCATCAACCTGGCCGTCGCTACTCCGCTACGGTCACAAAGAGAGGGGCCGGTCGTAACAGCAACAACGTAACCGCACGAATGCGCTATCGCGTCAACCGATGTCACCGCGCGATCACATATATGTCATATCGGACACCCAAGCAGAGGGAGAATCCGAAAACAGAAATAAAGAGATCCGAAACCACACTTTATTGAGCGAATGCGTGCATCGTGAAATGTAATAATTACATTTTTAGGAAGTATATTCAGTATGCTTAATATTCACACTTAATCTTCGCAAGATTATTCGTTTTTTAAGGAATCAGCATAAGACGACCTACACTTGTTTGTAGCACTTTCAGTAATACTTAGGCTGGCCACATTGACGTAATTGCAAGATGGCGGCGCGCGGGAGGGACCCCCCCTCCGCGGCCCAGCTTTGCCTCTAGAGTCAGTATATTAACTCTATGATGCGCGGTACCCAGTGTTGCTGGCATGCCTACACTAGGAAAGGAGCGACTTCGTAGATAAAAAAATTGTGTTTTAATAATTTCTATTCAGTTTCTGGAGAAACCACTGCACGCTGGGACACTTCGAAAGGTACGCTTTCTATTGAGCCAAAAAACAGGAGAGCGATGAAGGACGGTAGACGGTCCCTTTAAGACCAAGGCTGGAAGACACATACCAAGTATACCGGATACCACGTTCAGCACAGAGCCAAAATGGATATCCAGAATGATATCAGAGATGCGATAACCGTTCCTCCTTACCGAAGAACACGTACCCCATATACCATAAAGGTAGAAGAGAGAGAGAGAGCAGAGCAATTGACGTACAAAAGAAATTTGGGAATAGTAAAGACGCAGTCTTTGTAGACGCCGCTAGATAGAAGCACAACCGAGGCTTTACAACTGTTGTTGTAGATCACGAAAAGAACTGCAACACATGCGTTACAGCACGCACAGCGAAAATCGCGACCGCTGAGGTGCTACACTCTTAGCACGGTAACCTTTAGTTTATTTTATAGGTACACAAAAATGTGAAAATATGCTCCTTTATAAAAGGTTAAAGCACTTTAACCTTTTATAAAGGAGCATATTTTCACATTTTTGTGTACCTATAAAATAAACTAAAGGTTACTGTGCTAAGAGTGTAGCTATTGCGCTAGCAGTATCACAGACAGAAGCGGACTTATGCACTCTTAGCACGGTAACCTTTATTTTATAGGTGCACAAAATTGTGAAAATATGCTCCTTTACTAAAGGTTAAAGCACTTTAACCTTTAGTAAAAAAGCATATCTTCACATTTTTGTGTACCAATAAATTAATCTAAAGGTTACCGTGCTAAGAGTGTAGTCAGTGACTCTCAGGCGGCCGTAAGAAATTTCGCCAACGCCGCGTCTCCCCGAAAGCCCTACGAGTCCTGATGGCTGGCAAAAAGAGTAAAGAAGGGAATGTTTTCTTATTGTTGACACCCTCTCACACCTCTGCCTCGTCAGGAGACAGCAAAAAATAATAAGATGGCGGATGACGTGACTCGAGGGCTTATGGACCGAGTCACGGCCGATGGTAACGCCGGCAACTTGGCGTCTCCCGAGAACGAAGATGGAGCAGATTGGGAAGGGGAAGATCGTATGACCAGATTCCAATAATATCACACAGCACTACGAATTGCAAAGATGCGTTTTCCCACCACCTCACCAAAAGCTAACCAAAAAGCAGTCTGTCGAATGGCGGCATTTACAGACCAAAACTTATCCGAACCCGGCGATGTCACACATCATTTACTCATACCTATGGAAGACAGACGAGTGCCAGAACTGTGGTTCTAGAGCTACACTCTTAGCACGGTAACCTTTAGTTCATTTTATAGGTACACAAAAATGTGAAAATATGCTCCTTTATAAAGGGTAAAATGCTTTGACCTTTAGTAAAGGAGCATATTTTCGCATACTATGGGAGTGTCGAGGAACTACAAACTCTAGTGGGGATGCAGCCTCTAGCGATCGCCTCGATCCGTGAGCGCTACTGTGTTGCTCAGCCCTGCCTTTGCAGATAAACTTTTGGCTGTCCAGCGGGTTGAGGAAGCCGCCAAGGCTCAAGAAGCCCTGACAGCTTAGGCGATACACCTTGCCCGTCCCACCAGTCGGAAGGCATTTGAATAAATTTCTTTGACTGACGACTGAACCAACTCGCTCAGCAAAGCATCTTGTTAAAAATTTTATTACTTTCAAAGTGGATGCTCATCCCGTAAATACAGGCCATGTTGTCGCCGGCCTTGTTCAACATATTTCTTAGCTTCATCCTCTCAAGCGAGATGTGCAGTTATATTTATATGCGGACGACATTACTTTTTTTTTGTCTTGTTCGCGGCCAGTAATGATCGACGTGCACTGTATCAGACACTACAGAATTTCCTAAGTTCCCTAGATATATGGCTTCAAAGTATTCACGTGTCGTTGAACGTTAATAAATGTGCGCACCAGAGATGTTCATGGGGTCACTTAATGAGCCCCTGAGTACCTCACTGGTGTATCGTCAAGAGTTCATTAGGCATCACGTATAATTGTACACTGAACTGGAAAACTCAAGTTTAACTTGTCGTGGTTAAAGCGACATGCGCAGTGCAATGGCTACGAACTTGCAAACCGTAGAATGGGATTGCGAAGAAATGCTATGATAATGATTTATGAAATATATGTGCACCCCATCATGAAATTTCGTTGCGTCTCATTCTTTGGCAACGCAGCTTATAAAGTTAGGCCCCTAATACTATTAGAGAGGCAAGCATTGCATTTGTGCATTTGCCTCCCAAAAGTTCGTAGTAAACATTATGTATATAGAAGCACGATTACCAGGCTTAATAATTAGTTTCAAAATTCTTACAATTCAAACATATTTAAAGATCTATGATTCTTCTCATAGACGACGAATGTGTGTTTTCATGAATGAAACCAGCTCACATTTGGAACACAGTGGTCGATGCTCCATATTCCTCAGATTATATTCGTACAAGCACAGCTGGAGCCCCTCAAGGCCCAAATCGGACATATTGAAGTATCATTGAAAACCGGTCAAGCTCGCATATTGAGTTCGATGGTGGTTTATTTCCTAAGGTTAAACAAATGCCTTTTCTGTATATAAATAGCCAAATAAAAGATCACCTCGGTCATATAGACATAATATTATATCGATTAACAGACGCATCGGTATCAAGGGAAAAGGCTGGTACAGCCTAGGCATTTTCTCTCCTTCTTTGACTGGTCGTTCTCATTTTGACTTCTCGACTACACTCCCACATTTATGGCTGAACTATTGCCTACTGTGTTAGCGCTCCGTACCCTTAAAGGGTCACTAAACAGGCTCCTACTTTTCTTTTTTTTTGAGCCGCCCAAACAAGCTAACTCAACCGGAACTGCAGCTTAAAGGGCAACTCAGGCGGTTTTTTCAACATGTTCTGATAGCAATGTTTTCGAATAGTACTGATAGTCCTGTAGCAGCCAGGGTGGTTCAGTTTGCTCAGAAACGCACCAATAATTTTAAATAACCGACCGAAAGGCGTGTTCAAACCGAAACCGAAACTGGTAGACGCTTCTTTCAGCGTATGCGATGACGTCCAGCCTTCACGCCGTCAAAAATATTGAGAAAAATGACAGTGACGAGGTTATCCGACTATGCATTGAGTCATGTCAGCTTTTCTGAACTTGACAACGACGATTTGAACGCTGAAGCATCGCCGTTTTGCTTTTGAAGTCCCGTAGGCTCGGGTAGGCAGTGTTGAAGGTGATGACGTCAAAAACACAGGGTGGCCCGCAGGGGAATCCGCTAAAAATTTTTTAAAATTCGTTTCCATGCAGGAAAACTAAATGACTTGCAACCGCCTCATTTGGAATATATTATTACAGTGCCGAGGAGAATACATAATGAAAATTTCATTAAAGGGGCCCTGAAACGCATTTTACGCACATTGATTTTATTGCACATTTGCTTTGTGTGGGACTTGACGATGACCGAAACACCAGTGAAAGCGGCGAAATTGAACCGTATTATATTTTAATTTGTACCTGAAATCGGTTTCCGCGCTGACTGCAGCGCCATGCATCAACAGTTTCTCCGAGCGGATATGACATCACCATGCTGCTTTGCTGCAGGTTCTGATTGGCCGGGTACAGTAGGGAATAAAAATATACATCGCACATATCGATAATGCACCGAATATAAGAAATTCCGAATTCAGAACGTGTTTTATGCTTGCTAAAGGTACAAATTTGGGCATTACAACTTCATTTTGCTTGTAACTGACACAAGGATCGCTGTGCGGCCCACGTGGTGGTTGGGGTAGGAAGGCCACAGAGGGCAGAACGGTTCCGGTTCTGCAAGATGTAAGCCGCGTTTTGATTGGAAGCAGCATGCACGCCTTGGGATGCCGATATCTGTCGTCTGCTTTTATTTTGAATTTGTAAGTTGAATAACGCGTTTGCCTGCATCGATCTCGAAAATTCTTTTTGCATTTACCTCAGAATAATACAACGAACCCGTTTCGATGCAAAACTCAGCGAGTAAAATATGGTTTCAGGGCCCCTTTAAGATCAGTGGACACTGAAAAATCGCCGGAGTTGCCCTTTAAGCGTCAATGACGTCAATTGCTCACGTCGTGTCACGTGTCAAAAGTGGACGGAGTCTCGACAGCGCGCCGCGCCTAACCTATCCTCGGCCGACCGAGAAAACGAAACCGACGCAAGCGGCCACTTAAACCCGCGTAACTTCTTTATTATTGCACCTATTCGCAAAATTTTTACCGGAGAATTTTCACATCGCACAGGATAGCAATTATATCTTTAAAACAAATTTTGGACCTCGGAGTTGTTTAGGGGCCCTTTAAAACCCATTCGTCAGATCTTATAATTACAGACTCTCTTTCGGTAAGCTCTGCCCTCCACGCGGCGCCAAATTCATCTCTCATAAATACGTTTCGTTCTGCAAACTTACAAACTATTCTTCTATTATGGGTACTAGGCCACTATGGTTCATATCTAAATGGCATGGCCTACTCATTAGCACCATCATATTTAAATGTTCCTCTGACACACGCCTAAATTTGTCAGACACTGCTTATATACGCGACAGCGTTGCGGTATAAAAATATTCGTTTACAAAATGAATTTGACTCATTCTTTCTTTATAAACATTAAGTCTTTTAACATTTAAGGTTTTGCCGGAAAAACTGTTGTGCACATCTCGGCAATTAGAAGTTTCATTCGCTAGAATACGCTGTTGAATTCCGCAATTGTATTTTGCTTTGCACAGAGCCGGACTACAGACTATGACTATTCTGCAGGAAAATCGAAACCATAGGCTACTTTTTTTTCAGACTGTCCCAGATACTCATATCAGAGAAAGAGGTACGTCGAAACTCCACTTCGGAACGTGGGAATAAAAATAAGCATACCAGTAATTTTATAATTTGTCGCGGGAATGCCTGCTCCGCTGTCTACGACTTTTTAAATGAAACAAAAAGATTGTCTTGTGAATTCTATTTATATTTTCTTTTTTTTTTTGTGCCCAAGAACCATCTTGTGCCGAAATCGACTGCCGATGCCTTCATCTTGAGACGTTTCCCTACTCTTGCATTCCTTCCATTCCATATCAGTAAGTCTGACTACTGAACCATTCAGTTGTGCTTTTTGATGATATTATTGTTTTCTCGTGTTCAAAATGCTAAATTTCATATATTTTCAGTCCCTCTTGAGTTAACTGGCGCCATAGAAAGATCATCATGACTACGAAGGAAAGGAAGAAGAACGCGAAGAACCAGAAGAGATGTGCAGAAGACGAAACAATCGAACATTATTTTTTAAAATGCAGTCGTTGATCCTCATTAAGAAAACACACATTAGAAGATTCTTTTCATAGGGTTGGGTTGCAATTCACCGTCTCTAATATTCTGTCTTTGGGAGCCTCCTCATTAGGACATTGCCACAGGGATGTGTGCTCTACTGTTTCAAAATTCATAATTGATTCAGGTCGGTTCTTTTCATAAATTCGTACTTTTCACTGTTAATTTCATCCTGATTATTCGTTTCTGATTGGTATTCTATGGTACTTCAGGCTTAACTATTTGAACTTCTGACATCTTGGCCAATCCCCCAGGGTGGGTATGTGCCAGATTTGAGGAAACAACAACAACAACAAGAAGAGGACCGACCAATAAGAAGACTAAAAAGACGCTGAAGCAGACAAAGAAGGCAATAGAAGAGGGGGAGTCGAAGAAGGAACGGAAAAACGGAAGATGACCGAAAGAGAAAAATGAGAGAGCACGTGACGCAGAAGTTTAGCTTACACTGTCACTGCGGTGTGTCCTCTGCGCAGGCCTGGGAGTCTTTTGTTATACCTGATTAATAGTCCGACTCGTGAAAATCTATGTAGAGGAGAGATTGGAGTTGGAGGTCTGTTTCGTTCAAAAATTTCGGAAGGTTTTGAACTCCCGCCCTTGCCCTGGTCATACCCTGGTTACGAAACCACCTGGGCTTCGCCTACAGTGTTTCATACTCGCGTGCTTGCTGGCTACAAATGGCGTAAGCTCTCATCTTCATTATTCCATTTTGGCAACCATGGGCTAGCAAGTCATCTTTAAAAATGGCCGCTTTGGTGCTTTACTTACGAAGACATCAAATTAGGAGAGTTCTACAGGCACACGAGTAATGCGATTTATGATCCCGCAATGCGTGACATAACGCCAGATGTTTGCAAGAGACGACAGAATTTCATACTTCGCGGTGGATCAGCCGATGCACAACAAATAAGAATCAGGGTATTCTGGTTGCACCACTACGGACTACTATATTAAGTGTTATATGCAATAACACTTCGCGACAAACGCTACATCTGTTGTTCTATCTTGTGCAATGTGTTCAATAAGATTTTACACGGCAAACGTATTTGTAAATCTTGGCGACCTGTGCCGTTTAGTTTCGCTGTTGAAGAAGTGTGATGTGCAGTTAAACACTGTGTTTACACGGTCGCGTTGAAGGCCGCGCGTTCACAGTGTGTTTTTGTTTATTTTCAGTACTCACAGTGCACGTGCCTGGATGGTGTTACTGCGGTGACTGAATATGCTTGTTGCCGTTGCATTGAACACTTTCAAGAAACGCCGTTTGCGTTCATCTCCGAGTCGCCATGAAACTAAGGGCACGCTGGAAGCGCAGGAGAAGTCATCTTTTTCTCTGCTGGTTACCCATCCTTTGTGTATTATGTGCTCCGACAGGAGCTAGGAGTGGTTTGAAAGCCCAGCTGGCGGATTCAGTGTGCAATACTAGCCATCCTGAGCAAAGGGTTTTGCTGGAATACTCCACTTCAGTTGTGCAGAACGGTACGCACTTGTTCTTTCCGCGCCTACTTGAAAGATTTGGTGAAGTCATGCAGATTGCCAATCACCAATCGACAAGGCAAGCTAAGCTGTGTGTGACCGATGAAACTTAGAAAAGATAGTGAGTCATATCTTTCAACTGCAGCATCATATGTACATAGTCAAAAGAAGATCGTGCAAGACAGGGACACAAGGGGAGAAGTGAACAACACTTCTCCCCTTATGTCCGTGTCTTGCACGCCTCTTCTTTTGACTATGGACCCTTACCAACTCGCTCAACTTTCTGTCCTTTTGAGCATCATATGTAAATTGGTATCATGTTGCTACCTATATCAGTTGGGTTTTCATTTTGAGAAATAAACATGCCAGACTTCCACGATTTTTACGAGGTTGTGGAACGTTTACTATGGTGCTTTTAGTTTGAAATGGCTTTTGTTGTTCCTAAACAGTTTACAAAGTTCACTTTTTGGAAACTGTTTTGTACACAGCAAAAGTTGAATTTTCTTTTTTCTTTTTACTTTTTTTACATAGGCCTTTGCAGTAGATTTTTGCTCAATTGCTATGCATGATTCTGCCTATCAAGATGTTTATGTTTCAATCTTTTAAACTAGACTTTGCATAGTATTTTGTTTTGTTTCCACATGTTCAGAGTGAGTATAAAAACATTGAAAAGATGAATTCATAAGGCAGCTTGTTCTGTAAATCATGTAACTACTCTGCCTTTGGGCTCAGTGATATATCCCCTGTGTGATGAATTCATACATTATCATTTAAAAGGTTGATGCTGTAGTTTTAGCGTCAACATAATTTGGTTTACTTTTATCTTTTTAAATGTCCTACTATCAGCACTATTTGCAATGACCATACCAATAAAGCCACCTCCAATTCTTACTTATTAGTAATGAAGATGCTTTGGCAAGCACCAGAAGGGGCAGTCTCATGTACATTGATTGTGTGATTTTGTTGCAGGGAATAATATGAGGCTGAAATTAGTTCATGAAGTGTGGATTGGCAAGGTTAATTTGGAAGTGTTGGTGAACCCAGGACATCACTTTCATTTCATAAGTGTTCCTTAAAGACAATAATAGAAAGGGCAACTTGAAAAAATTAAGGGGCATCTTCACTCGGAGGTGTAACGACTGTAAACAGCAAAGCTGATGGCCGCACCTAGCTTTATCTCAGTTGGGTTAAATTTTCATGAAGCTTTTATGCAGCATCACCAGCAACTGCAAAGAACACTCGGGCATTAAAGTATGCTCAGTGTTGTTTATTTTTTAATTGCCAGTCATCCCCTTCGTAGTCGTCCGGTGGTGTGACTCACAGGCCTGGGTCGTTCTGCCGGTGCCTCTTCATATGCAGTGATTTTGCTCATTTTCACGCCATTTCACTGCCGATCTACCATTGTGATACTTGGGGTCAGTCGAAAGTCATCTCACATGCTCTCTAGTAGCGGCATGGCGACTTTCATGCCACACTTCGTCTTCTTTGGGAGTGACATACTTCAATTGCCGTGCTCACTTCAGTTGATGTGTTCAGTGTGCATAAGTGGGGCATTCTATCATAAGTGGGTATTCTATCACGGAGCATTTATTACGAGGATCGGCAGTGGTGACATCACTTCCGCATCTGCAGCCTTGGCGAAACTCTGCTCAGTAGGCATCGGTGCTGCGGCTCGGCGAAGCTAGGCAGAGCTTTGATCCTGCTATTTTGCTATTTTGCTGTAGTATCTGAAGAAACATATCTGCCTTTCTCCAGTAGTGGGCAGAGGGCATGAATGCAACAAAAGGAAGAAGTCTGCTTAAATGCCTCCATATTTATGTAGTAATGGGCTGAATGGCAGATCCACCCTTATGCTCAGTAGATCCACATGTGAAAAGTAGCCTAAATCTTGTCTTGGCCAGTCCCCTTCATTGGGTATGTGCCACTTTAGAAAGGAGAAGAAGAAGGCATGAGCACAAGACAAGGAAGAAGTATGCGCACAAATGCAGCACATTGGGTGTTTCATAAAAGGAAGTGCACATGCATTAATTTCATGATGGTAATTTTGTGCATACACCTAAAGGCCAATCTCCATTTTAAGCAGCTTCGCAGTTAAAGTGAATGGAATTTAACAGTAAGTTTTAATTAATGCTAAAATAATGATGGGGTATTGGCTAGCGTGTTTTAAAGACTGATCACACTACAATTTTTGGGGATATTTTGATGAAAGAGGACTGTGGATTTCAATTTGTTGTTGAACGCAATCACATAAAGCCAACAATTAATGGAATCAAGTACCGTATATGTAAAATAAATTTTTGTTTTAAGTGTCCAGTTGAAAAACTGATAACGTAAAGGCAAATATAAGTGATAAAAAAAAACTTGCCCTTGATGGTCACCAAACCTACATCTCCAACATTTTACATATGTTGGTCTACGAATTGTGCTACCATGTCAGCTGTTCTTCTATCTATTATAGTATTTAAATAAATGTATGAGATCTAACCATGGAAGTGTTTGCCAGTGAATTATCAAATTTATTAACACATTGCATGAACCTACTTCATAATTATTTACATTGTGTTAGAGGAACAGTGGAGGATTTGCTGTGTTCTCTGTGCAGCAGTTACTTTCTTTGGTGTGCTGTATACTATAGTTAAGTACAGTCGTAATCGTGCATACTTTGGGTCTCTTATTTCAGAATATATCATCACATTCAAGCACTATTACCGGACAAATGCCCGAGACAAGTTCATCAAAGCAGCCCTCAGAGGCTCAGGAATTCATAACTGGGAGCGGTTGCCCCGCCAAAATGCAGCCACTGACTACCCCAGTGACTTTGAACTTATAAGGGTATGTGCAAAAAAAAAGAATGAAGACTGAGTGTTGGTGCTCATGTTATCATCTTTGTTATCATTGTTGTAAGTACTGTCGAGCCACTGGTGACTCCTGCTAACTGCGAATGAATTGTGCTTCAAGGTACCTACAAATTAGCCTGTCTATTCACTAGAGTGGCAAATTGGGTGAGCTGGTGTGCCCCGCCACAGGGGTTTAGTGGCTATGGCATTCGGCTCCTGGTCGCTGCGGCTGCATTTCGATGGAGGCAAAATGTTGAGGCCCATGTACAGTGTAATTTCAGTGAACTAAAGAACCCCAGGTGGTCAGAATTTCTGGAGCCTTCCGCTACGGCATATTTCATAATCGTATCATAGTTTTGGGATGTAAAACCCCAGAAATTATTACGGGTGAGCTGGTGTAACGTAATGCATGGTTGTAATAGTGCACTCAGAAAAGAAAACACAAAAAGATAACAATGAATTATATGGGGTCATTTCCTTTGCAATATTTTCTTGTTTTCTTTTCTTTATGAGCATGCTATAATGCTTATGCATTATCTGCACACTGTTTATACAGTTCTTCCACTTGCTGATGGAAAAAGGCCTTTGTCCCATCCCCATACTTTCCTTCATGTCAGAAAGGTGCAAAACTGCTGTAGCTGTTAAGATTGCAATGCACATCTTGGCATAACTTTTTCCGATATTCCAGTCACTTCATCTTTCTCTCATTGTGGCACTTGTGATTTGGGCATTCTGGAGTAATGGTATTGCTGTTTGGCCTACCCTTAGCTACTTGAAGGAACTGTTGAAGAGGGACTGGCAGCTCTTCAGGATCATCCACTGGTCAAATATGTTACACCACAGAGGAGTGTGACTCGTACACTGAAATTTCTGAATGGCAAGTAACTATTTGCCCTATCTAAACAAGCTGCACTGAAAATTCCCAGTAAAGTTGGAGTTGTAAAACCCTTTCCTTGTTCTTATGGTGCCTTAAAGGTGTACTCACATTAATTTAGGCATTTTTGTACTCTTGCTGTAAATAGGAGCACCGAAGTTAGAAACCCTAAAAAGAGTATTGTGGTGCCTCAGAATGAAATGTACTTATTTTTAACGCTGTTGCCTTAAAGACCCATTTTTGGTTTCAGTTTCGAAGAGGCGGTTTCATAGTGACATGCCAACCCAGTCTGACATCGGTCTAAGTCATGTGGGCACAGCAATTCATGACATTCGCAGCCAGCTGCTGTCAGTTGCATGTGTTTCACGGAAACGACAGTGACTTCATTGCTGCCCAGTGACTCCAACAATGATTTCTTCGATTTTGAGACAGCGGTGTTCACACGTCGTGATTGTGCATTTTGATGGGTGTGGCTTGCAGATGCTGGCGACTAAAAGTTAAAAATCAAATTACGGCACTTTGTACATGTTTCTTGACTGCGGTGCCCGGAGAGCGTTAATAAAGCATGCCAAGAACATGAAACCTGTCCCTTTTTCGCCGACATAAAATGGTGTAACTACTCCTGTAGTAAACTGTGGTGGTGTTATTCTGCCATAGGCTAATATTCTTACTTACTGTTTCTTATTCCACAGCATCCGATGAAACACCTTGCAAGGGCACTTCTTGTTGGCACTCATCACGTTCATTCTCCAGACGAAACAGCCTTGCATGGGTATGTCTCTTATTGCTAACTCTGCACTAATGCATAGATAAAAAATTCTTAAAGCATCTGTCACATTGGTGCAATTGTGATGACACCTGATTATGTGCATGTGGAGTTTTCTGTTTTCAGATTAATTGTGTACTGTTTGAGAGTGGTGTGTATGTTAGTTTGAATAATTAGGACAATATGGTTTAAATTTCATGTTCATTAGTGTTACGTACTTACTCGAACTCCTGTTCATGCAAATGAGCATGACAGATTATCCTGGCTTCTTCTTTTACTGAATGTGAACTTCAGTACATGGAACAAAACAGCAAAAGGCATTGTAACTTCATGTTAGCTTTCAACTACATATTGTGTTGTGGTTAGTATCCTGGCCGTGGCGGCTGCATTTCAATGGAGGCGAAATGTTGAGGCCCGTGTGCTGTGCGATGTCAGTGCATGTTAAAGAACCCCAGGTGGTCAAAATTTCCGGAGCCCTCCACTACGGCGTCTCTCATAATCAGAGCTGGTTTTGGGATGTTAAACCCCACAGAACAACAAAACAACAATGTTCTGGTTAGCACTAATATATGCTTTCAGTAGTGAATGTGTCTGCTGCATGCTTTAAAGGTCTGCTGAAGCTTCAAGTGAATGTGTTTAATAGTGGTTGCAATTTATCAAATATGTAGTTGGGGACCAAGTTTTATTGGACAACTGCCTTTCTTAAAACTAGGAGCTGAAAAAAAATGTGGTATTTGAAATATCTGTTTTTATGCAATATCTCCTTGGGAAAATGTAATATGCAGCCGAAGGCCAGCACTTTTTCCATTGAAGAATATTGTTTGCATAAAATTGTTTTAGAAAAAGAAAAAAAAAAAAGAAATGCTCCAGCTTTTATATAATGGTTTTGATCCCTGGAATTGAGATACGTGGAATGTAGTGCACATGTTCTAATACCACTTTCCTAGACAGTCTTAGATTTAGGTGCACATTAAAGAGCCCCTGGTGGTCAAAATTACTCAGGTGCACTACAGGGTGTGCCTCATAATCACATCGTGGTTTTGACACATAAAGACCTATAAGTTATTATTTTTATGTGTATGTCATTTAGCCTGGTAGGGTGCCTGTAAGGCACACCATGGTCACATAACCCATAGACGTTCTGGTAATAATACCTAGAGGGAAATGTGGTGCCATCGTTTATGCAAGTCTGTGCCATTATAAATGACAGTATACTTGTCTGCAAGGCTTGCATAGGCTTGTGCTAAGGTGTGGATACAGCTTTATAAATAAAGCTTCCCTAAAGCACTGCCTTCAAAAATGGGCCTCATTCACCATTATTACGTCTTACAATAAAAGATTAACTCACTTACAGGGCATAATCAAATAAAAAAAAAAAACAGAGAAACTGCTGCAGAGTGAGTGCTGACATCCAGGGACTCGGGAGCGTTTTTTTGGAGTGGGGGGACGGGGCTGAGTATTGTCGTCTTTTTATGTTGTGTTTATAATTTATTTGTCTTCAATATTACTTGATTGTTATTTAATGATATCAGTGAATAATGTGTCAATTAATTTTAGTGGTATTAAATTTTACATATTTGCATCCTCGCTTCTTTCACATAGGTGTACACTGTAAAAATGGTTCAAAATTTTGGAAGTACTGAAAACCTGTGCAGACCACGCAACGGTCCAGTGCTTTGGAAAGCAGTGGATCACACAACCACCAGCTTGAAAATTCTTGTAAAATATTTCAGCATAAACGGTTGGAAAGTGGAGGGCCCTGACCCCTCTGGAAAAATGTTAGGGGGGCGACTGTCCCCCCTGCCCCCCTTGTTCCAGAGTCCCTGCAGACATCATCTGTGTTCTAACTTTAACGGCTCATTGCTGCTTTTTACATTTCATAAAACCGTGTAAAGTACAAGCAGCCATTCTCAAAACTTAATAAAGCTTTCTTCTGCTTAATGCTAACAAAAAAAAAATATTTGAGGTGCACTTCCCCTAATGGGAAAATGGGGCAAGCGAAGCTTGGCTTGTATATGTGCCTTATTCTTTCTTTTCTTTTTTTTCTTTCCTTCCTTTTTATCTCTTTCTTTTCTGCTTGCTGTCTTTCTTGCTGTCTTCCCTCTACCTTTCTTTCTCTCTGTTGTTCCTTCTTTCTTTGTTTCCTGCTTTAATTTCTTTCTTTCTTTCTTTCTTTCTTTCTTTCTTTCTTTCTTTCTTTCTTTCTTTCTTTCTTTCTTCCTTCCTTTCTTTGGTAGAATATCCAAGGGTATGACTCAGATGTGGTCACATATCCTTCTGCTGAGAGTGCACTGATGAGTGTGCACGTGTTATAGGCGCTTGCCTTGTGCTGTGTCTACTTCATGTGTTTAAAGCCTTTAAAGCCTGCATATGGAAAACCAGTTGCAGGTCTCGCAGCCTGCCAATTGGTAGTTCATACGTGCAGCCCAACGACCTATTCTGATTTTCGTGCATCTTCAACATTTTGTGTCGACCATGACAACGCAGGCTAGCCTAAGCTTTGCTTCAATATTGCTCATTACGGGCTCTTTCCTTGCAATATTACCATGGGGAATGCTTCAAGCTGGACGTGCCTTCATGGTGTCTGGGCTCTTCGTGTATGATGCCAATCCAAATCTGAAACATCCTGGAATCCTTATGCTTACGACAGTTTTGCATTTCCAGTTTTTGCTCTTCATAATTGTAAGAAACTGTGACGTAACTTGAACAACACATCTTGAGCTAGTTGGTTCATCACAAGACAGAAACATTGCACACTTAACAAGGACAAAGAAAGGTAGGATGAGGCGCATCCTACCTTGTGCCTTGTCCTACCTTTCTTTGTCGTGGCATAGTGCACGCTGTTTTTTACTTCTATGATGCAACCTAAAGCTGGACACCTGCAATGGTGTCAGCCACTTTTTCCTCGTTAATACTGAACCTTGCCACTCTGTGAAAAGACCTCACCTTCTGAAATCATGCAATGGCCTTTTCAATTTTTCTGCCCCGTTATACTATAAAGCACTCAACTTTACAGTTGCAGTGTAGCAATCAGTTGCTGTACTTTATATGCTGACATTGGCCTGGACTTGAAGCAAACCTCTATATATTAACGCGATAGCGTTAGAGAGCTCGTTCCGCAGAAATACCGCCATCGGTGACGGCATCGAAAAATAACAGCTCCAAAAATGGACAACTATGTCCATCTAGTGGAAAACATATCAAGCAATGTTACGACTACTATGGCCTACGAGACGACGGGGGCACCCGCCATCTCGGAGGCCATGCGACTTCAGCAGAGCCTATAGACCTATTCCACCAGCCTACGTCACGAACATGCGGTGGCGCTGTCGTCGGGAGCTTTGGTTTCGCATGGTAGGCATCAGCCGGCGCGCCTACCATAGCAGCCGCTGCATTTTCGCTGGTGTGGGCGCTGCTCACCGCCATGCAATGAAGAAAAAAGTGTTCACCGATGACCTGCGCCGTGGGTTGGTTGCTCAGCAACCAACAAGATATGTGTGATAGGTTTTTATTGGTTTCCTGATTATGTCTGTCTTAAGGAAAGGGACGAACCTGTAACGCTGGCTCATTGGTTATGCGCCAAACATATTCGTCACGACTAAGCATATGTGTAATTATTTAGCATTAGTGCAGCTTGTTTCATTTGAGAGAAATAGCAGTCACAAGTTTGTCAACTGCAATGCTCGACACCAAGTTTCTTGGCATAAACAAAGTGTGGACACAGAGCGACGACTCTATACCGCAAAGCGCGCACTACATTAGCTTAGAACGATGTGCATAATTAATCGCGGTCGTCGTGTATTATTGAAGTGAGGAAGTTATAGATACGTCATACGAATTTCATTAACTCAAGTGAAATAAATATATAAGAGCCTAATTCACGTAGCTGGGAGCGAAAGGCCGATTACAGCGATGCTTTTGCAAATCGCTTGCGGCTGCGGTAGCATATGCATAAGAGAAGTGTATTGTGCAATGCTGTAGTGGTTGTGACGCGCTTTACATTTTTCCAATCGTCAGCCTGCTCTAACTACACGCCTGAAATTCACCACGTCGTTTCAGGACTTTAACGCCTTCACGATCGCAACTGAGCGTATATGGGCAGAGCCGCGAGCCGCGGTTACGCTCGCCTTGCTAGCGTTTATTCGAGAGCCTTGACCTTGGCTCTTAATTGTTTGTGTGTGCATGTGTGCACATGCATGTTATCACAGCCGCATTTACATAGATGATAGCGTCACCAATATTGCTCTTTTTTATGCTTGAGTAACTAATCCGATACGCACAAGGATTTCGCGTAGGGATTAGAGGCTTTAGTTCGAAACAGTATTTTAGCTGAGGCATTTGCAAGTCGTATTTGTCTAAACTCGTCTCCAGGTGGTTCATGCTTGCGCTAGTTACCAAATTAAAGCATACGCATGAAGCGATGCCGACATGATAGCTCGCGATCATTCGCATCATGTGGGAAGGTGCTTGTCGTTTCAGTTTCTCACATTTTGTCATAGCTGGGCGTCGGTGTATTCTTTTCTACATGCATTTAATGCTTCCTACAGAGTTAATGCAACTTCATCTCACGCGGCTGCCTCTCGCAAACTGTTGTATGCACGCCGTCGGCACTCTGTCGCCCCGTGCTCGGAGGCAGCTGTCGCACACGCTTCGCTGGCGGCGGTGGCGCGACCATGCAGGGCCGCGGCAAGCGGTGGGCGGGGCCTCTGCGCCGCGCCATCGATACAAGCCCTAGTTATATCGCTGGTACCTACCACTGTTTACAAACATGGAATAGGTCTATATGCGGTCTGGTCGGATGCTCTGCATCCACTTTTTTAGCATTTCGTTCTCACGACACCATTAAAGAAGTGAAGTACTGCAGTTGCCATTTCACCGACCATAAGGCGATGCTTTTGCGGTTGGCCAGAAGAGGTCTCCAGAAGAACAAATCGAACAGCTGCCAGATAGTTAACGCAAGAAGGATGACAGAATGTGACCATTTACAAATAAAAGTGTCATGCCTACGCGAAGTTCATAATACAGGACCATGTGACTACATCACTGTACAAAATTTTCATGAAGTTGATATAAAAGTGCTGTTAAATAGATCGAAAACCTCTACCATTACTATAGATACGTCGCGCGCATATGTGTGTGTGTCTGTGTCTGTGCGTATGTGTGTGTGTGTAACAACACACATTAATAAGTATGCACTGAGTGGTTGAAGTGCACACTAGGGGCCAGATTTCGCTATCGCGTTCAACTCTTAAAGGTGAAGCTTAAGGGTCCCCTAATTTTTGCTGATTATGTAGAAGTTTGCTTCAAGTCCAGGCCACACTGGTCTTGCAGTGTCAGTGAAAATAGCAATCATGACAAGAAATGATTTCCTGTGCTTTCTAGGAATTAAAGCATGCTATTTGAAGTGTTGGTTTGACTGCTGTTAACTGAACATAAGAAAAGGTAAAAAAAGCTGTGCCAGTACTACTTTGAGATACATTGCTATGGTGCATCAAAAGGTACTGGAGCAGCAGCAGCAGCAGCAGCAATTGCAGCAGCAAGGAGATATGAAGAGCAGCTAAGAAGAGAAGAATGACATGCTGTGCTGCCATGTATGCTTGCTGCCCGGCTACCTCACGTAAACGTTCCTACATGCCCCGTAACAATATTTTTAGCTGCCATGAAGTACCACATATTGAGGCGAAGCTTCTTTAAAGTAGCCTGCGACGTCGTGCTTGACACACAAAAACTCAAGCCATGCGAAAGTAAAAATTAGTTGTCAGGCTGCAGATTCAAACCACCAACCACCAAGTTACGGGACCAGCAAGCTAACCGATTCAGCCACTCTCGGTTCATCAAACATGAGCTTTAAAGTGGGGTTTCATATAAATGAAGAAGCACATTCAGTGCAAGGCACATGGCCGTAACACATGCACGCTCTTCAGTGCATGCTCGGCAAATAAACATATATATAATAAGAGTTTATTCCTCTGTAAGAATCAAAAAGCCAGTGCAATCACTCACGTCCCAGTGGGGTACTCGGCCCACCGTATTGAAGTGTCCACCTTAATGTAGTGAGTTGCCTTGACGTAACGCCACCCAGAGGGTGCATCTGCTTTGACACTGCATCCCACTCCTATAGTCTGTCAGAGCACCTTCTTTGTACCCCTTCTTTCATAGCTCCTGCTGTCTCAACGGGGTGGCACTTGTTGCGTCCGCAAAAACCTGGAACCACACAACCCCAATTGAACATGCCGCTGCGGCATATCTAAACAATGCCACCTCCATTGCACAGCTCGTGTGGTGCATTGTAAAGCCAGCATTTTGGTGGTGGGTCCTTATTGACAGCACACTTGGTGCCATGTCGCTTTGAACAGATATGCAGCAGCAAAAGACACTGCATCTGTTCAACAGCCAGCTACAGCGTGACAGCCAACATGACAGCCAACATGACAGCCACGAGCAGGTCATGAGAGAGGCAAAGCGTTGGCCCATGGTTTTCTCAGACCTGTGTGCCACTTAGAGGGTACTCTACTGAAAGCAGGTGCAAATGCTAATTTTGGGGGAAGAGTAGCAAAGGATGATAGGAGAGGGTGGTGAACGGTTGAATCAGGCTCATCAGGCTGGCATTGTTTTTGTAGGGAAGGTGCTATATGAACATATCTGAGCCAAATGGGTCCCTCCGATTTTCTGCCAAAGAGAGAACGAAGGAATGAAAGAAGTATGTCGAGAAAGAAAGAAGGAATGGAAGTAGGAAACAAAGAAAGAATTAACGGCAGACGGACAGAAAGAAAGGTACAAGAGAAAGAAGGAAGGAAATGAAGACAGCAGAAAAGAAAGAAAAAGCATGCACATGCCAAGCTTCACTTGCTCCCATTTTCCCAATAGGGGAAGGGCTGCTCAATTTTTATTGTTTTAGGGGACGTACTAACTTCTTTTATATCATTGTTGTTCTTTAGAGGGTATGGTTTGCACAAAAGCTGTAATTAAGTGCGTATCTGCTTTCAAAAGGAGTCGCACATCTATGTCGGTGCAGCAATTGTAAGGAGCCTTTATTTAGCTTCAATTGCCATATAATTTGTCATTTCTCACACATAAGCAAGTTGTTATGTGGGGTTTAACGTCCCAAAACCAGCTCTGATTATGAGACGACGTAGTGGAGGGCTCCGGAAATTTCGACCACCTGGGGTACTTTAACGTGCACTGACATCGCACAGCACATGGGCCTCAACATTTCGCCTCCATTGAAATGCAGCCGCCGCGGCCGGGATTCAATCCCGCGACCCTCGGATCAGCAGCCGAGTACCATAGCCACTAGACCACCGTGGCGGGGCACACATAAGTGAGTGGCAGCAGCTAGAGTTAGACCACCGTGGCGGGGCACACATAAGTGAGTGACAGCAGCTAGAGTTTGGCTTATTTTAAAAAGCGGAGCATTGTAAGAAGGTCAACTTAATTTTGGATGTCAGCCCAGATGTTTTGCTGTGTCATATCGTGTGTGGTCAAAATACTGTGGGTGCTTATTATACACGTCTGCTTCCCCTGCACATTATCACCACCATCCTACAGAGATTGCTCTTCATCTTAATTCCTCATGCTCATCATTGGGTGTGTGCCTTAGCTGGTTTGATGCTGAGTACCCAGCATCGTCATCATCATCATCAGCCTACCTTATGTACACTGGAGGACGAAGTCGTCTCCAAACATTCTTTACCCTTTCCTGTCCTGCGAGAGCTGATTCCATTTCTTAAATTTGTCACCTCATCTTACTCTCTATCGTCAATGGCTATGCTTCCCCTCTCTTGGTATCCATTCCGTCATTCTCATTGTCCGTCGGTTATCTAGCCTCTTCATCATGTGACCTGCCCATGTCCATTTTTTCTTCTCAACGTTCATTATTATGTCAGCTACCCTCAGACCAAATCAAAGTCGTTCCAGCACAGACTCCACAATACTGCTGAGCATCTCACCTCAAATGTGAATAAATGTAAATTAGTTTAGGTTGCATCAAAGTGTAATAAAAGCTCACTGCACATATTATACACAGGAAGTGTTATACACCTGTGTGCAATGTATGTGTTGTTTGTCTTGGGGCAGTATTGTATAAGCAAGCACAGTCTACCATAAAGTGTTGGCTTTCATTATTCTCGAATGTGCCATGACTTATGGCATACCAGCCTTTTGATGATGTCAGTGCTTCAAGCCAGTGAATTTGCGAAACATTGCAAAGCATTCGTTTATAGGTGGTTTCCGTGCGGATTGTCATGAAGAAATGGCTGGCCACATGAAAAAAAATTAACGATCCTGCACTGGTCTCTGAACAAGAGCATCTTTCGTCACTCAAGTCGACCATACGACCATGTCGAGCACCTCTCTCTGCATGGGGGTGGGGAGGACCCTTCGCAGCTCTTTTGTGTCGCTGACCTGCAGTGCTTTGCGTGACTTCGTAGAAAAGAAACTCATTTCCCCCCTGGAAACACACCAGCCAATTTCCGAAAAAAGAAAAAGCGAGGAGGACGTCCTCGTCCAGCATAGCATCGCGATGCAAGCGATAGATCGTAAAAATATCCCACTAATGAGATACTAACACATTTTGCAAGTATACCTCGATATTGTCGCGATGCAGGAACAGCACAAATCAGCAGCAGGAATCACGAACACAGAGCTGGTCACTTTAATCGAAAAGAACACCGAGTGATCACGCAGGGATCTCGTCTTCTTCTTAGTTCCCGTGATCTTCTTCTTTTGTGCGTGGAGACTGGATGTGGCATTTGCCTCCCCCCATGGAGACAGCATCGTCCCGATGCTCGACTGCAATACGCCGCAGTAGAAATGTAGTGTGGCACACATTATTCAGAGCAGTAGGGCTTCATACGCACAATGTGCACAACATCCGGTTTAGGAGGACGCGTTCTTGAGGAGCTATGAGGTATGACTTCATAGTTCACATCGCTGAGGCGTCGCACAACCTCATACGGACCGAAGTACCGCTTCATTAGTTTTTCCGAAAGTCCGCGTCGACGAACAGGAGTCCAAACCCACACTTTCTCGCCGGGTTGATAGGTCACAAATCGGTGCCGCAGGTTATAACGTTTTGCGTCAGAATTTTGTTGCCTGGTGATACGGACGCGCGCGAGCTGGCGCGCTTCCTCTGCACGCTGAGTGAAAACATCGGCGTCCGTATCCATGTCGTCGCACTCATGCAGTAACATTGCATCAAGCATAGTCGTCACCTCTCGGCCATAAAGAAGGCTGAATGGCGTCCTTCGCGTCGTTTCTTGCTGTGCGGTGTTATAGGCGAATGTAACGTACGGTAGAATGTCGTCCCAATTTTTGTGGTCGACGTCAACGTACATACTAAGCATATCCGCCATAGTCTTGTTCAGGCGTTCCGTGAGACCGTTAGTCTGCGGGTGGTAGGCCGTCGTCTTTCTGTGAGCTGTGCCGCTGAGATCAAGTACGGTCTTGAGCAGTGTAGACGTGAAGGCAGTACCTCGGTCTGTTATTATTACTGTAGGAGCTCCGTGCCTCAGAACGACGTTTTCAATGAAAAACCGTGCTGCTTCTACTGCCGTGCCGCTTGGTAAAGCTTTCGTCTCTGCGTAGCGTGTTAGATAGTCTGTAGCTACTATGACCCACTTGTTGCCTGAAGACGAATTTGGAAACGGTCCCAGAAGGTCCATCCCTATTTGGGCAAAAGGCACCGGGGGCACTTGAACTGGTTGCAATAACCCAGCTGGTTTTAAGGGTGGCGACTTCCGTCGTTGACATTCGAGGCACGTGCGCACGTAATGTTTCACAATCGCCGTAAGCCTCGGCCAATAGTATTTCTGCTTGATTCTGGCCACTGTGCGTGTGTATCCGAGGTGACCAGACGTCGGCTCATCGTGGCAGGCTCCCAGTACTTCGTCACGCATAGACGTCGGGACGACGAGCAGATAGGTGCTTCCGTTAGATGAAAAGTTCTTTTTGTAGAGCACGTCGTCGCACAAGCAGAAGTATGGTAGGTTTCTTGCGAATGGCCGAGGCACGCTAGTGGTCCGTCCTTCCAGAAAATTAATGAGTGGAAGCAGGTCAGTGTCTTCATGTTGCTGACGCGAAATGATAACCGTGTCGACAACCCCTACGAAAGCCATGTCGTCATCATCTGTGTCTTGGTGCTCTATCGGTGACCTTGAGAGGCAGTCTGCGTCGGAGTGTTGTCGTCCGGATTTATAGACCACCGTCATGTCAAATTCTTGAAGCCGTAAACTCCACCGTGCTAGCCGACCACATGGGTCCTTCAAGTTGGTCAGCCAGCAAAGGGAGTGATGGTCGCTTACTACTTGAAAGGAACGGCCATATAGGTATGGCCGAAACTTCATAACCGCCCAGACGACAGCAAGACATTCCTTTTCGGTCGTAGAGTAGTTAGATTCAGCACGCGAGAGCGTTCTACTTGCGTATGCAATTACTCGTTCCGCCGAGTCTTGCCACTGGACGAGTACAGCCCCAAGGCCTACGTTGCTGGCATCCGTGTGAATCATGGTAGGAGCGTCTTCGTCAAAGTGGGCTAGCACAGGAGGTGTCTGTAGGCACTGTCGGAGATGATCAAATGCCGCTTGTTCTTCTTCGCCCCATACAAATGCGACGTCGTCCTTTGTCAGGCATGTTAACGGCGCAGCGAGGTGCGAGAAGTTGGCTATAAATCGTCGGTAGTATGCGCAGAGGCCTAGAAAACGCCTAACTGCTTTCTTATCCTTTGGTACTGGAAATTTTGCAACGGCCACAATCTTGTCGGGGTCAGGAAGAACACCTTTGTGGCTCACAACATGGCCTAGGAATTGAAGTTCTTCGAAACCGAAATGACATTTCTCCGCTTTCAGTGTTAGTCCGGCGGACCGAATTGCTTGAAACACCGACAGAAGCCTTCTTAGGTGCTCCTCAAACGTTTCTGAAAAGACGATGACGTCGTCTAGATACACTAAACACGTCTGCCACTTTAGGCCAGACAGAACTGTGTCCATCAGCCTTTGAAACGTTGCCAGAGCAGAGCACAATCCAAAGGGTAAGACCTTGAATTCATAAAGTCCGTCAGGCGTCACGAAAGCGGTCTTCTCTCTGTCTCGTTCGTCGACCTCAATTTGCCAATAACCGCTTTTTAAATCCATCGATGAGAAGTAGCGTGCATGCCTCATCCGGTCCAGGGAGTCATCGATACGGGGCAATGGGTACACGTCTTTCTTTGTGACCCGGTTCAGTTTGCGGTAGTCCACACAGAAGCGTAGGCTACCGTCCTTCTTTTGAACTAGTACAACCGGCGATGCCCAAGGACTTTTTGACGGCTGGATGACGTCATCGTCAAGCATCTGCTTCACTTGTTGTTGGATAGCCTCGCGTTCTTTAGGTGAGACACGATAAGGGTTCTGCCTGATGGGTCGTGCCGTCTCCTCCGTTATAATACGGTGCTTTGTGAGTGGCGTTTGATTGACCCGTGAAACCGACGAGAAACAGTCTTGAAACTGGTTCAAAAGGTCAAGAAGACGCTGCCTCTCCGACGGCGGTAAACTTGCGTTCACATCAAGAACAGGTGGTGCTATAGAAGTGTCCTGCTCGCCCTGCTGTACTGCAAAGCATTCGCGGTACTCTGCAATTCCGTCGAGGTAAGCAACTGTAGTGCCTTCGGTAATGTGGCGCCGTTCCTTGCAAAAGTTCGTCAGAAGAATATCGGCTTGCCCATGCACCACACTGATGAGACTTCTGGCTACAGCAACACCTCGAGTGAGCAGAAGTTCAGGGACTTGCTCAGCGACGCCGTCTCCATTATGCTGCGTGGTGCACCTGACGGGGACGAGGCGACAAGATAACGGCGGCACGGTCACGTCCTCAAGGAGGCACAAGGGCTTTCGCTGTAGTTGTGCAGGGCCGGTATCTGATAAGGGTTCCAAAAGTGGACTGGTCCACTTGCCCGCGCGTGATTGGGTAAAACCGCGCTTGCGTCAGCAAAAGAGCCATTGTGACCAATCAGGTGAGGCCAAGTGGACCGGTCCACTTCGGGAACCGTTATAAGATATCGCCCCAGTTTCATCCTTCGAAAATGTCAGCAGACCTTCTGGTATATTGATGATTGCACCGTATTCGCGCAGGAAATCCATACCCAAGATGGCCTGTTTGCAACACTCGGGAAGAATAACAAAAGTTGCGACATATGACGATTCCTCTATGCCGATCCTTGCTGTGCACTTTCCAATGGGTGTCAGTAGCCGGCCACCAGCTCCCCTAATCTGCGGCCCCGTCCACTCTGTTCTAACTTTCCTTAGTTTATGCGCCAAACTCTCACTCATAATTGAGAAGTCCGCACCAGTGTCTACCAGAGCCGTCACTTCATAACCGTCGACTGTAACTCGTATTTCGGCGCTTACAATTTCGGCGCTCGTCAAATCGTCGGACTTTGTCGGCTCTTCCTTCATTCGCAATGGGGGATTTTCAGATTTTCGACGAGTGGCAACCTCCCCCCCAAAGGTCGCTGCTTTTAGTTTCCCCGGCGGGGGCTGGGAGATCGCCCTCTGGCAACGTCAGCGGCACTTCGTCGAGTTAGCGGAGAAGAAGAACGTCCAGGAGAGGGGGAGCGCGGCCTGAAAACAGGGGAATCGTCGCGCCAGCTTGACGCATTCGCGTCGACGTTGGGTCGGCTGTTCGAGCGACGAGGAGCAGCGGATGGAAATCCTTGCCCTGCGACTCGATAAGGGCAATGGCGACAAACGTGGCCTGCTTCTCCACAATGGAAGCACAGGGGCCTGTAGTCCGGAGTGCGCCAAATGTCAGTTTTTCGGAGCGGTGGTCGCGTTGGAGCTCCCCTGTAGTACCAAGGTACTGTCGGCGGCTGCTGCTGGTAATACTGCGGTGTCGGCGCAATAGGCGGCGGTTGCTGCTGGTAGTACTGCAGTGTCGGCGCAATAGGCGGCGGTCGACAGACAATTTCTGCGTAGCTGGGATTACGCGTTTCGATGGGTTGTTCGGGAGGTGAAAGCGCTTGCCTTACCTCCTGGCGCACAACTTCGGAGACGGACGCTACCGTGCGTTCACTCGGCGTAGCGAGGAGCTTCTTCACCTCTTCACGGACTATGTCTCGTATGAGCTGGCGCAAACCCTCGTCAGTTGCTGGAACCGCCGGCACGGCTGCGGCGCTGGTTGATACACTGCTGTTGACACGGTCATACTGACGGTACCGTAGCTGTAGTGCACGTTCGATGGCCGTCGACTCCTTCAAAAATTCGTCAACATTTGTTGGCGGGTTTCGCACAAGACCGGCAAACAGCTGCTCCTTCACACCGCGCATGAGGTGACTGAGCTTCTTCCCCTCGGACATATCCGGGTCTGCTCGACGAAATAGACGGGTCATGTCCTCAACAAACATGGCCACTGTTTCGTTGGGTTTCTGAACGCGAGATTCGAGTAGTCGTTGAGCTTGCTCTCGCCTTTCGCTGCTTCCGAACGTGTCTAGAAACTTCCGGGTGAATTCTTCCCAAGATGACCAGTTTCCCTCACGGTTTGTGAACCACGTTCGGGCGCCGTCCAGAAGAGAGAAGTACACGTGAGTCAACTTTTGACCGGCGTTGGCGCTCCAGCCATTCACACTGGCCACGCGCTCGAACTCCTCGAGCCAGTCCTCGGCGTCTTCATAGGCGTTGCCGTGAAAGGGCGGAGGCGATCGAGGATTCGAAACAGTCACCTGTGTCGGGCCTGGGTTTGCCATGGCTTGGGTACTCCTCTCGGACACAGTTGCAACCTCTGGTAGCGGACCGCACTCTGGGCTCAGGCCTAACAGGCGGCAGCTGGCGCGGTGAACTGGCGTTTCAACACGCGGAACTCGCTCTGTACTGGATACGGTGCTGCGAAGAGGTGTTCCGAACATTTACCCCGCACCTCCACTAGTGTCGCGATGCAGGAACAGCACAAATCAGCAGCAGGAATCACGAACACAGAGCTGGTCACTTTAATCGAAAAGAACACTGAGTGATCACGCAGGGATTTCGTCTTCTTCTTAGTTCCCGTGATCTTCTTCTTTTGTGCGTGGAGACTGGATGTGGCAATATAGAGATACGGATAGTCGAAAGTTTTTTTGAGCAACATCGCAATATTTTGTACCGCGATACTGCGGGTGTTGCTGCTGGATATATTTTTGAAAAAGGAAGTAACTGTAACGGTGTTTCCAGTTACAGTTACTGTGTAAAAAATAACAATGTTACAAGTTCCTCTAAATTAAAGGTAGCTAGTTACAGTTATAAGTTACTGAAGATAGTAACTAATTACGGGTAACACGTTACTAGTAACTAGTTACTGCCCAAGACTGGTTGTAGGCATTTAGACTCATCCAAGCACTTACGTGGGTGTGCCTCTTAAAGAATAATATATATGCGGTATGTCATGGAGTGAATTCTGGCTGCAGTGTATGCCACTCTTTTTATTGCCTTATGTGATGCACTGCTGAAGGAGCACTGCTGAATGGTTACCACTTGCATCCTTAATCTTAATGTCTGTTGATATGTACAGTGCAACTTCTTGTTTTGTTGGTATGCAGGACAGTGCCTTTGCACATGAACTGGAGCGTAGCCCGCAACGCAAGCTTATGCGTGTTATTCCTAGGCAAATCACAAAGGCGCTACAAGCTGATGTTCTCTGGAACCTTGGAATCAGAGGTATGTAGCTTGCAAAGGTAGCTCATACTGCCAGTACTTGTCTGTCTTAAAGGGCCCGGCAACACTTCTTCAAGCAATCCTCTAGTGACCCCGCTACAGGTGTTTATTGCCCCAGGAACCGCATTCTGCAAGAGTTTTTCAAATCCGTCGAGTCTCAACAGAGTTACAGGACTACATATGAGCAGAGTTCCACCATCTGAGTGCCTTCTTTCTTCTTCCATCTTGAAGAGTGTGTGGGAAGCTATGCTGGTACATCAGCATACATCACGACCTTGAGCATTTTTTCTCTATCTCTCTCCCTCTCTGTTCTTTTGTAATGACAAAAGGATGCCGTTGGTCACAGGGAAATTACCGTATTTACCCGCATAATTTGCACCCTCACATAATTTGCGCGCCCCTAATATTTAGCCAGATTTTCAAAAAAAAAATAAAAAAAATCCTTGCATATTTTGCGCTCCCCGTTCCTAGCTTGCCAGCGCGCATGCATGGACAGACAGCCACGCTGCCACGCCCCTCGCTGCGCAGGCGAGCGCAGTCATACGCAAAAGGAGCTGCGAGTGCAATGCCCCTTTTTCAGATTCTTTTCTCCAGAAGCCCCCGAAGCCCAAAGTACGGTCGCTAGAATAAAAGCATGCGAGTGGGGGCGACGAAAATGGCTGAAGCAGAGATCAAACGAGCCCGGCCTATCCCCGTTGCTCGGAGGGCGGATGTGATAACATCACCCCGATCGGGACACCTGCCGTCGATGCAGGGAGGAAAGGCCCCGCCCGTATTTAACGCGCATGAAAAGATGCAAGGCGGGGGGGGAGGGGAGAGTGTCGCACGGCTGCCAAGCGATCGCATGGCTGCCGAGATACTGCTGTTAAGAGCACAGCATGTAGAAGTGTTTACGAGCCGCCCGCTGATGGCTGCCGAAATAGTGCTGGCGCACGTGCTATCTCAGCAGCCATCAGCGGGCGGCTCGTAAACACTTCTATGTGCTGCACTCTCAATGCGAAGGGACTGCGAAAAGTGTCCCTGGAGCAGCCGTATTCTCTTACACCAGCGTTTTGCAGTGTTCCGTGAGATTGTATCAAAAAGAGTTACCGCGCTAGTTGCATTATATTACACGTTATTTCAAACGTGTTCATGAAATATCCACATAATTTGCCCTTTTCTGAGCTCTAAAATCACGAAAAAAAGTGCGCAAGTTACGCGAGTAAATGCGGTATTATATGATGTCAGGATGTGGAGGCACCCCACGGCTTCACAGTAACTGCAGTAACTACACAGCACAACCTTGCCACCCCGGCATCCTAGCACAGCATCAAGCATAATGGCTCTGTGACAATGTGGATCGTGGCATGTGGTGGTGACAAGGCAGTGTGTGACAAACAAGCTTATCGGGATCATGATTGTGCGGCAACAACAAGAGGGCAATTACTGACGGTGGCTATGGAAGAAGACCACGTGCCCATAAGAGAAAACAAATGATAAAAAGAGAAAAAGGAAGTGACGTATAAGGAATGCAGAGCGTTAGAGTTAGTGGAAGTCTCGAACCACAGCTTTCTGACCAGCGATTCAAGGCTTGGGTACTGGTGAGCAGGTGTCCTGCTGCTGTGCAGACCTTTGGCTGAGAACCAGGGGTGCCTGAGCTACCTGCTGCCGGTTGAGCCAGATGTTCTAGGAGTCAAGGCATTCCAGAAGTGACTGGCCAGCAATGGCCTGGTGCTCTGCCACCCTGCTGTCTCCTGGTTCTACATTGTGGCTAAGTGTGGCATGGTGGGGACGGCACAGTACATGGCTGTCACAAGCAGCATCACCTGGTCTGCTGAAGTGTTGGACCGCGCAGCAATGCAGCTGCTACTAGGACCATCACAGCCAGTGCTTCGATGATGGCCAAGAGTACAACCAGCGAGTCGCAATGCATGAGGGCTAGGCACGTAGCTGAATGGGTGGACAGATTTTTTTTAGAATTGTACGTAGTCCGCGTGCTTGTACTGTGTTCTATACCCTCTAACATGTCTGTGTAGAGTCTGTGTTACATGTAAAAGGCCCCTGTCTGTCGTGTCTTTATTAACAAGATCCTGGGTCAAAAAAATGCCAAGTTTCCATCACAGGCTGTTGCAGAAACAGTGATATGCATTAGTAAGTGCAGTGGGCTTAGCACGAGAGAAGTGACTGACTCGGGCATGTGTGCTTGAAACAGCACTGGTGAAAACACTCAGCACCACCTCACATGCATCAAGGAAAAAAGCAAAGCAATGAGCAGACGACCATTAATCATTGCTGGAAGTGCAAAAGTTGATACCTTCTTTGGTGTTTGTAAAAATAGAGTCATAGCCACTTTTTATTTATTGAACTCAAAATGAAAAATTGAAGCATTACTGAGGCTCTCGCCATCATGTAATCAGCCAATGCTAGTTTATGGTTAAACTATGTAGTCAGTTCTACTAATGGCTTTACTTGGCAAGAAAAAAAGCAGGCAATTTTAGTCTTTATTTAAAACTAAATTAGAAATTTCTTGCCATGTGCAATGCAATAATATTTGGCTCACATGTTCACAGGGGCTTTGACTACTAATCGACAGCATTTTTGACTATGTTAAAAACTGTTGCAGGACTCTTTAGAAGTTTTCATTAGCACTGCTCAACTTAGTACCGTATAATGTGGAATATAGGTCGAGGCGGAATATAGGTGGACCCCCCTACCTTGACCAGCAAAAAAAAAAAAAAAACACACACACACACACACACACACACAGGGAACTGTTTACTGGTGCACTTTATTCAGTCCTCCGAACTGTCGGAGCTCTCCTCCGAGGACGACTGCTTTTCGCTAGCCGCCTCCCACAGCATGTCGTCCTCGGTGCCGTCGAGAGCGTTGCTGATGCAGCACTTTTTGAATGCGCGCACCACCATTTCTTCAGGCAGAGACCTCCATGCCTCGGAGACCCAAGCACAAACTGTCGCGAGAGGTGGCCTGCGCAGCCGGCCTGTCGGGGTCTTTGGGTTGTCGCCAGCCATCCATTCATTGTATGCAGCACGCACACGGTCTTTAAAAGGCTTGTTGAGGACGACGTCCAACGGTTGCAGCGTTGACGTCATCCCTCCCGGAATGACGACAAGATCGCTCTTCCCGTCGCGAAGCGCCTCCTTCACCGATGTCGTCAAATGCCCACGAAATGCATCCAACACGAGCATGTTCTGGCACTGCAGGAGGGCTCCGGGCTGCCGGTTCCACACTGTGCGGATCCACTCGCGCATTAGGGCCTCGTCCATGTACCCCTTCTCGTTTACGCGGACGACGACATCCCGCGGGAAGGCCTCCTTCGGCAGCGTCTTCCGCTTAAAGATGACGAACGGGGGCAACTTTCTGCCGTCGGCCGTGCAGGAAAGCATCACGGTGAAGCGCGAATGCTCGCTTCCGGTCGACAGCAGCTTCACCTCCTTTGCCCCGCGTTCACAGACTGTTGTGGACGACGGCATGTCGAACCACACCGGCGTTTCGTCGGCGTTGCCGATCTGGCCTAACATGTAGCCATGCTGCCGCCGGAGGCTATTCACGTAGAGCTGAAACTCTATCAGCTTGTCCTCGTACTCCTCCGGCAGCTTCTGGCAGATTGACGTGCGCCGTCGAAGGGCAAACCCTTTGCGTCGCATGAAGCGGCGGACCCAATAAATGGACCCTTTGAACTCTTCCCTCGACAGACTGGCTTCACGGGCGAGCTCGACGGCTTTTAGGCGAATGAGCTCCGCACTCACTGGCAGGGACCTGCACGGTACTCACGGACGAAATCCGCCACTTTGTCCTCGAGTTCCGGGTGCACAGCTCGGCGACCGCGAAACGACGTCTTCCGTGCGTTACACACCGACAGTTTGGACTTCTGGTTGCGCCAGTACCTGACGCTTTTCTCAGACACTCCAAACTGCCGCTGCGCCGACATGTTGCCATTCGCTTCCGTGAATTCAATAACTTTTCTTTTAAACGCGGCGGTGAACTGGCGCCGCGTCCCGGTATTCATAGCTCGCTAGGAACACGCTGAACAAGAAAAGAAAAATGGCGTCGGGCGTCGGCCCATGGAGGCGATGTCAATGCTGATGTCCAAGAACAACGCCTCCTTTACTAGATGCCAGCCGCGTCGTCCGAAAACGCGGTTCCGCACCCTCTCTATCCTTCGTGAAAGGCAACGAGCGCCGCGTATAGGCGCGCGCCTGCAACGTTGATCACGTGGGCCGCCTCCGACGTCTTGGAGGTTGCTGGCGCGGCGCGCGGCACAACTGCTGCTAGCAGACGACATCGGTAAGCGTGTTGCCCGCAGCCGAGGACACAAGCAAAGCAGTAAGCGCGTTGTGCGCAGCCGAGCAGACGACAGGCTCTGCGCATTTTTTTATTTGTTTCAATATTGGGATAGAAAATAAAGTATCAATGCGTGGGATGAAATGCGAGGAAATCTGTTTTTAAGTTCGTGCAATAAATCTGGAACGCGTTTTACCAATGTTGCGATGAACAGAAAGCAAAAGACAGTTTGTCACTGTATTCGGGTTCTTCAACGTGCACCGACGTCCCACAGCAGACACGCCTCGACATTTCGTCTCCATCGAAATGTAGCCGCCACGGCCGGGCCGGGATTTGATCCCGCGACATTCGAATCATCGGTTGAGTGTCATAGCCAATAGACCACTATAGCGGGCGATGCAGTGAACACGAGTGACCCGCTCAAGGCTTGATATTACGTGCGACTTCAAGGAACATGTTGCTGAACGGAAACACGTACTGCGGTGCGTTTGTGCGCATTTTCGCGAGTTTCTGTGAACGCGAAATAGGGCATTCCTCAAAGTGCCGGCAGTAAGTTAATTGCACGTACACCTGCGCTGCTGCCGTCTGTGCACGCGATCAGTGAACTCGGCTGAGTGAGCCCAGTACTTATCTGCAAGTCGACCTGGAACTGAGAGTTCGTCGTCCAGGCAAGGCGAACAAGATTGTTTAGAAACTCGACCATCTCTTGAAAGTGCGTTGGTGGAGGCACCTCTATCACGAGCAGAATGAAAAGTAAGATCTCAGTTTATTCTGACGTGCGCGTGTCGATGGCATGACAGTTACCGTGCATGACACTGAGAAGCTAAGAGTGTAGTTTTGATGATATCTGGCATTTTATGTCCAAAAGCCAGCTGCGATTATGAGAGACGCCGTAGTGTGTGCAGTCCTTGGAAAACGAATTCGCAACAACATAAAAAAAAACACCAAGTCTTGAACAATGACGTACATTTGGCAGGATGTATAAATGTTTCTTTTTTTTTCTGGGCGCACTGCGCGGCATGACGCAACATGAGCACGCAGTTGCGATAACGAGAAAGAGCGCCCGTGAGAGCTCTCGCAAGCCAGCGCTCGCGAGAGCTAGCAGACGCGCACTTCCGCTGCTACCGGAAACTGTGAAAGGCAACGAGCGCCGCCTCACGGATTTTTCGCTGAACTGGGGGAACGAGAGCCGCAATGAGAAAGCGAGCGACGCGACTGGCATCTAGTAAAGGAGGCGTTGCCAAGAAGCATGCGACGCTCCCCGTTGCCAGACGATCACTCGGTTTGCACCAAGGGCCGGTATATAGGTCGAGGGGCGACTTTTTAGTGACATTTTTTGGAAAATATCTCGACCTATATTCCGCACTATACGGTAATATTGTTGATAGATTTCGTGATAGGTTTCTTGTACTTGCCTGGTGAATAATATGCCCTAAAAACTTATTACTGCTTTTCAATTACTGCATCACATTTCTGGATGTCGTTTACTGCTAGCATGTTCCTTGTTTGCGTACTGTTGTTTCAGGAGTCACCATAACAGAAAGCTGTGCTTTTCTGCACTGTGTGCAGGGTTGCTTGCTCTTTTATAAACTTGTAAGTTTGTTGTTTTTTTGTGTCCCAGGTGCCAAGGTCAAAGTGGCAGTGTTTGACACTGGCCTTCCGAAAAACCATCCTCATTTTAAGAAAGTCAAAGAGCGGACAAATTGGACAAATGAAAAGATGCTTGATGATGGTACGTACTTATTGGTCATGAATAGAAAGTTTAGCAAGTAAAAATTGCACTTGGCTATAGCGCAAAATGGATACAAGAAAATTCTCATTGTGTTCGCCTGCAGGTTTAGGCCATGGTACTTTTGTGGCTGGTGTCATTGCAAGTAGCCGTGACTGCCTTGGCTTTGCACCTGAATCAGAGCTGCATGTGTACCGTGTCTTTAACAAGGATCAGGTGAGTGCACTTTGCTCTTCAGCCACTTGTAGACTAGAAGTTGTGAAACTAGTTACAGTCAAATCTCGATATAATGAATTAAGCGGGACCGCCGCAACTCATTTGTTATTTTGAAATATCGTTGTAATGAAAAACTTCGATTGTAAGCAAGTGGTCAAACCTAGGAGTGAACATGACGTACCTTGGCAGTTGCCGTGTGCACCGACAAGCAAACACTGAAAAAAAAAAAAAAAAAAAAGAAATTTACACACATTTCAAAAGTTCTTTAGTTGAAGAAATCGGTAATTTTCTTCTGACGGGGGGCGTGGAGCACAAACGGCTGATCAAGTGCGCCTCAACACCTTCCACTTTACCTAGCACCTCATCGGACACATCACTGCACCGACCAATATAAGCGCACTAAAACATCTGAGTGCGATACGGAATCATCCTCTTCAGTGTTTGGTGACACGGAGTCCTCTTCCTCCGGGTCATCTTTGTCACTGGAGACATCGTGAACGCTGTTGATGATCTCCTTGGTTGTCATGTCCGCTGACGTTAGCGCTGCGCTGTTGCTGTCCACGTAGTCATTGAAGGAAGGGACGTCGGGCAACATTTCCTGAACTTCCGTCCACAGGTCTCCAAGGTTGCTGTGGTCCTCTTCCAGGTTGTCTTCAAGTTGGGCAGGTGCCTTGATTAGGCCTGCTTTTCACCAACAGTTACTGATTGTTGATGTATTCACGTTCCACCATGCTCCCATCAGCATTTCCACCCCTTGACAAACGTTGATTGATGTCGGCTGCTTTAAGCGGAGATTTATAATCAACCGCTGTGCAAGGCGCTTGTGAAATTCCACCTTAACACTCTGTATGATTCCTTGATCTAGTGGTTGCAGCAACGACGTGTTGTTCGGTTGCAGAAACTCCAGGTGAATGTGCGTCAAGTGAACATTCACAATGTGGGCTGAGCAGTTGTCGACGATCAAAAGAATTGATTGTTTTCTCTCCTCATTTGGTTGTCGAGTTTGATGAGCCACTCCGAAAACAATTCTCTTGTCATCCAGGCGCGCTTGTTCGCACAATAGTCGCACAGTCGGGATACAACGTTCTTCATGCAGTGAGGCTTTGCATACTTTCCGATGAAAAGCGGCTTGATTTTCTTTGTGCCCGATGCATTGCAGCAGAGCAAGACTGTCACGTGGAGATGCGACTTCTTACTCCTTTACGCTGCTGACCCTTGAAGTGCAACGCCCGATCCGGCAAGAGCTGGTAGAAGCACGCGGTCTCGTCCACATTGAAAATGTCATCTTCAGAGTACCACTCTGCCATCTCTCGGAAACGATCGTTCCGCCAGGAATCTGCATCCTCTTTGTCCGCAGCCTTTTCTTCACCTGAGACTACCTGTCAGGTTATGCCGTTTCTCTGGTGAAAACAAAAAAGCCAACCCGCACTTGCATCAAACCCAATTACTTCAAGTGCGTCAGCGAACTCGCGGGCTTTTTCTTGAAGCATTGGGCCAGACACTGGGATGTTTTGCAGCCGGGCATCTTTAAACCAGGTCAGCACAGCTTGGTCGACATCTTGACCAGGCGCAACTGTTTCCTCTTAGGCGCAAGTTGTGACCCAGAATCTTCAGAATCTTAAGAATCTTTTCTCGGTCTTTCCAAATGGTCGCGACAGCCAATGGGGCAATGCCACGCTCCCTGAAGAGGTCGCTTTGCTTTTTACCCGTGTAAATTTCCCTCAACAAATCCACATTTTCCTGTAGGGAAAACTGCTTTTGCTTCTTCTTAGCGCCGTCACCTGCTGTATTCATTGTCGGGTCTCCAAAAGCTTTGCAGAAAGGTAAGAAAAAAAAACAACAACAAAACGCAGCAGACTTCACATGTGCGTGGCACGAAGGATGCACAACGAAGGACGAGGCAACGAGGCTAGGCCTGCTAAGCTGCCGCACATCAAACCATATCTGTGTGGTGGGGCTAGCAGCCAGCTCTGAACACGGTGATGATGATAGCTACCGTGCATGAAAAAAAAAAACAGCGGTTACTGCGCTACGTGAGAGTTATGGTGCTGTTACTTTTAACTAAATTCATAATACTGATGTTCCTTGAGTATAGGCGAGCAAATAACTTATGCATGTTATTCTGAAATATCTTTACATTGAAAATATAGGCAATCTGGTGGGGATTTTCAAAATATTCGTAAATCTGAAAAATTCGTTAATGCGGTGTTCATAGTAAAGAGATTCGACTGTATTTTGTCTTTCATCGCTGTACTTTTCTTCCTTTTAGTTCAGTGGCATTGATTACTGTTGTTATTGGTTCTACTAAATTTGAGCTATGTATGTTTACAGGAAAGCCATAAATAAATAGCACTCTGAAAAGCCACTTAACCCATATTGCTGTGCAATATTGCCACACTTTGTTTGTGAAAATACATATACAGTAAAACCTCGCTATAGCAGACACTCAAGGGATCCGGGAAACATGTCTCTTGTAATAAAAGCCTCTTGCAACCAAAAATTCTAAAAATAAAATTACTCAAGGTGCTGAAAGAAGTCATTCATAATTGTTTTTAGTGATTGCCTATTGTAATAGATTCCATCCCATGGAGTTAAAGCACTTCACTTCGCAAGCTTCCTTGATGCTCACAATACCCATTAGGTGACCTTACATGTTCACCAGCCCCAACTATGAACACTTTGGGCTCTGCAGTGCCTTCATTGTCCTTATGTTTTTTTTGTTCATCCTTAAGCATACACGTGCAATTTACTTGTGTGAGGATTGCATAATCTGTAATCTCTTTGTAGTACACAAGATCTATCAAGTGAATGTGACTGGGTTGTGTCTCTCCTAAATAGTAAAGAATTTACTCAAAGGACCTAATGTTTCCTTTAGTAACAGAGCTCTCTCTAGAAATGTCTCTTGTATGCAGTGTTGCTAACATGAAGAACATAGGAAAACCAACCAAAGCATTTTCAAATGTCCCTTGGTCCCTTGGTCTCTTGTAACAGTGTATCTTGTAACACGATTCTACTGTATGTGTGCATGTGTGTGTACATGCATGCTTGTATGTGTGTTTGTGTACATACTGAGTATAGGGTCATTCTATGCCAAACAACCCAGCCATTTTGGTGACCATCTCAAGTGTATTAGAAGAAAATAGTGCTTGTTTATACCATCGGACGTGGTCGGTTGCTGTTATATTTCAGACTAAAATAATTTTGACCACGTAGGAGGCCTTTGAATTTTGCAGAATGTTGTCTGAGTGGTTATCAAAAAACAATTTCTTTTGAGAGAATTATTCACTGGGCATATGCCAAGTTTGGCTAATACAGTAAAACCTCAATAATTTTAAGGCTGCTGGACCGCAAAAATTATTTGAATTAAGCGAAATGATGAAAAAAAGCAAAAGAAATGCTGCAAAATGAAACCACAATTATCTTCTGCATAAGAAAAACGTTACTGAAAATAATCAGTAATGCTGGATTGCTTAGTGTGCTAGTTTGCCGCCCCAAGTGCCATGTTCTCAAGCTTGCTCACAACACTAAGCATTTCACAGTCACCACCGCTGCGCTTGACAAAGCTGCGGAAGGTGTTCACGGCGTCAACAACTGCCGCCAAAGCAGGTGCGCGAGCGGGTTTGTTATCACCATCACCGATTAGCTCACTGTCGACGATTTCTTCGTTCACATTGGCGTACAATGTTTGGACGCCTGCCTCAACATTCGAATACTCCGCGAAGCCTAGTCCGTCGCCGTTGTCTTCGCCGGTGTCGGTGATCTGGGCACACATCAAGCCTCCATCATCGTCGAGGCTGGATGAGCCGCAAGCGTCATCCTGACCTTTGCCACCCTGCTTTTGAAACCCGGCATGTTCAAAGCAGCGCCTGATGACCTTTGGCTCCAGCTCTTTCCAGGAAAAGACAATCAAACAGATCGTGCGGAGGAGATCGATGTCGTATCCCTTTCCACTGTTGTAGCAGAGCAGAATACGCTTCAACAAGTGGTGGCAGTAAATCTTCCTCGTTTGCAAAATCACCCCTTGGTCCATCAGCTATGATATGGCCATTGTGTTTGCAGGGAGCAAGACGATCTTGACAGCTTCCAGGTTTCTGATGTCACTGTGAGCTGGGCAATTGTCGATGACAAAGAGCACTTTCCGCCCTTTGGCAGCAAACTTCCTGTCGAGGAGCCCCACGTACTCCTCGAACAATGCCGCCATCATCCACGCCTTTTTGTTGTGCCTGTATATAACGACATCCCTCGGAGGAAGGCGCGCGTTCTTAAAGCACCTAAGCTTACCCGCTCGGCCAATGACGAGCAGTGGAAGCTTGTCGCTTCCAGACATGTTCGCGCCGAACAAAATTGATATCCTTTCCTTAGGCTGTTGACAAAGTTGACAAACGTTCATTGTTAAAAAAAAAAAGAAAAGGAGGTTGGCGAAGCAGGTGGGTGGGGCCCCTAGTCCAGGGCTCCACTGGCCTCAGCAGCCCGCCGTGCCTGGTCAAGGAGTTCCACTTGGGCCTCCGTTTCCTCGCTGGCAAGCCAAGCCTCCCACTGCTCCGTTCGAAATTTTTGCGCCGAAATATGAGGTGTATTAAATTTAGATGGCCTGAGCTCGCATTCCCACGTAATGTGAGCGATAGTTGGCTGTCCTCCACACCACGGGCAAGTGGCGGCGTATGCAGTTGGGTGGATGGCATGTTTTAAACGCAGGTGCGGGTATGTGTTTGTCTGCAGAAGGCGCCATTTGTGCGCTTCCTTTACATTTAGCCGCGGGTGTGGTGTTGAATAGTGCCGTCGTTCTCGACGCTGGTGTTCTAAGATATCCCTGGGAGTGTGGGGCGCCTGGGGTTGCAGACGAGTGTCTAGATGAGGAACAGTTGCTCGGTGTGTAAGAGCTCGAGCTGCACCGTCCGCTCTGTCCTTACCCGTCGCTTCGATGTGTGCCGGGCACCATATAATGCTGTGATCCTGGTCTAATGTTGCACCTAGCAGGTGGGCGACACACGCAGGAACACGGCCGCTAGTAAAATAGCGACACGCTATTTGGGAGTCTGTGAGGATATAAGATCCTTGCCTCAGTGATTCTTTGGTCTTGATGGCTAGAGCTACCGCTAGGGCTTCCGCCGTGTTCGCTGAGTTAGTCCTAGCTGAGGCACAGGTGAATAAGCCTGGCCTAGAGACCGAGCCAACAGCAGCTAGCAAGAACCCATGCGTGCCGCAGCGGACTGCGTCCGTGTAAAGCGTGTCCGGGTCCGTTCCGTACTGTTTGGCGAGTTTTCTGGCTCTGGCGTCGCGACGAGCTCGGTGGTACACCGGACTCATGTTTTTCGGTAGAGGAGCGATATGAATTTGGGCACGGACCTGAGCAGAAAGGGGCACAAGTTCCTCATCACTGTATTGTGGTCGTACAGGATGCCCTAGGCCACGTAGGACTTCCCTACCAGCGCTTGTGAGACAGAGTCTTTCTCGTTGTGAGATTAGGACAGCGGCCCGAAGTTCCTCAAAAGTGTTGTATATCCCTAACGCTAGGAGTCACTCCGTGGATGTTCCTCTTGGCAGACCAAGAGCGGCCTTGTAAGCAGTCCGAATCAAAATATCCGCTTGTTCAACCTCAGCCTTACTGAGTTCTAGGTAGGGGAGGCCGTACGTTAATCTGCTGATTACAAAGGCATTGATTATGCGGAGCGTGTCCGCCTCTCCAAAGCCTTTGCGATGGTAGGTCACTCTGTGTACCATGCGGGCAATTTGCTTAACTGTCGTGCGTAAGGTTTTAAGTGTGTGATCTGCGTGCCTATTGCTTTGGATCCAGAGGCCAAGTATGCGTGCTTTTTCTACTTGGCATATGCGATGGTCGCCTATTTTAAGTTCGAAGAGGTGTTCATTTCGATAACCCCTGCCATGCATTCGAACGAGTTCCGATTTTTCCGGCGAGCAGCTCATACCACAACTTTCCGCAAAAAGATGCACTGTCTGAGCTGCTTCTTGTAATGTGTTTTCCTTGTAGCCGAGAGAGCCCCTGGTTACCCAGAGGGTAATATCATCGGCATATAGAGCATAGCCCAAGTCTGGTATGGAATCGAGCTGTCGGGCGAGGCGTGCCATACCAATGTTGAAAAGTAAAGGCCATAATATAGCGCCTTGAGGCGTTCCTCTATTGGGCAAGCTAAAGGTCGAGGACCTAATTTCTCCAATGCCAATCGTGGCAGTTCGATCAGTGAGGAACGAACGAACATAGTTGTATGTCCGTTCCCCACAGTTGGTGGCGCTGAGTTCCTGCAGGATGAGCTCGTGGCCGATAGTATCAAATGCGCTTTTTAGATCGAGAGCAACCAAGATGTGTTCTGCACCGGAGGGAACATCGCGTAGTACCTCATCCCGAAGGCAGAGGAAAACGTCCTGCTTTGAGAGATTGTGCCTGAAGCCGTACATATGAGTAGGGAAAAAGCCTCGATCCTCAAGGTAGTGTACTAGGCGGGTTTGAATGACCTTCTCGAAAAGCTTGCCGAGGCAAGAAGTCAGAGAAATCGGACGGAGGTTTTCTAAGGTGGGTCTTTTGCCATGCTTGCGAATTAGTACGATCGAGGCCTCTTTCCATTCTGGCGGAAGGATTCCAGGTTCCCAGATGTGCTCGTTAAAGTATTGTATTAATTCATCCAGGCAATCGTCACTAAGATTTCGTAGCATGGCGTTAGTAACGCGATCGGGTCCCGGTGCGGTGTTGCGTTGTGCAGTTTGTGCCGCAGCAAAAAGCTCAGCTCTGGTAATCGGCGCATCCAGGTCTGCGTTCGCCAAGCCCTCGTATTCAGTGGTGCATGGCAGATCTACTGCGGCACCTACGTATTTCTTGCGGAGGATGTTCAGTAATTCTTCCTCCGTGCCGGTAAAATCGGAGAGCAATTTTCGGATCGTCTGGGACACCGTAGTTTTGGTGGTACCAGGGTCGAGCAAACTTCGTAAAATAGCCCATGTCTTGGCCGTACTTAACGTGTCCCTCATTGAGTCACAGAACTGGACCCAGCTTTCAGTTTCCAGTTTGTGAGCATATTCTTTAGCGCGTTCCGAAACCTCGGCTATCTTGAGACGTAGTTTACGATTGAGGCGCTGACGCTTCCATCGCTTAACGAGACTACGTCTACTTTCCCACATGTGGAGTAGATGCCGGTGAACAACAGGCGCTTCAGATGTAAGGGCTACACATTTTGAAACAACCATGCGCGTCGCATAAGTGATCGGCCCACGCCTTAGCATTGCGGAGCGTAGCGTCCGGTAGTGGAATCTGTCTGACTGTTGCGGGTGAGAGACGCCGTCATGGTCCGGCGTCTTTGCATGGCGTTCCCGAGCCTGTGCCTTTCGCTGGCGCAGCGTCAGCACCGTCTGCCAGTCTCCATCCACCTCCCGCTGTCGGGGAGTGCCGGCGTCCGTGGTATTCGGGTCCCGCGAAGGCGTAAGATCATGCGCGTCTGCGTCTCGACAGTCCATGCTATCGGCGTCATGTTGGGAATCTTCGTTGCGGTGAGGAGAGTGCGAGCTCCCCGCGTCCAGAGCCACAGCTGCAGACGCGGCCATCGGCCGCTCGTGCACCCCCGACGCTCCGGCCCCGCCGCAGGTGCCACGGGTTACTCGGCGTTAGGCCTAGCAGGTCGTCGGGTAAGTCCGGGCTCTTGAAGTAGAGAATGGGTCCTCAGCTACAAAACTGGTACCCCAAGGTGTCGAAGATGTTCGTGGATCAGATCCAAGCAAAAAGGTCCGTAGCAGTCAGAAAGAGCTGGACAAAAAACGGAAAATTGCGGAGCTCCATGCGAGCGCGACTACACTCGTAGGCGCCCCTAGCGGCGTCCTCTCTTTCCTTAGGCTGCTTTCTCCCCGAGACAGTGGTGTCTTTGTCCGCAAATGTTTTTGTAGGAAGCATCTTGTAAAACAAGGCTGCTTCATACAAGTTGTACACATTGTCTTATCCAAACTCCTGAAGCAGCGGTGCCAACGTATGCTTCTGCCAGTCATCAACAACATTCGTGTCTGCGCTGCCACTTTCCCCGCACACTGTCAGGTACGTTAGGTTATTTCGCTCTTTGAAGCGAGCAAACCAACCGTCGCTGCACTTCAAGCTTTCGTGGCCAAGGCGCAGTGCCAGATCATTGGCCTTTTCCCGAAGGATGGTGCCATTCACGGGAAGATTAGCGGCGTTTGCGTGCTGTAGCCACTTCATCAAAGTGTCTTCAACATCTGGGTATGTTGGAAAGCGAATCCTTGATCGCTTCAACGAATGTGTCTTCCCATACGCCTCAAGCACCTTGTCCCTGTTCTTTAAGATGGTCTAAAGCGTCGACAAAGGCATCTTATGCTTTTCGGCAAGTTGAGTCTTCGTGCACGTTGACTTCTCAGCCTCCTCGATTAAGCACACCTTCTCCCGCAGCATCAGCGTCTTGTATTTCGGCATTGTGAGTCGCGCAGGTGGCCAGGATTTCGCATGCAGTAAATACAGGTACAGCACACGAAGCAAACATGACGAATGCAAGATGGCGAATGGACAAACCGCGGGTGAAATACTACGCCTGCTACGCAGCCCATGTGAAAAATGGAAAACGCACTTAACCCACTGGTTTCCGGCACTGACAGGGAACGCCATCATGGTCAAACGTTCTGGACTCGAAATGTTGCAAAACCGAACGCACCGGAAGTGCGCTGTAAAGCTCTGCTCCGCCCACCTTCACGCCGCCTAGCTGGCGAGAAAAAGAAAACGAACGTGCTCTGGCTGAGTGGCTCTGGCAGCCTGCTGGTCGCCTGAAGGCCAACGGGAAAGCCGAACACGACCATGTCACTCTACCAGCTACCATGACAGTAAAGTTGTGACCGTGGTGTCGAAGGTCCTCCGAGATTCCAGCTCCCCGCTCGGCGTCCTAAACGCACCGTCCGAGACGGCATGGGCGAGTTGGGAAGGAGCTGGCTGCCGCTGGTATGGCGGCGATAGGCTCGCGGGCAAACGTGAAGCGAATGAAGAACGGGCTCAGAGACTTCAGTTTAAAGAAATGGAAATGAAAACTTGTATTTACAGTATAGTATACAAAAAGGGAATACAGGGAGTTGACTGGTACATAAAAAATAAAGTTGAAGCTGAACAACACGTAGGGCGACCCTACTCCGGCGTAGCCGGCAGTGCGTAGCACTTTTTCCACCCGTTCCGCCTCTCCCGTCACATGGCGGAGCCATCTTTATTACCACAACCGCTCCGCCTTAACGTCTCAGCCGGCGAATCATATTCACTTCGCTCTGGCATTGGGCAGCGATTCCACCTTTTGTCCCGCCTCCTCAATTGGGGCGGTCCAATTGGTGAAATCACCACCCAGTCTGTTGACGGTGAGAGGGGTATGTTTGTACAATAATAAAAAAAGCATATTCACCTGCACTAAACAAGACACACACATAAAAAGCAGACCATGCCACCCAAGGTCGAAGGGCGATGGTAAAGATATGGCGCACGTGAAACGCGTTACTTGCGCACGTGTCGCGTCTGCTCGGGCGCTGTTACCGGAAACAAGCAGGCGCCCAAAAGATTCGCCCGAAAGAGTTATTTGAAGAAAACCTTCCCATGGGGAAGTTGGACCGTCCGCGCGCCTGCTTCTGGTTATCCCAACAAGCCGAGCCGTACTGGCTCTTACTCAGACCCGTTTAATCGGCACCCCGCTGTGCTTAGACGCATGCTACCCCACGGCGTGCGAGGAAGGAACGCTTGAACCAAAGCCATCCCGCGGCACGCGCGGGCCACAGCCCAGTGACCAAAAACAGGCGTTTCCGACAGCGAACAACAAACGGCTCGCGCGTCTCCGTGGCTGTCACCACCGGCATGTTGCATGCCGACGCCACATTCAGCGTAGCCGCCCCAGGTCGTCGTAATGACGCCCGAGGTGCGGTTAGCAGAACGACCGAAGTGCCGCTATCGCTGCGTGCTCACGCACAAAAGGGGCCCACCCGGGCCTCCGTTCAGGCAAGAGGGGTGGAAGCTTTGTCTCTCCGCGGTGCGGAGCATTGGGAGTGGGCTACCATATCAGCTCGTCCGTCAATTTCGGAAGATCTGCCTTCCGAACCACCGCCCGCTTCCTCCATGCGCGCGCGGGCGCTCACAAGGTCGTGTATACACGTACACCTGGAGCGCCGCGGGGCCTCCTAAAGGTCCAGGCCATCTGGGGTCCGCCTGCGTGCCTGCCGCGATCACCGTCCAAGCATCCCCCCTCACAGCCCCGCAGCGGGATGCCCGAGTCCCCAGAAGACGCGGAGGACACATATGATGAAAGTAAAGAAAATTAACGGATACGGCCGGGGTACGACAAACGAAAAGCCGATGCCGCGAAACGCGCCCCACTGACCGACGTCGCCCGTCGCCGGGTGTTATAAAAAAAATAATAATAAACGCGCCTTGCTAGCGGCAGGCTTACAATGACCTTCGGGATATGCGTCACCGGGAGGCTGTTTTATGTACGTTTCTTCTGGCGGGAATTACAAATTATCAGGATGGAGCCCAGCGGGCTATTCAAATAATGCAGTAGAATTTGCATTGAAAATCACGGGACTGCTCAAATTCTTCAAATTAAACGAAATTCTGATTTATCCGAGATCGAATTAGCGAGGTCTTACTGTACATTAAAGGAAGATGTTAGTTTAACATGCTCTAGGCTCACTAAAATTATTATATTTTTGTGCCACATACGCCTCCAGAAACTTGGCCAAAATTCGCTGTGTTTGCATATTTTTTCCAGTAAGACGGCCTCGTGTGTCGGAGGTGTTTTAGTTGCTGTGTACATTACAAAAGCTATATTTTGTGTGCAGAAAATGATATTCCTATATCAATAAAAGAAAGAAGTGGACCTGGGCAGGACATGTCATGCGGAGGATGTATAACAGATAGACAGTAAGAGCAATGTAATGGATACCAAGAGAAAGAAAATACAACAGAGGCAGGCAAAAGGTTAGATGGAGCGATGAAATTAAGAAGTTTGTGGGCATGAAGTGGAGCCAACTAGCTCATGATAGGGCAAATTGGAAATCGTTGTGAGAGGCCTTTGTCCTGCTGTGGACTTAAAATAAGCTAATGATGATGATGTTTTGTGCAAAAAGTATTTTGGGACTGTTTGAGCCCGTAAAATTTAAGTGAAAAAAAATCACAAAGTTAAGAAAATCTGCATTTTGGTCCACATTGAAAGGTGAATGATATCATTTGATGCTCCTGTTAAAAATCTAAACTACATTTCAATAAAAATCAAATAACACATTATTTTAACGAGACAGGTTTTATCATTATGATCATTGTTTTAAGAAAGAAAAATTATTTTTGAGGTTTACCCTTCATGGAAACTTCCCATTTTACTGTATGGCAGCTTTACTGTATGTCACATCAGCACACTGCACTCTAAGCTGTCTTTGTACAACATTTTCTATGCTTCTCATCACTTGCAGAGCTAGCAGATACTTTTCAGTTGCGTGAATTGACTGAAAAATGGAGTTCGTCATAGAGATGACTACTGCTGCTAGGTGCCTTTGTTCAGCACGCTATTCCTGTTCAGCATGTTGCCATGACATTGTAACTTTGTGTTTTTCCATAATGCCGCAAAATGTTGGCACAGTTACTGCCAACTGGAGGCACGTTGCTTTCTCGAGGAAAATTAACTCTCATTAAGAAAACGCTACTTTACATTGCCACCGAACTGCTGTGACCTGACCGCATATGTTAGTGTGGCATATCACCTTACCACCAGATGTGAAGGATTTATTCCATTTTTTAGGTAATTTATGTGACCAGAAAGTATCTACTATTTGTGCAAGTGATGAGAAGCATAAAAAATATGGCACAAGGACAGCTTAGAGTGCTGTGCGCTGGCGTACCATGCGGTAAAGCTGTCATACAGGAAAAATGGGAAGATTTCCGTGAAGGGTAAACTTCAAAAATTATTTTCTTTCTTAAAACAAAAATTGGAAGGATAAAACTTGCCTCATTGAAAAAACATGCTATTTGATTTTTATTGTAATATAGGTTGGATCTTTAATATAACCACCACATGGTGTAATTCACCTTTTAATGTGGGCCAAAATAAACGTTTTCTGAACTTTGTGACTTTTTCACATAAATTTTAGACTCAAACAGTCCCAAATTTTTTTCATACAATATATAGCTTTCGTAAAGTACACAGCAATTAAAACACCTCTGACACATGGAGCCATCTTACTGGGAAAAAAATGCAGACAGAGTGCATTTTGGTGAAGTTTCCAGAGGCATACATGGCACAAAAATAAAATTTTATTGAATCTAGAACATGTTAAACTAGCAGCTTTCTTTAATGTATTAACCAAATTTGGCATTTGCCCAATGAATGGTGCTCTCAAAACAAATCAAGACAAAAGTGTCCTTTGATTACCTTTCGAACAACATTCTGTAAAGTTCGATACCTTCCCACGGGACCAATAAATTTTTTCAGTCTGAAATAGTCCTGCAATTGACTACTTCTAATGTAATAAGCAAGCATGATTTTTTTTTAATACGTTTGGCATGGTCACCAAGATGGCTGGGTCGTTTGCATGGGGGCAGCCCATAGGATTGGTACAGGACTACATTGTAGGGGTGCGCGAATAGGAAATTCGGATCGAATAGTGCCTAACAGTGGCCAAAAAATTTGAATATCGTGTCGAATATTGAATACCAAAGCTTTCACCCAAAATTCAAAGAAAGAATGATTAGATTATACACTGAGAAATGCATGCTCATATAGATTTACTGGTTGCCGACGTAATGCAAGAAAACACAGGATTCAGAATGTTTGTCTTGACATAATTAGTGACCACAGACTAGTAAGGGCGAAGATAACCCTCAATCTAAAGTGGACAAGGACAATGTTAATCACGTGGAAATAGGCCAACCTTGATGTCGTCAGGGAAAAAAAAAAGAAGAATTTAGAATTGCACTTAAGAACAAGTATGGGGACAGGAAGAAAAGGAGGATGTAGAGAAGATGAACAAGAACATTACTAAGCTGATCACTGAAGCAACAGTCGAAGTAGGGACAAAGCACCAAGACAAGATGTGACTAAGCTCTCTGAATCTACTAAAAATTTAATCAAACAGCACCAACAGGTGAGAATAACTAACTCAAGAGGTAAAATAGAATTCACTGAGCTGTCTTAAGCTCATCAACAAAAGTAGAGTCAGGGACATACGTAACCATAACATGAAAGAAATAGAAGCAGCCATCAGAAAAGGAGTCAGCATCAAAACAACTGACAGGAAGCTTTGTGTGGGAAAGAACATATGCATGTATTGAAAGATAGGCAGGGCAACATCCTAACTTCAGTGATACAGCCTAGGTGGCCGAGGACTTCTACTCTGAACTATACAGCTCTAATACGAGTCTCCCCACCATGAGTGTATGAAATGTCGATCAGGACACTGAAATTCCATGCATTACTGCAGACGAGGTTCGGAAAGCAATTCAGTGCATGTCCCGTGGAAAAGCAACTGGAGAAGACGGAATAACCGCCGACTTGATCAAAGATGGAGGAGACTTCCTAACTAGAAAGCTCGCGACACTATGCACACAATGCCTCAAAACTTCAAATGTGCCAGTCAGCTAGAAAAACACAAACAGTCTATTATTACACAAGAAGAGAGATGTAAAAGACTTGAGGAACTACAGACCAGTCAGTCTACTCTCAGCACTTTACAAAATATTCATAAAGGTTATCTCAAACAGCCTAAGAGCCACACTAGAATTTAATCAACCAAGAGAACAAGCAGGGTTCAGAAAAGGGTACTCCACCATAGACCACCTTCATGTGATCAATCAAGTAATCGAGAAATCCACTGAATACAACAAACCCCTCTACATGGATTTCATAGACTACGAAAAGGCTTTTGACTCGCTAGAGATACCAGCACTTCTGGAGGCATTGCGCCTTCAAGGAATGTGTGATAGCTACGTAAATACAATAGCCAACATCTATAAGGATTCTACAGCCACCCTACTCCTTCATAAGAAAAGCAGAAATATCCCAATACAGAAATGTATCAGACAAGGAGATACAGTTTCTCCAATGCTATTTACTGCATGTTTGGAAGAAATATTCAAAAGATTACCGTATTTACTCGAATCTAACGCGCACCTTTTTTTCGATAAAACGGGTCCAAAAATCATATGCCCGTTAGAATCGAGTGCGAACGAATGACACCGTTACCATATCACTGTCCACATCAAAATGCCCGCCTCCTACAAGGTTCGGGCGCTGTCTAACAGTCACCAGTGAAAAAAACAAACTAGCAGCGCGGCGGTCTTTGGCGCGCATAGTTTCTGTAGTTTCTGTGTCACCGCCGGTCCCGCGCTGAACGACGCCATGACGCGCGTGATGCGTAGACCGACTATACTCGCCGCGCCGGCTTGGCTATCTTGCGGCCAACCAAAGTCGCTGCGTCGCCCATGCAATCTCTGAGATGTTCAGCTGCACCAGCTTTCGGTAGCATTCGCGGGTAGCCGTAACGGGAGATGTTTCCCATCACCGCACGCAAAATGGCTCATCATTGCATTTCTCCCACATATCTGTGCTGAGCCTGAGCCACCTGAGCCTCTCAGTCGTTCGCGCTGCGTGACATCGGAGATTGCATCGCGGCAATCTCTGGGAACACACCCCGACCATGCTTAGGCTTATCTGCGCCAGCCTGCACAGCACACATGGCAGCACGGGGCAGTGGGCATGAGGGAACTGTGATATCACGGAAGAATGCAGCATTGTGAGTAAATGATGTTATCACCGCTTGCACGTGGCTATGCCTGGCAACATGTGGCAGTTTTATCGGGACGCAGGAGTTACGAATCGACGCGCCGAACGTGTTCGAGACACCGCGGATCGAGTAAAGCGGGAAAGCCATAGCACGGCCGTTCGAGGGACTGAGGGGGTTCAAAGTTGGCGGTGTGTTTATTATCGAGTGCGTTCATTATGTGAGTACGGCTTTTGTTTTTATGAATGGGAGGAGGTTGATTACTAAGGACCTTTTTTTCCATGTCACGAAAAATGGGAGCGCGTTACAATCGATGTCTCAACATTTTTTTTTTTTTTTGGTCGCGGGAAAAGGGTGTGCGTTAGAATCGAGTAAATATGGTAGACTGGGACAAGACCAAGGCTAAGGATTAACAGCGTATATCTGAATAACTTACACCTTGCCGACGACATAGTACTCTTTAGCAATGATGGCAATGAGCTGCAGAAGATGGTTGAAGACTTAAGCTGAGAAAGCGCTAGGTAGGATTAAGGACGAACATGCAGAAAACCAAGATAATGTTATGTGGCACAGAGAAAAAACATGTCTTCACGATCGAAAACCAGACATTAGAGGTCGTAGAAGAATACCTATATCTAGGACAGCTACAGACAGGAGAATCGGCCCATACAGTAGAACCTCGTTATAACGAACCCGGATATAACGAACTATCGGATATAACGAAGTAATCGCAATTTCCCTTGAAATTCCTATAGATGAAATTGATATTGGTTATAACGAACTAATGGTTATAACGAAGTAATTACTGCTCCCCATTCAACTTCGTTATAACGAGGTTGTACTGTATAAAGGAAATCCACCGTAGAATAAACATGGGATGGTGTGCATACCAGAGACATTCGCAACTCTTGAACAGAAACCTACCACTATCGCTCAAGCGGAAACTATGTAACTACTGCATCTTGCCAGTAGTGACATACGAGGCAGAAACTTGGAGAATTACAATGAAGCTCAAGGAACGAAGGGGAAGGGGTCAAGGGCTCGTTGTTTATTTGTTAGAAACAACTTAATGAGCAAACAGACAATGAACCCTAGGAAAGCATAGGGGAAGTTACTTGTGGTATTGTAATTGTGGGGAAAGTAGAAAGGAATTAAAGAGCATCGGACGCGACATCCGAAGGTCGTGGGTTCGGGTCCCACCGAAGGCAGGTTTGTCTTTTCGTCCACTTTAATTCCTTTCTACTTTCCCCACAATTACAATACCACAAGTAACTTCCCCTATGCTTTCCTAGGGTTCATTGTCTGTTTGCTCATTAAGATGAAGCTCAAGGGGAAGTTAAGAACCACGCAGCGGGCGATGGAACGAAAAATGATAGGCGTTACCTTAAGAGGTAGAAAGGAAGACAGCCGAGTGGGTCAGAGAACAGACGGCGGTCGCCGACATAATAAACTATGTTACAAAGAAAAAATGGACATGGGCAGGCCACGTGATGAGAAGGCTAGATAACCTATGGACAGTTAGAATGATGGAATGGATACCAAGAGAGCGTAAGCGTAGCCGTGGACGAGAAAGAGTAAGATGAGCGGATGAAATGAAGAAATTTGCAGGCATCACATGGAATGTCTGCTGCCATCATGGCAGCACAAAAGCGAAATCAGGGATGCTAAAGCGTTATTGTCGCTTTACATTAGTTTTCCGTAGCTACCCATGACATACGGTTTTTCCGTGCCATTTCCGCATGCTTTTTTGGAAGTTTCATTTTTTCACGACATTGCTGCATGCGCCACTGAGTTCAAAAATTGTGCGCATGGCTCTTGTGAGAGTGGCAACAGTTGATGGAATAGCTGCTGTTCCGATGAGCACTGGCACCTATGGTGGTGACGACTGGTTCAAGGTGTACTGCTAGCTGCTGGAAGGCTTAGTCTTTTTGGCTCAGCATGTTTCTTCTTTTCTACATCTGTGTGTTACTTGTACTTGATCGTCATCGTTATAAGTATTCGCTGTCATTCTCAGCAGCGTCCAAGAATGCTATTCTTGATGGAAAAAAAGCTAACTGAGCTGTGCTGTAGGACGCAAGTTTCTCAGCAGGTGGTGCGCGTGGCGGCTGTAGCACGACCAAATTTTCACATGTGATGCCAGTCACGGTGGCTTGGCCGAGTGCCGACGCTTTCACAGGCGAATGTCAAGATGCTTGCTGAATCTTGTGGCATATGTGAGTGAGCTACACAATCAGTACTTGCGCTTGACATGCAGAATGGTCACACAAGCACATGTGCAAGCAGGAACACTGAGGGCACATTTCAAAGCCAGCAGTACCTGCTCTGGTTTATTAAACTTTTATTGTTAGACCACATGCTCTGGCAGTGCCCCTCATTACAGGGTTCTCAACATATGACCAAAGAGGAATGGGGCTCCATGCTCAGGAGCTCAGAGCTTCTGCATCAACCCAGGGATGTCAAAAGGGCCAGCGACAGGGTGGTGAGGCTCGGCCTACCCATCCCTATGTGGAAGTGGCTTGTTGCTCTACCGCCTTGAGTGGTAGTGTTCCTCATGACATAAATAAAGTTCTTTGTCTGTCTGTCTGTCTGTCTGTCTGTAAAATTTGCTCTGATTTCTTTTTTTTTTTTTTTTTGAAGTGCGTCAGGTTGTATTTTAGCCAACCTGACCCAGCCACAACATTGGCTGTGTTTTCGATATTTGTTATGTCGAATTATTTATAAGTACGAATAGCAGATATCCAAAAGTCGAATCGAATTATGCTAGTAGGTGCTGTTCAATTTGAGTTCAAAACTCGAATGTTCGCATACGTCTACTATATTGTGTTAGTTTGATTAGCTTCATTTGCATCTTCTAGTGTGTTGCTTTCCTTTGATAATTTGCAGCTTTCCTACACATCTTGGTTTTTGGATGCATTCAACTATGCTATTCTGAAAAAGATCAATGTGCTTAATCTGAGCATTGGCGGGCCTGACTTCATGGATCATCCTTTTGTAGATAAGGTAATTTTTTGTCTTATTGGTCCTGTTGTTGTTGTTTGTTGTTTTGTGGGGTTTAACGTCCCAAAACCAGTTCTGATTATGAGAGACGCCGTAGTGGAGGGCTCCGGAAATTTAGACCACCTGGGGTTCTTTAACGTGCACTGACATCGCACAGCACACGGGCCTCAACATTTCGCCTCCATCGAAATGTAGCCGCCGCGGCCGGGATTCGATCCCGCGACCCTCGGATCAGCAGCCGAGTACCTTAGCCACTAGACCACCGTGGCAGGGCGTCTTATTGGTCCTGTTGGTTACCCTTATGGTTGTTAAGCTTGCTTTATTCTATCAAGTCACATTATTGTCAGATTACGTGCAGGCAGTGTGCATTTTTACAGGAATATATACGGTCATGGCTTTCGTACATATACAGTAGACTTTTGATAATTCAGACTTTTTGGTGATTCAAACAAATTTCAAATTTTTGGTTGGCTTCCTGTGCTATCAGTGTAATTAAAAGCTGTTTAATTTAAACTGCACTATTCAATTAAGTCTCTTAATTCATACACAATTCATACTTTTTGCTGATCATGTGTGGCAGTCATCACAGTCTGTTGGTGCATGGCCATGTATGGCAACGATAGAGCTCTGAAAGTACGCTTGCAATAGGTGTGCACCGCACAATGTCACCACAGAGTTTTTACTGTTTGCCACAACCATGGTGACATGATCATGTCTGGCCACCACCAAAATCTGAAAGTACATTCACATACAATGTACAGCAAGTTAAAGGAATTGGCCTCGAGGACATACCGTGGCACCATCTGCCGGAAGCTCTCCGTGACGTAGAAAACGACATCACGTGATACCAGCCACGAAGTGTACGACGTCTACAATGACGTAGCTCGTTCAGACACGGTCTTTTCGTGTTACAAAAATAGCATGTGTTTGTCTAAACCTGTTGTACAGGTCGGCAAAGTATTTTGCGAGCGAACAAGAGGCATCGGCTGCATCGTCCACGCTTGTCTGAAGGTGTGCACGTGTTACTACGCACGACGAAAGCAACAAGGCCGCTCGCGTAAAAGGTGCTCAGGGAAATCAGTTAGCTATCACTGGAAATACTCCAACATCCCGCGTACAGTTACTTATTCAAGCGCGAATACGCGCTACTATCGCATGCTTGCGCAGACGGTGCACGGGCGATAGGTGACATTTCGATCCGGGTTGACAGCTGTGCGTGGTTCACGGCATACCTTCCCATCTCCTCGCCCCAGTTTAGGGCGCGTGATGAAGCGGGCGATATATGTGATGTTTTGATATTGCTAATTAAACCTGCATGTCAATTCAGAAAGGCATTCATACGGCATGCGCCGCTATACAAGTACTGTGCGCAGCATTTATTGCAGCGCCTGGTTTGGCACTTTTGCCAGTATTATCGCGGGATGATGACTTATCACGAGGTTATTTGTCACCAGTAAACTGTACTTTAAATTCATGTATACGGTTCCGCCATGTGTGCGCATGTATCTCTGTGCACAGTATCTTGACTGATGACAAAATCAAAACATCCTGTTAATTTTTGCGATGACGCTGCTCTGTAAACAAGACACAGTTCCTGTACAGTTGCAAACATGTGTCGTAAGTTCGAGTGCCTACCAATCCGAGAAAGTTTATGCCGTACTGGCTAAACATTTTAGCTCCAACGCCGTGCACAAAATCTATTTCGCGGAATGCTTCCCACACACCCGAAATGCATGAGCGCCTGGCTGTTTCCCCATTCTCAGCTTTTTCGGCCAAGGCGCTTCGTTTTGGGGTATATACGCGTAAAAATTACATCCAGCTTGGTCGAATATGTCAGTCACTGTGGCACCGAGCAGTACTCCATGCTCAAAAGCAAGGAGAAAAATAACCGGCTTGGCGAAGAAAGCCAGAGCGCTTCGCCGCCGCCGCCGGCGGTGTCACATGATGTCGTTTACTATGTCACAACCGCAGCGCCGGTCTTTCCAGTGGTGGCCCTCGAGGCCAATACTGCTTTCCACAAACACTGTGAAGAAAACCATGGTAGATATGATTATGGATAGTGGTAAACAGTTATGAACGTATGCACTTGGCCAGAGCACAGGGAGTGAAAATGGAACTACAACTTTCTGGAGCCACTGTGGACGAAACGCATTTGCCATCATTGCGATCATCAGTAGCAGCTACATAGCTCCAAAGGTATGTGGCAACGCAGCAATATATTAAAAACATTAAACTTACAAAAAGGCATGAAGCATTCCAGCTTTCGTGTTGTTCACTGATGACTCTGGTGGCAGGGACTTTGCACTGGTTGGCTTTTAGCGAAGGTCTCGCAACACACATTTCGCAACACTGTCTTTGCTCAGCACTCGAATCACAAATAACTCGCTGTGCAGCTGAATATATCCAAGTTATCCAGAGCTTGATGCCAATAAATAATGCATACTTGTGAGGATCACAGGACAAGGCATAATTATCAAATTTTCGGAACTTGTGTGCTGTGTGTTGGAACAGAATGAAAGCGAAAAAAACAATATTTTTGATGGGAATGGAAACATAACTGAAATGTTATAATTTTATTGTGAAGTGGAACTGGAACATTTCCTATTAGTTTTTGGTTCAGGATAAAAGTTAGCGGTCTGAAACAACTGACACCAGCATTAGCGTGTATCTTGGGGCAGCGTTTGCACTGATCTCGGGCAGTGCAAGAGACAGCCAATTGAGCACGTTAATTTAACTACGAGTACTAATGGAAGTGCTTTGAAGCATGCTGCTCATTGCACTAACTGATTGGCACAGGTGCTGGCATGGAAGCACTCATCATTTCGATGTCTACTAGTACAACTCTTCGACACTGAAGTTTGCAGCTACAGTCAACAACCGATTTTCCATACATGCTCGATATTTCAGACATTTTCACGGAACCACCATAAGCCCCATAGAATCAGTGTATAAGAAAGTGTGAAATTTCAGATGCTCGAACCCTCCGCCATCCAATTTTCCCAACTTTTGCCACAACGGAAGATCCAAAACCATCAAAACTGTGTATACTCAAATCTTGCTACAACAAAACTGACGGGACGTGCAAAAAATTCGTAGTCGAGGAATTTCGTTGCCGCAAAATTTCACCTATAAGACCACACAAGTTCGGAAGATGTGATTATTATGACTTGTCCTCTGGTTCACACAAGCATGTGCATTGTTTATTGGCATGGAACTATCGCTAACTCGGACGTAGTCAGCCGAGCACAAAGCTGTTCACACGGCTCACACAACCGTCGGAGCATGCCAAATGCAGAGCACCACAAATGTGCATCGCACCGCATGCACCAAGGCCAACCGAAAACGAAGTGCCAAAGTCCGCGCTGCCATAGTCATCAGCGAACGATTGGAAAGCTGGAACGCTTTGTGCCTTTTTATGACTTTAATACCTTTGAACTACTGCTGTGCTGTATGGCCGCATAGTTTTAGAGCTGTGTAGTCGCTGTCTATGATCACGATGATAGCAAGTGCGTTCTCGTCCACAGCGGACTAAAGTCCCTAGGTTTTCTCCGCTAAAGCATTATGTAGGGACTTAACAGTGGAAAGCAACCTGTAGTTCCGTTTTCACTCCATGTACACTGGCCTTGCACGTACCGCACATACCTTCATGAACTCTGTTATTGCTATGCTTGATTGCCTCTATCACAGTTTTCTCAGCCGCATTTGTGGAAAGCAGCACTCAATCCGCATTAGGCACACACATACTTTTGAGTTTCACGGTGGCCGTATAAGATCACGTCAGTAGTGACCACAGTTTTTAAAACCTGCAAACAGTAAAACCTCCATTCAGGTGCTGTGTACACTGACTATGCGCATGCTTTCAGAGCCGCATCGCTGCCATTCATAATCACGGCGGCCATGATTTTGTCTGCAATGTTTTCAATTTGAACGCTTGGGCTTGTCCGTGTTTTTGTGCTGCCATGTGTAACTGTGACCAAACAACTAGCCCACCATATGCCTCAAAGGGCAACTTCGGCGATATTTTAGTGTCCATAGATCTCAGTGAAATTTTCATTATATGTTCTCCTCAGCATTGTAATAATATATGCCAAGCCAGGAAGTTGCAAGTCATTTAGCTTTTCTGAAAATGAATTTAAAAAATTTTTAGCAGATTCCCATGGGGGCCACCCTGTGTTTTTATATCATTACCTTCTACGCTGCCTGAAGTGATGTTAAATTGATAGCATGCAAGTGTAGTAGAGTAACTCAAAGATAGGGTCCCAAAATGTAATACATAGTTTTATTTTAAGCAGAAGTACTTAATTTATAATCAATGTCATAGCATTCTTTCTGTGCACTGTGATAATGCTAGAAGGTGTGAGGTCAATGAAAAAAAAAAGCAGCACTAGGTTGAAATAACTTATGTTTGAGAACCCGTTCCACAATTTTACAATTTAGTCTTGCTTGGCTGCATTGTTTCATCCAGTTTATGTTGTTTATTCTCGTGTGTGCTTGCAGTTAGTTATTCCTAGCGAATAAAGGAACAGTTGACATTAAATGGGTCTGCTGATCCGCTGTCACTGACACATGAAAGCGCAAACATGCGACCCTGGTTGCTCTGTTTTAGATAGCTATGAGACAAGCTTGCCTCAGGCTTGGGGCATGTACTAAAAATAAATTTTTGGGAAGTATGTGAAAGCTATGAAAACAGCAGATGAAAAAGTTGAAGATGGTAGTCAAAGGGAAACACAAACCTACTCTTTCTTGAATTGTGCTGGTATGCTCAGTAAATTAAAATTGACGCTACTAACACAAGTTAAAGGGACACTCAAGTCAAGTTATTAAGTCAGTGTGGACTGTTGAAATGCCATTAAAGAAATGTCTTAGGGCTTGTTTTGTGCCAGGAAACCAGCTTGTTTGAACGAAAATCTTATTTAAATGGGTCGTACAAAGAATATGTGGCTGCCCTGTTGTAAGTTTCACTGCTTCAATACACATTTTAAATGCCAATTCAGAAACATTTCCGCGAAATATTCAGTGTGCAGTTAATAACATCCGTTGGAAATCCTAGCATTCTTCCGCTCTCGAAATGATTATGCACCGCTGCAGGCTGGCATAGGTACTATTTGATGTTTCGGTGAAGTCAACTTAAGATATTTTGAAGTGCAAAGGTATAGTGAAGTCACATTTGCTCTAAAATAGTACATTTACTTCAAAGCTAGAGAAATAAGAGAATGCTTGGAAACCGTATGGTGCCACCCTTCAGAAGCAAGACTGCAGCACAATCTGTTTTCCTGTGGCCTCCGAGGGCACACCAATCTCAGAGGCTTGGTGGCGATTAGGATTACGTCAACTGCAGAGTTGGGGGAATGCATGCATTGAAATCAAAACTGCATTTCTATAGCCCTAAATCATCTCGGACAACGGAATGAAATAATGCATATCATTGATTAGGAGGTAGGGATTCCAAATACACACTTGTACAAAATTTTCCGAAAACATTTCACAACCTCTTTAAGTGGTCAGCTTGCCTTTATAACTGTTCGAACCACCCGCCTAGCCAGTCCCATTGATGTAGATTTGCCATTTTCTCTCTTTACTAGCCAACAGTCCGGCCATTGAGCCAGGTGTGGAAAAGGCAGGAGCAGGCGGAAGAGAAAGAGGGTTCACTTGTTGTTTGGGTGCCTCGGTGGTCCTCCTCGCCCGGCAAGGCGCAAGCTTTGTCATGCATTCACCTAAATTTTTTCAGTGAACAAAGCAGTAGTGTAGATAATATTGACGTTTCAGACATTCTCAAGTCCTCACCCATGATTCTAACAAAAAATGTTGTTTGCCTTTAGTGTCTCTTTAAAGTGGTAGCCCGGACAATTTACAGTTGTTTAAACATGCACACAATTATTTAATGAGTTGCACATTGATCGCACCAAACCAAGCTACGAAGAGCAACAAGAACAGGCAGGCACATCTGCTTGTTGCTGCTCTGATGAGAACACACCCGCTGCCACAGCGGCACTTACGTCCTAGTGTAGAGTTAGATGTGCAGGGTGGCCATATTAGTATTTTTAATATGTAAGATTACTTGAGCTAAGAGGCACTTGTGTTTGACATGAGCTTATTTTGTGCAGCACAGCTGTTATATGTTTATTATCATACCTCTCTATAACCTGTGTCCATTTCCCCAATATAATCCGCTTGTGTTCAATGAAGTTGGTTTTCTATACCTTACTGTACTTTAATAGTAGCAGCTTGATGAATTACACTTACCCAGCCTTGTGTAGTTATGGAAAATAGTTGCTCATTTGAAATTTTGTGTTGATCTTGCGACACAGGTATGGGAGCTAACAGCAAACAATGTCATCATGATTTCTGCTATAGGCAATGATGGCCCATTGTATGGGTAAGGCATTTGTTAAGCATCTTTCTTTCAAGAAAGTTCCTCTTGTCCATTATTATTTCTGAGCTTGTAAAATGTGTTTTCTTTGTCTGATCTTTCAAGTACTCTCAACAACCCTGCTGACCAGATGGACGTAATTGGTGTGGGTGGAATCAACTTTGAAGACCAAATTGCCCGTTTTTCGTCCCGAGGGATGACAACCTGGGTGAGCATTTTTAGCTTGTTTTAGCTCTGCTATTGTTGATGCTTTACTTTCTGCACTTGTACAAAACTCTGATGCAGTCAAGCCCACTTATAGTGGCTGCAGTTGTAATGAACGCTCTGTTACCATGAACAAAGGTCGTGCTACCCTCAAAACATGTATTATGCCAATGACACTACATCTGAGGTATAACAAACTGCAGCAGAACAACTCAGACAGCAATAATGCCAAGGCTTCGTAAACTCTTCCACATCGTCTAAGCATTCATGCTTGCTCCAGGTGCTTTGATCAAAGAGTTTCTCAGCTTTCAGGCATATGAATACCCACAATTCTTGAGGAAGAAGATCCCAATGTCCCACTACTTGCCATGAGTGCTTCAATTGCTCTTAGTCATGTCAAGTTTTTCAAAGAAAGAACATTAGAGAGGGTCACATGGACACTTGGAAGAAGCTAGAAAATGCTGGGCGTGTTTTGAAATAGCATATACACACAAGGTATTTTTTACAGGAATGGACACTGGTCTAGACTATTTTGACTTTTTATTTTTGTCAGCATTTGAGGATGGCTACGTTGAATTTGTAGTACCCAGCTGACAGCGGCCATGCTTCATGTTTGCGACATAGTGTGTGGATATATTGAAACTCGGTGCCACATCATGAATACCAGTTACTTTTATGCATCGGTTCAGCACGTGTCAACATAAATTGACTTTTTCACAGAAAACCAACATAATTTGATAGAGTTGGTGGCTGTGCAACAGGTAACTGTGAGCTGTTCAAAAAAAGTGCACGCATATCCACGGAGTGAATGATGATGAGTGGGCAAAGCTCCGAAGGTTCATCGGTAAAAACCGTGAATCTTCCGTGAATCTTGCCCAGTACATCATCAAAGACATGACTAACACTGTGTGTCGCCATCTAGTGCTCTCCTATCACACTAGAGCACGCAGCGAGCGCCTCCGCGCTATCTATTGATCAATTCACGTACTAGCTAAGCAGCACCGCAGCGCTTGGACGGACGGACGGAGGGACGGACGGACAGACAGACAGACAGACTCCCATGCTACGCGTTCCCATACATCTGAATGAAGCGAGCACTGCTAAAGCCCCTCTACCTACGGAAAAGTACCGCCATCTCTTGAACAACGCCGCTTCCTCCTCTCCTCGCCTCCGATAGGGCGGCTGCGGTCACGTGGTAGCGCGCTCACTTTTTTTCTTGGTATTTTGTTTTCTCGCCGCTCGGCGCCATGTTGGATGCGCCAAAGTGCCACTGCGCTGTGTTCGCCGGTCGCAAGTGCATGACGTGCGGAGTGCACGTGTACGTCTGGCTAGTTTTGTCGCGATGCCGTGTTGCTGTGCCTTTTCCTGCATACCTGTTTTTCATGTAAGAGCATTTCCCTGAAAAGGGGTTACCACTTCGGTTTTAAAGATGATCGCGGCTGTTCGCAAGCGCAGCCCGTTTCTTGAACAGCCTGCATGCCGCGCGTGCTTATTTTGGAATGAGCTGTTCGCAGTTAAAAAAAAAAACTGTATGGCAATACATATGACGAAGTGCCGAAATTTTTCATCGCATCGAGGTCACGCTGCGGAGTGTGTTCAGAGTATACATCGCTTGAAATGGGCGACACCCTCTCCAACAGCGAGCGGAAATTTCGGTAGTAGTAGTGACGTGAATGCGTTCGTCTACTTCTACATTCACAACGCACCAGCGCGGTCTTCTAGCAATTAGAAATAGTTTCCGTGCGTAAGGGCGATATTGGTCACCTACATCGGCAGCACCCACGCAGGCATGCAAAACCTCACGACAACGTGTTCAAACTGCGCCGCACAGGCCAAACATCCCAGAACGGCGTACTGCGTGCACAAGTCATCGGGCAGGCAGAGGATGGCAGGACGTGCGAAACTTCATGAAGTTTTGAGTGTGTGCCTCCAAGGGCATTGTTAGCGTTGCTGCAGTTACAGACGACCGAGATAGTTTATACGCACGGGAACTATCCCTTCCCAAACGTGGCTTGACACCACAGCTGCGGTTTAAATATTTTTGCTGATACAATAAATAGCATGCTGTGTTTACAGAATTTCATTTCAACCTTTTCCAAGTAAACATAGTTATGGTTATCCGCGCCAGATACACAAGGAAACACTACGCTCCGAAAGAAAGCTTAAACGACGTTCGCTTTCGCTACAAATTGCGCATGGTTTGCAGCAGCTCTTCTGAGGCGATATTTCATTAGGTAAACCGGATGGTGAGCACACCCACTCCTGCTTAGAAAATCAACGCAGTAGAGTGAATCATTATATCAAACCGTACGCGAGGCACGGCCACGGCTGGACGGCGGCAGCGGCGGCGCGCGTCCAGCTCGAAAGCTCGTGGCGCTTTCCAGGGGGTGCCGCAGTCGCGAGCGGAGAGGAGGTGGCGGTGGGGAGAGTAGATGGCGGTACTTTTACGAAGTAGAGGGGCTTTAAGCACTGCGGCACCATCACGCCATCTAGTGAGCACTTCATAAAACTACAGGAGGGTACATACATACTACTACACAGGAGGGAACGACCCACACCCTAAGGAGCTTCGCCCCTAAAAGCAACAAAAGAAGTCAGATGCTAAAAATAAGTTGCGGCCAAGTACTCCCCAAGGCAAAACTTGCATTTGTGCTAAAAGCACCCATTAGTTCTGGCTGCAATCGCCAGGAGTGCATTCTGTTCTCAAGGAAATCCGGAATAGCTTCTTTCAAGTTTGGAATCATGGAAAGTGAGCTCTGCGATATCCAGCAAAGTGGCGATGTCCTTTTTCTTACCAGTCAGTATAGCTTGCAAGGTACAAGCCTCATCAGCAACAATGTCTTTCCGAACAATTGTGATTGCTTGCAAGATAAGTGAAAGCCTGCTACGTTTAGTACTACCACTTTCTCATGCTTGTCACTTGAGATGCAGTAATAACAAACACCAAACTGGGTGCTAACTAACACACGGTACGGGCAGTGTAAAACGTTGGTTGCGGAGTGCACAGTACGATGCACTCGGCTGTTGGCATGCGTGCTCTCTGCCTCCCCCCACGCCCCCACTCGAGTGGCAAGGAGATGAGCATTCAGGATCCTTTTCACCCCCCCCCTAGTTACAACTGAAGACAGTGCTGCTTCACTTCAGCGGTTGCACTAGTGAGTTTTAGGACTCAGGTGGCTTTTTGTATGCCTCAGGGCACAGGTCCTTGAAAATCTTAAATACCCTTGAATTTTGAAAGTTTGTTTTCAAGGGTCTTAAGAACATTGAATTTCTGACTAGTCCTTAAAACACCTTGAATTTCATAAATATTAAATTTTAATTTATATTTATCAGCATCAAAACAGCTTTTGTTGGTGAAATTAAAAACAAAATTCTAAACTGTAGCAAAAAAAAAGTCTCGGTTTTTATACCTATATAGCAGATTCTCATTAGGCGGCTGGCAACACTGGTCGTGCGGTGCGATCAGTGCTGTGAGCCGTGCGAGCACCCATCGAGTCACGCGGTCATACCCACGCACTGGCTGATGATGTCATGATCAGCAATGCCCGGAAAAAGGAAGTTCCAGCCTATGCGGCTATACCATGACGACTACAAGCAGTGGATTCCACCTGACACAATGGGTCCGCATCGGGCTAAAAGCTTCTAGGCAAAGTCTTCGATGTGACTGGCATGGGTGAATCGGCTTTGAAAAGTCATATGAAAAGTGCAAAGCACATTTGTGCAATGAATGTAGTGCAAGGGAGTGTACTGAAAGGCTACCTGACTCCTGTCGTGACAGAGCAGTTCACTGCTGCCCCTCCGTTGCAGTCACCAAGCGCAATGCCTCAGGAGGTGTTGCCAAGCCTAAATGATGCTTGTAAAGTGCATGAGCTTGATACTGACACCGAAATTCTTTGGAACCTGAAGGTCATCCCACATGTTACCGGACGTCATCCCAAGCAGGGGAGTTATTCTGACGTATGTTCCCGGACAGTGAAGTAACAAAGGTATTTTGTTGTGGTGAGAAGAAATGCGCCTTTGTGACATGCCATGGTCTGAGGCCTTTCTTTCAGCTTTGCACTGAGAGATACAACAGTGTGACTTCTTTGTTATACTTCTTGATGAGGTGGCAAATGACTGCTTGGGTAAGTAAGCAAATGGGTGTGCATCTGCGGTGTTGGGATTCTTCTCGCAAAGTGACGACCAGGTATTATACCTCCATTTTTATGGGCCATTCAGGAAAAGTTGCTAAGCGCCCTTGAGCCATTGCCTCTCGCAAAGATTGTTTGGATACCTATGGACGGTCCCAATGTTAATCTGAAATTCTTCAAAGGCCTCCAACAGCACTTGCAACAAAATTACCAAGTGCAGTGTGTGGACTTGTGCACTGTGTGAAGCCCACAAGTGCCTAACGCTTATAGGGCGGGAGTTTCAGCTACTAAGTGGGGACTTGACTGCCTGCTGTTCAGTCTGAGTGCACTTTTTGAAGATGCTCCAGCATGTAGAGAGGACTTTTTGGCAGTCACGGGCCAATGAACTTCTCTCAAGTTTGTCGCCCACCGGTGGCTGGAAAATGCCCCTGTAATTGAGAGAGCATTGTTGGTGTGGTCTGACATGAAAAAGTACATTGAGACTGCTAGAAAAAAGGATGTGAACCTGTCGAAATGTGTCTCATTTAAGAACTTGTTGGAGCACAGCTTTGATGTATTGCTGCCGGCGAAGTTGAACTTTGCATTATGTGTTGCAATGGCACTGAAGCCTTTCCTAGTAGAGTAACAGACAGACCAAGCAGTGGTTTTTTTCCTTGCTAGAGATTTAGAAACTGTTTTCAGGAAGCTGCTCCCGAAGTTTTTGAAGTGTTCTATCCTTTCTGCCAAAGGAATTGTGTGCCTGCTAAAGATTGATATTGGTAATCCTGACAACCATGTTCCACTTGGGAAGGTGGACATTGGCTACAAAGCAGAGCAGATTATCAAGAATTCCCGAGTAAGCTGGAAAGATGTTTCAGTTCCGGATGGAATGTAAACACTTTTTGATCAGTGCTCCTCACAAAATCCTAGAGAGAAGCCCCTTGAAGTTTGCACTTGTTAGGGGCCTTTCCTCACTGGACCCATGACAGATGTGTTCCAAGCAAGATAAATGCATCGTAGGGTTCAGAAAGGTGTTAGACACCCTCATCGCTGCAGGTAGAATGGCCAACCACTTTCGGGACAGTGTTGGCGGAGTACACCAAGCTCCTGAATGAGAAGAAGCATGAACTTAGGCAGTTTGACAAGATTGCTGAAAGACTGGACGAGGTCTACTATGATCTGCTTAAATTCAGTTCAAGCTACTCATAGTTGTGGAAGATTGTGAAACTTCTGCTATTTAGTCCTGGCCAGGCAACTGTTGAATGTGAGTTCAGTGTGAACTGACAAGTGTGTGTAGAAAATCTGAAGGACTTTTCATATGTTTCACAACAGATTGTGTGTGATGCAGTTGAGAAGGCAGGTGGTGTTCTACAAATTCCAGTCACCAAGGAGCTGAGGATTGCTTTGTTGGCAGCTAGGCAAAAGTATGGAGCATACCTGGAAGTGCAGAAAAAGCAAGACCTTGAAGCTTCAAAGCAGAGAAAGAAGCACTGCATAGGGGAAGAGCTTGATGCAATGAAAAGAAAGAAAAAAAAAAGCTGGAATCAACAGTTGATGATCTGATGGCCTCTGCAGATGCCTATGCTGAAAAAGCAGAAGCAGAAAATGATTTGACACACATTGTCAAGTCAAATAGCCTGAGAAAGACGGAAAAGGAAAAGACGGCCGGAGCTACACTAAGTCAAGCACACAATTCAGCAAAAGCTACTGGAGCTCCCCTGAAGTGGGGGGCTATTAGGAGCTGCTTTCTGATAATTGTTTGTGCTTTGGGAACTAGAAGCAATTTTGGACAATAGAACTATTTTCTATTCTGTGTGATACAAACAAACTTATGTTGTGATATTTGGTAAATATCTTTGTGTACAATACAAGCAAGTTTGCATTGTAATGATTTATTTATTTGGGCAGTAAATGTGTGAGACCTTTCATGAGTATTACTTCATACTTCAACAGAAAATCAAAAATAAACTTTTAGAAAAGGGCCTTGAAAATTCTCTAATAGGGCCTTGAAAGTCCTTAAAAAACCCTTGAATTTTTTTCTTCAAAACCTGTATGAACCCTGCCCCTGCTCTTGCATTCTTTTGTACCTGCGGGCGTCTGGTGAGCAGAAGTCAAGAAGATAACAAAAGAATGCAAGGATGTGGGGCGTCTAGCTCTTGGGGCCCCAACACTAAGACTATTTATTGTCATATAGTGTGCATCTTGAAGGGTGCATTCGTAAAAAGCATGTGCAAATCGCCAATTTGACCAGTGACACAAACAGCAGTTTGTTTATCAGTTTGGTCTTTCTGGGTGGTAGCAGCAAAACTTCATGTTGCAATAGTGGATAGATGTGCTCTGTTGTGTTTAGGCCTAATATGCATGGTGTTCTATAGGCATGAGAATGTAAGAAGTCAAATATACTTCATTATATTGAGAATTTCATTACATTGAAGTTTTTTATACAGTAGAACCCTGCTGATACGTTTTCATGGGACCATAAAAAAATACTCGTAAGAGCCAGGAAACGGAGAAGCCGAGAAATGGGGAAGATTTAAAAATGAGAGCAGTGGTGATCGGTACACAATTTGATTTCAGTGCTAGCGCTGTAGAAGATTGTGAAGAGTTGTCTGGCACATTTTCTCCCTCCTCAGCAGCACCAGGCATTTTTCTAGAAGCTGCAGTGCTGTGTGGCAGTCGACATCGCCGCTTGAGCTCGCATGTCTTCCGAGTAAATCTAGTGCCGTTACGGCCGATGAGGAGGTTGGCTCCGGCAGCTGCTCCCATTCCTCCTCTCAAGTTCGTCTTCACTGCTGCACACATCGGCACACTCGGCCACAATTTCCCCCATTGTGCAGCTAATCCTATAGTCAAGCCAAGTCAAGCTATGTGAAAAGTCAATATGGCAATCTGCACTGGTTGCTTGGAGTGCCTATTCTCGACGTAACATGTGGGAACGTTCCCACACTTGCAACGTAACAGCGGGGTTCCTAATGCATTTAATACTATGAGAGCTATGCCGGGACTGGCCAAAAACGACATAGCAGCCGGGAAAACGCAACAGCCAGGAACGTAACGGCGGGGTTCTACTCTATTGATGTTTAACTTTGTTGAACTAAAGTAATCTTGGAGACCAAGAGCTCACTGTGCTTTCACACCAACTGTATTGCTTTCTGCGGTGCATAGTAGCCATTCACTGTGGCGTTTAAATACTCGATCATCCCAATTATGCTGCCAGATGTAGCCGTGTGTATGAAGTGGCACACAATATTTTCTTGCGCTACTGCCTTCCTCCATATTATCCCAGTTGCCCCGCCACCCACCTGTTTTTTTTTTTTTTTTTGGTCGCTGTGGCATTTCATGGAGGCCAGTGCAAGCGTTAACCAGCGTCACCAGCGTTAACGTCACCAGTGTTAGTGTGCTTTTGCTCGTGCGTAAACCATATGATGCGTGGGAGGTGTTATCGAGTTGGACTTCGTACAAAAATATGGCAACTGCGAAAACTCGCTGACAGTGTCCATATTGCTGCTATCGCAATAACTCCCCCACCCCACGGTCGACAACTTTTTTTTATGGTCCAAGCACCCCCCCCCCTCCCCCCTTTGTACTGTATTTACTTGAATCCAGCGCGCACCTTTTTTGCGATAAAACGGCTCCAGAAATTGTACGCGTGTTGGAATCAAGTGCAAACGAACGACAACGTTAACCAAAGTTGCTACGTCGCCGATGCACTCTCTGAGACGCCCAGCCACACCAGCTTTCGGTAGTGCTCAAGGGTGGCCACACCGGGAGAATAGATGTTTCCCTTCGCTGCATGCAAAACGGCTCATCATCGCATTTCTCCCTGATATTTGTACTGAGCCTGAGCCTCTCACATGTGCGCGCTGCATGACGTACGTCCGGGATTGCGTCGCAGCAATTTGAGACCACGCCCCGATCATGCTTAGGCTTAGCTGCGCCAGCCTGCGCAGCACGCACGGCAGCATGCGGCAGCGAGTGTGAGGGAACTGTGACAGCACAGAGGAATGCAGCATTGCGAGTAAATGATGTTACTGCCGCTTGCACGCGGCTACGCTGTGGCTACACCCGGTAACGTGCGGCAGTTTTATGGGGATGCGGGAGTTTTGAACCGGCGCGTTAAACGCCTTTGAGACACCGCAGATCAAGCGAAACGGGAAAGCCACAGCGCGGCCGTTCGAGGGACTGCAGGGGTACAAAGTTTGTGGTCCGTTTATTATGTGCATGCATTAATTGCGCAAGTGCGGCATTTGTTTTATGAATGTGGGAAGGTTGATTACTAAAGATTTTTTTTTTTTTCGTGGGTGCGCGTTACAGTTGGTGTTTCACTTCTTTTTTCGGTCACAGGAAACGGGTGCGCGTTACTATGGTGGGCACGGTAGGATCGAGTAAATACGTAAATCTCCTGGATTCCGTTTCTCCAAACTTGGCAGGTATAATTTCAGTACTCGTGGTTTCCGAACCTTTCCTACTACCGCTGTTATGTCGCGTCCTGCACGCCAGATTGAGGCATAAAAGTTTCATTGTTCTACCAGCTCAGGTCAGTTACATTTTTTCGATCTCACGACAACGAAATTTTCGCTTCAACGAAATTTTTTCCACACACCGTCAATTTCATTGTAGTGAGAGTTGACTGTATCACCATTTTGCCATTCACTGCAATGTGGATGAGCCAAGCTCAAAATGGAAGTAAAAGACCATCGCTTTGGGACACAATGCGGGTATCACAAAGGCTGCCACAGCAGGTGCCGAGTTGCATGATGCCAATGCATTAGATTTTCTTTCTTGATCTTCTTCTACTGCTTTCACAAAATTTCATCCCCTATGTGGCTCTATAACATTACTGCTTGCCACAGTACCATGTTGTTTTTTCAGCATTAAATTTTTTAAAAGGATACTGACAGTAATCGGGGCAGTGCAAAAGGGACATTTTTTCATTTTCTTGGCATGCATTGTTAATACTCTCCACACACCAAAGCCAGGAAACATGTTTAAAGTACTTAATTTAAATTTTATTGTTCTGATTACCCAGCATCTGCAAACCAGCCTCATCGCAATGGACAGTACTATGACATGTAAACACAGTTTCCTAAAAATTGCCAAAATGCTAGTTGTCTGAGTGGCTGGACGCCAATGAAATCATTGTTATTTCCGTGCCCTACGTGCAACTGACAGCAGCATACAAAGTTGTGGCAACTCCGTCATCAGTTGCTGTCCCCACATGACTTAGACCTACTTCCGGCTGTGTTGGCACACCACTCTAAGACTGCCCCCTCGAAATCGAAACCAAAAGTGGGCTTTTCAAGGTAGCCATATTAAAAATATATTGATTGCATTCTTAGGCACCACAGTATTCTTTTGAGGGTTCCAGACACCAATGCTTTTATTTAGAGCAACAATACCAGAATTTCTAAAATTCATGTCAGGTACTCCTTTAAGCTTATTGACAGATATATCTATAAATGGCAATGATGAATACAACAAGGTAACAGATATATAATGAAGTACTTTTGGTGGTCCCTCCTAGTTTGTAATGACAAGGTTTGAATGTGTTAAAGATACTGCTGCCATTTGATATAGTAGTGTACGTTTCTGGTGGTCTGTTCAAAATCTTTGCAGATCTTGACAGCGTGAGGCGCACACCCTAACATGTGCATGGTCTTCAGTGCACGCTTGGCAAACGAATAAGACGTGAACATATCTGAGTTATATGAATCCCTTGGATTTTCTACCAAAAAAGGAACAAAAAGAAAGAAAAGAACAGAAAGAAAGAGGGAATGGAAGGCAGCAAGCAAGGAAGAAACAAAGAAAGAAAAAGGCTCGCACATGCCAAACTTCACTTGCCCCTATTTTTCCCAATAGGGGAAGGGTTCCACAATCTTTATATTATTCCTGTCCATTGTTAACATACTAACATTACACAGGCACACTATTTGGTTGAATACTGCCAACATTACAAGTAAAAATTTCAAGGTCAACTAGCTACTGATAGTAGCACTGACATTTGATGACAAGTGTTTCTGTGGCTCTGTAGGGCAGGGCAGGGCAGCATGTTTACAAATTTTTTTAATCATCTCTCAGCACTTAATGAACCTAGGAACTAGTTTATTCATCTGATGCGTGGACTATGATATGGCAAACTACTTTCATGGTTTCTGTACAGGAACTTCCTGGCGGCTATGGGCGCCTAAAGCCAGACATTGTTACATATGGCTCTTCCGTCCGAGGCTCAGCTGTGTCGTAAGTGTCTTGTTTTTTCGTGAAGTGCATTTATTTATTTATTTATTTATTTATTTATTTATTTATTTATTTATTTATTTATTTATTCAGTAGTGCCAGCCTCTAGATGAGGCTGTAAGCAGGGATGGGTAGTAACAAGTGCAAAACAAAGGTTACACATGAAGATACAGCAACTGTGTCACGTGAATTTAAGAAATAAGGAAAAAGAAGAACTCTCCTGAAGAGCGAGGTACAAAGCATATACGCAACTTTTTAAGCACTTGTATGTGTAAACTCATTGCAGAAAGAAATTGAAGACATAATAAACATTTTACATCAACTAAAAGGAGTTAACTCTTGAACTACCACTCCTATTCAAATCAATCACTGGTGATCAATGATTAAAGCGGCTGAATTTGAAATGTTGAAATTGTTTCTTATGCATACAGCTGCACCTCGTGTTTAGTTCAGCGACTGCTGTTTCAGAATCCATTCCAATTTTCTCGCTCTGGCGACATCGCGATTTTTCACGGACGTTTTCGTGAACTAATGTGCGTATGTTGTTGCAAAAGGGGACGTGGCTAACACACTTGAGAATAAAGCATGCTGCTCGAGTCTGTGCTCCATTAATATAAATGTTTTGTTATCAAATGATTCCTAAGAAGTCAACTATCAGATTATGTCATCACTATTGCATTTAATAATGTTCGACGGTGACAATTACGTGAAAATTACGCAGGTGATTCATTAGTGAGCTCTGGTTTTAAGTCCGGGCAGTTTTGTCTAACCACAGCTCATTTTTGAAGGTCCGCCGCATGTCTAACATGTTGATCTGGCCTTTTCAGATAGTTTCCAGCAGTTTCTGTTTCGCTTGTGCTTTTTATCTCCACGAAAGGGCCGCATTCAGTGTTAGCATCGGTGCTATTGGCAGTCTCTCTGGCCGCTCCCATGGCGTCGTCATCCCGCATGACTGCATAGCAGGAAGAGTGTTCTGCTCGAAAATTAATCTGCTATATGTACACGAAGTTGTGGTGTCTAGATGGCACTACAAGTCCAGGAGCACGATGGATTCTTTCGTTACGAGTTGGTATCCCATCGAAACCCAATTGATTGATGGGTTTCGACGTGTATATCAAACAAACCACTGCGCTCCTAGACTTGTAGTGACATTTAGGCCATAGTACGCTAACTATATTTGCTGTTTCCGTACATTTCATGTTTCCGTCACGTGGCGTGGATTTTTAAAGAGTGCACAGGCACAAATGTTGATGTGCATGTTAGCCACGTGGTGAGGTGCGATGGCTTGGACGTCAGCAACCACACACGCAATTAAAACAAAACAGAAGGCAGGTCCGCTTTATCCTTGCATGGCTTAGGCACATTCTCTCTGGTTCTATTGGTGGCGCGGGCATTGAAGTCACTCCCGTGAGAGCTCAGCTTGAATGAGGTAGTAACTATTTTGCATTTGTTACTTTTAATTACACTTTTTAATTGCTGTTTATTTTCCAAACTGTACCCTTCAGATGTATATTTAATACTCGAATTCACGTGCACAAACTTATGCCTTTAATTAATGTTTTTCTTGGAAAAAAAATATGCTAACTAAAACCCATCTCATACTTAACTCTTTCACTGTGCATTACATGTTTTTTTATAACTCAAGATGCACTAGATCTAAGATTGTGATTCTGGATGCAGAGAGTGCCAAGGAATACACAAACAAGTTGTATATTTCAAAAGTTTCTAGAACAAATTGTTGCCCGAGATATTATTCCTTGTTAAAGTTTCTGTTGTTCAAAATTTTGGATTTTTGCTTTGTTCGCGATTTTTGAGAGAACAAGTTCTTTATCGATTGCAATAAAAGTAACGCTACTTGAAAGTGCATTTAATGTTATTCAGTTTGGTATGTTACATGTCCATGTAAATGCAGCAGATGTTGCAGGCAAAAAATTAACTCAAACATAAAATAATAACAGCCGATTTCCTGTGGTAACGAAAGAGTTAAAGGGGCTAGAATGCGCTCTTCAGACAAGCAAAATAAGTGCAAGACATATGGATTATGTTTAAAGCTATAATGATTGTAAATGCTTGTCAAAGCGATTACAACTGAAGAGCTTGTACAAAATAATCAGCAGATGGAAATTCCACAGCACTGGCTGGTAGGCAGTTCCATTCATGAATTGCCTTTGGAAAAAAAGAATTAGCAAAAATTTCAGTGTGGCAGGAATATTTTTTTTATTATGATGTGACCGGGTCGCTCGCCTGGACACTGAATCATTGTGTGTTTCTGTATACTAAGTTTGTCATGGAATAACAGGTGCATGAATTTTAATCGGTCGTGTTGGCGCCGCTTTTCTAGGCATTCTAGAGATGCTTTCTTTGCCAAAGCTCTCGCTGAAGTGCGCCAGCTATAAGAGCAATATACAAGCCTAGCCACTTTCTTGGACAGATGGTAATTTTTTTTATGTTGCCTTTCGTGTATGGATCCCAAACTATTGATGCATATTCTGTTACAGGATGGCCTAAAGTATTATACACTAATAATTTAACCTCGTGTGTAGATTTCCACAAATTTCTTTTTAAGTAATCAAGTTACCATATTGCCCTCCTCACAACTTCCGATACGTGTTCATTCCATCTCAGATCCAACATTATTGTCACCCTGAGATATTTATTTCTGTTTACAACAGTGAGAGAGTTGCCACCTATGCGGTATGAAAAGCTTAATGGCTGTCATTTTTGTGTCACAGTCATCGCAACTGATTTTTTTACATTTATTTTCATTTGCCAGTCTGTGCACCATGTTGCAACCTGTGCTAAACTATCGTTAAGTACAGCCTGATTGCCGCGATTTTGAATGTTGTGATTGATTATGCAGTCATCAACATACAGCTTAATTTTAATGCATATATTCTGAACTATATCATCAGTAAAGATTAAGAAGGACAGGGGCCCCAGCGCAGACCCTTGTGGAATGCCGGACTTGACAGGCACAGGATCTGAGCACACATTGTCAATTCTGACACACTGTGTTCGACCATATTGAAACATGCGCTTGTTTTGATTCTTTGCGGGGAGCGCCGTTACCACTTTTTTTTGTTATGTGCAGCGCAGGCCGCGTTTATCTTGCACGTCGTGTCAGCAGCTGTGTCAACCATTCTTGAAACTTTGCATGCCTGACGCACACATTTGAATGTCTTCTAGAATCTGAGAGATAATGCGATAACGCGTTATGACGTGTATAAAAGCTGGCGCATTTTGCCGCTTGTCAGTCTTTCCGTCAACCAACGGCTGTTCACGCTGCTATTGCTGTACATTGTGATTGGCTTTGTTTTGCTGGACACAAGTTCGCCCAGTAAACAGTTCGCCTGACATCATCTTGAGTCCTGCGTGCTTCATCTTTAGTGCTGCGTGCATCACGACCACGTGACATCTATTGGAGGTGCTTCTCAGTCTATGTACCACATGCCCCTGTCCAGCCGTGAGCCAAGCCCGCACCGCCAGGATGACGAATCCAACCCAGTCCTTCAAGCTAGCCGCTGACAGCAAGGACTCCCACCAGAATACCAGCCGCTTCCCGACAAGGACAAGAAGACAAGGGCTACAACAAAACCAGCATTTACCATGACGGCTGCAGTGCCCCCGGCTACCGTGGTTACGCAGCAACCGAAAGAGCCGCCAGCATTCCGTAGATCATCATACGAGGACCCGGAAAGCTGACTGGACATTTACGACCGCATTGCAGCCCTTAACAAGTGAGACGTGGAAGATAAGCTGCGTCATGTTTACTTATACCTAGAAGACGCTGCTAGGACCTGGTTCGAGAACCGAGAGTCTACGCTCCGAACCTGGGACATCTTTACCGCCGCTTTCCTGGGCACCTTTGCAAGCGTCGTGCGCAAGGAAAGAGCCGCATCACTACTGGAAACACGGGTGCAGCTCCCGAATGAAAACGTTGAGACCTTTGTGAAAGAAACTATGCGACTTTTCCGCCACGCCGACGCCAACATGTCCGAGGAAAAGAAAGTTCGCCTGCTCATGCGAGGAGCGAAGCAGGAGCTCTTCGCCGGGTTGATAAGAAACCCACCGAAGACCACCGAAGAGGTGACAATAATCGAAAAGACCCTCGAGATGCGCACCCAGCAATACATTCGGCGCTTGCCGAACTATGGAGACGTCCAAGCACTCGGCCCCGATGACCTGCGCGAGACTATAAGGGCTATTGTTCGCGAGGAACGGCGCCGGATGTTCCCGTCGCCTGAGCCTCGAGTAGCCTCCCTCGAAGACATTGTTCACGAGGAAGTACAGCGATTGCTGCCTGCTCCCAAACCACCACAACGCCAGCCGGAGGCGATGACCTACACCACCGCTACACACCGAGCTGCCGTCGCTCTTTGCCCACGCCAGGACCCCATGCCTCCACCGTTTCGTCACCAGCCACCACCACCACCTCCAACGCCATCCCGCTCGACAGTAATTCAGCGCACACCGAGGAAAACTGACATTCGGTGCACCCCTAACCACCGCCCATTATGCTAACACTGCACGGAAGCTGGGCACACCTACCCCTACTGCCAGTACCGTGAGATGGGACTGCGTGGCTTCGACATGAACATGCCGTGTCCGCGCCCAGGTGAAGGACCTCGCGACATCGCCGACGACATCGCCGGAGCAGAGTGGCAATGACGACATCGACTGTCCCATTCACCATCGCCCAGCCACTACATCTCTCCGCAACGGCGGCAGTACCTATCCAGGAAACTAAGGGCAGCGACCGATAGAGGTACGGTTGCTGCATGACGCAATGCCGAAGATCCGCCGCTGACGACGACCACGATGCACGAAACCTCATGACGCAGTCTCAGCACGCCGCCTTACCATAGCCTTCACGACAACACTTCGCCCCCGAAAGATTTGCTGATGCGACATAGCAGCAGTGGAGCAAGCCAACGCAGCTGGGATCCAACGCCCCGACCTGACTGGAACCGCCAGACGATGGACCACCAACCTCAGCGTGATTATCGGCGGTCATAGCATCACCGCCTTAGTCGATACTGGCACTGATTACTCTGTCATCAGTGGTCTCTTCGCCGTGCTGAAGGAGGTAAAGACTGCCAGGAAAGGACCAGATATCCGAACAGCGGGGGCCACCTTATAACGCCGACTGGAACCTGCACAACAAGAGTCGCAATTGACCTATTCGGTGAGTTTTATGGTCTGTGGAGATGGGTTTGCCCCCACGGCTTACCCTGCGAGCGTGGTCCGAGACGCGACGCTCCTCGACCGGGTTCGATGATTCGCCGGCACGGCGCAGAGAAGGCACCACCAAGGCTCGTCAACGAACGAGGGCTTTATTGGCCCTCGATGCAACACAGTGTGACAGTCACGGCTTGCGGGCAAAAGGGGCTCACCGCAGTGCTGATCGAGTACGCGTGCCCGTAGCGCTTACGGCTAACTAAAGGTGGCCGTGGGCAAGGGTCCGCCAAGCGCACGAACGAGATGTAGCGTGCCAGAGGCTTCACGTAACCACCTCATCGCGGGTCTCGTGAGCATCATCTGGCGCAAGCATGCGCGCACGAGGGGTGCGAAGCGTGTGATAGCTCACGTGAAGAGGGGCCTCTGCCGGGGACCAATCAGGGCTCGTCCTGATGACGTTAGCTAGCGTGACGACAACGAGCCAGGAGTAAGAGCACCTGAGAGGATGCTGCACAGGAATGGTGGACCGGCGCGCTAGGAGAGTGCTAACCTTGAATCACACGCCGTTTCCTGGCGGCTCCTGACATCCGAGATGGCACAGGGCCTGCGCCACAGGCTAGCTTGTGGGACGAGGCGCAAATGGGCGCCGTCTCGTTTCGCACAGGTCCTGCAGCAATGCTCGAGAGATGTCATCTTAGGCATTGATTTAGTGGACCATCATGGCGCATTCATCGACCTAAGATCCAGGTCAATCGCGCTTTCTATGGATAATGCAACACTGTCAGATATCAGTGTCGCTTATCATGCGTTGAATGTGACAGAAGAGCAGGTAACCGTTCCGCCGCTGTAGAGCGTCATCATTTCCGTCGGCACCAAAGTGCCTACCGACTTGCAAGGCGTCATCAAGGGCGACCACCAGCACTTGCTCCTAAAGCGTCAGATGAGCGTCGCAAGAGGCATGGCCAACCTGCATAACGGCGAAGCCAAGGTAATGGTGACGAACTTCAGCAGCAAGTACAGGCACCTGAATAGGGGTACGACAGTCGTGCACCTAGGTAAATTTGTGGAAGTAAGCAATGCCTTCGCCCTCACCGATTCTCAGGGACCCGCAACGACGGCTGCAGTGTCTGCACCCACCTTCGATGTCAATCAAGGCCTTTCCAGGCAACAACAAGAGGAGCTCAAGGCCTTACTCTAGCAATACAAGGACTGCTTCTCGTCGTCGTCGAGGCTTCATCAGACCCCTCTCACCAAACACCGCATCATAACTGACGAATATGCCCGTCCTCTCCATTAAAGCCCTACCGAGTTTTGGCATGGGAATGCGAGGCCATCAAGCAACAAGTTGACGAAGTGCTGCATGACATCATCCAGCCGTCTACAAGTCCGCGGGCATCACCCATGGTGTTAGTGAAGAAGGATAAAACCCTACATTTTTGCATCGATTACCGTCGCCTGAACAAAATCACGAAGAAAGACGTGTATCCCCTCCCACAGATAGATGATGCCTTGAATCAACTCTACAACGCAAAGTATTTTTTGTCGATGGGCCTCAAAGCTGGCTAGTGGCAAATCGAAGTAGATGAGAGAGACCGAGAGAAGACTGCCTTCATAACACCAGACGGGCTGTTCGAGTTTAAGGTCATGCCGTTTGGTCTTTGCTCGGCACCTGCGACGTTACAACGGATTATGGACAGAGCACTGGCAGGCTTGAAGTGGCAGACTTGCCTTGTCTACTTGGATGATGATGTCATATTTGTTTCCAGCTTCGACAACACCTCTGGCACCTTGAAGCTGCTCTTCAGGTAATCAAGGCCTCCGGACTTACCTTGAAGCCAGAAAAGTGCCACTTTGCATACGAGGAGCTGTTGCTTCTGGGCCACATTATTAGCAAGTCTGGAGAACGCCCTGATCCGCAGGAAACAGCTGTGATCACCGACTTTCCTCCACCCACCGACAAGAAGGCAGTATGCAGATTTCTTGGCCTCTGCGCTTATTACAGACACTTCTTCAAGAACTTTTCGCTGATCACCGAGCCACTAACGTACCTTACGGAGGCCGACGTTGACTACAAATGGGAAACGCCACAAGTTGAGGCATTTCAAGTACTAAAGCGACGCCTGCAAATGCCGCCAATATTCACGTACTTCGACCAAGAGCTAACACCAAAATTTACACGGACACAAGGAGCACAGGGCTCGGCGCCGTGCTTGTGCAGAGGACCGATGGACTTGGAAGGGTTATCAATTATGCTAGCTGGTCACTCTCGAAGGCGGAAGCGAATTATTCCACCTCAGAAAAGGAATGCCTTGCCATCATCTGGTCTACATCAAAGTTCTGCCCCTACATGTACGGCAGGCCTTTCAAAGCCGTGAGTGACCACCATGTCTTGTGTTGGCTAGCTAACTTGAAAGATCCATCAGGATGCCTCACGCAATGGAGTCTTTTAGACTGCAAGAATTTGACATCACCGTCATCTACAAGAGCGGATGAAAGCACTCCGACGCTGACTGCTTGTCTCGTGCCCCCATCGATCCGCCGCCCTTGGGTGACCAGGACAATGACTCTTTCTTGAGACCCATAAGTACTGACGACTTCGCGGAACGCCAACTGGTGCTACAGACTGACTGGTGACTGGCACTACAGATCTAGTCAAGGGAAGCTTTGTCATGAAATGTTTCCGTAAGCACGCTTCGTGGTGCGAAGTTGACATTGCATGGGTCATCACTGCCCACAAAAGCGTTAAATGCCTCTATGAATTTCGTGAATTTGTCAAAATTTCTGGGCGTCCTCTCAGACGGGTGACTTTATTAGTGCCGGTGACGATGTGCGAGCCGTTTGTGACCGCACCAATCTCGAGGTCATAGCTCATGTTGCCGGCGCTGGGGGATCGGACCCAAGCAGTGATGAATGTCTACGCTGCTGATAAACAACTTTGTGCCATGATACAAGAGCTTGCAGTCATTCACTGCTGTTTTGGTGCAATGGAAATTGCTGGATTTGCTGATCTGTAAGGCCCCAGGATGGCTCAAGGAACTTGATGGCTTACAAGAAGCTTAAATATTTCTTTCATACGAAGTAAAATGCGACTGTTTTCACGATGATCTGTTGCATATTATGGGCAAATCGGTAATCCACTCCTTGTTACTATCTCGGGAAACCAATCTGGGACTTGCGCTGTTTTAAGACAAGTTTCAAAGAGGCATATTTGGTATTTCGAATTATCAATATATCAAACTATTTCGCTATCCCCTTCGAGTTCGATATATGTGGGATCGATATCAATGAAAGCTTGTTTTTTTTTAGCAGTTGAAGGGGACATCCGGGTTCGCTTTCTTAACCTTTTTGCTTTACGTTGTAACTGAATAATTTCTTTATTTATCCAAGGACTAGTATTTCGTATTCATTTCATCATGTTTGGCACAAAATCCTTCACACATCTCAACACAAGGCTCTCGAAAAAGCGCCACAGTGTGCCGACGGCACATTTGGTTGAATCACTTAAAGCAGGGGTTCTCAAGCAACTTTGTCCCAAGGAACCCTACCCAAGCTCCAAGGAGTCTTAAGGAACCCAGCTCCCTCCGCAGACGCCAGTGTCCAGTCATCCGTGCCACGTTGATGTGGCGGTGAGTCCGAAGAATCAATAGTATTAAAAAAGTACTTCAGTGGAATGGACACGCACTCGATACATGCAGCGAACGTCACTTTTCCTGCACCGAGAAATCAATGCGTGGTTCCGTCACACGGGAGGCCAGCCTCAAGTTAGCTGGTCAGCTTCTGGTTTGCACTGTGAACACTTTTCTTTACAGACGGGCAGGTGATAAAGGGCGTTTAGATCATGCACGTTTTGTCCACCATCTTAGCTAGGACACGGAACCAGCGAAATACATCGGTCGGTGGCGAAACCCTGAAGAGAGCCCACGGAACTACGGAACCCACTTTGAGGACCCATGACATAAAGTTAAAAAAATCACAAAAGGAGTGGTCCAACAAGTCTACTATTGCAACAACACAAGCGCGTCGGAAATCTTGAAATATGTGCACATCTTTGTTATTCTGAGAAGAACCACATGTGCAAATTTAGCAATATCATCCTATGATCGGAAATGCCATCATAGATATGCACGGTTAGCTTTTGACAAAGCAGACTGCTACTTACAAGGAAAAGATGTAAAGTTTATTTGATGTCATTTTGAATGCAGGTAGGTTCCATCACTACTTGAGTGAAGTTATGGCAGAAGATAAGATAGAGAAATGGTTCCACTGAAGCACTTACGGGTTCAGGAAATTCACTGTCCCACTTGATAGCAGGCATGTTGAAATTGCGAGCAAGTACAGCCTTACAAGATAGAATATTACTGGAACATAAGAACTCGTTCAGTATATAAAAAAAGAGGCATGTTGCTGTTTGGCAGATGATAAAATGCTCCAATGATTAGAGAGAACCCAGTTAGGAGAATCTTAATCATTATGCTGTCAATACCAGCAATATCAGAAGTTTAATTACATGCAGTGATTAACGAAAAATAATTGCCACACCACCACCCCGAGAATTCCTGTCTCTGTGGAACATGTTATAACATGGGGATACTACAGCCACATTTTTGTTAAGCATACTATGTGTGGTTTATGTGTAAGCAGTATGCTTTCTAGTTTGGCCACTTTATTGATGATGCTCCATGCATTTAACTGGATACATACAAATGACTTATTCTCAGGGGGCATAATTGATAAACTAAGCTTATCTTGTTAATGAAGTGATACCCGCATGTTGCGCTCTTAATCCCATTCAAAGATATCACCACCTCTCTTGAGTTTATCATATATGAGCTTCACTTTTTGGCCGTTTTTTTTTTTAGCACCTGCACTTTCCCATAGTTGTCGTCTTTTATTTCTTGTGGTTACAGGAAAAGCCTCAGAGACAGATATGCCTTTGGTTTTTAGCTTGAAACTGTTCTTTAGAATATGTATTTTCTTGTGGTAAGCATAACATTTTACGATCACTGGCTGTACTTTATCAGTTCGCTTTCATCCACTCCTGTGTATGCATTCTATCGAGCTGGCATGTATGCCCAACACGTCCATGAAGACGCTTTTTAGGACAGATTCTTCAAAATTTTCATGCGTCTCATTTGCTTTTTCTTTGGCACCAAACACAAGAAGATTATTAAGCCATCTGCGGTCTTCTAAATCAGCAATTTTGAGTTCCAAGCTACGAACCTTTTTTTCCAAGTTTCGAGCGATGGAGCCTACTTCACCAGCCAAAGCCGAGTCTTCAGACTTCTTAAATCAGAATCGTTTCATCCAGCCTGGCTTTTATCTCATTCTGCCCTTTTAGTAGTTCGCCGAGTATCTGCTCAAATTACGGGCTCGGGTTAAGCTCGACACCGCCACAGAGCATGAGCAACGAAGAAACGAAGCTGTGAGCAATGGTACACAGAGTCCACATACACTCAGGAAATGTCAGCTGGAGCAAGTAGGGATTGCTGGATTTAAATTAAATGTTGAAGTTTGTTTACTAACCAGTGCAAAAAACATGAATGGGTTTGAGACCGTGTTGACCGTGTGACATTCGCTCTCCTAAGAATGCGCCTTCTATAAATCGGATGGACTGCAAAAAGCAAGCAGAGTTGCAAACGAGCAATGATGCACGTGTGAGCTAGCCCAGGAATACAACCGCGCCCAGCCCAACGCGCCGACGATAATTCAGGGAGCAGCTAAACAAACCGTTTCTCTTATAACAGATAGTAAAATGTGTTAGCTACTAGCACGACTACATATTCTCATATTCTCATAGTATTCCGCACAGACAGGAAACCCATGCATGCGACGCTGGACATAACCAACCGACGGTCTCCGATAATAGCAACTCGTAAGAAACAGACGGAGAAAATAGATAGATAGATAGCTCGATAGATAGATAGCTCGATAGATAGATTCATGGCGAAATTAACATTGCAAGCGCAATAAGGAATATAAATTACTCCTTGATTACTCCTTGCCTTCAGACAAGCCGTACACTACTAACCTTTACACAAATCTTTTAGCTGGCCAAAGAAATTCGGACGAAGTGAACACTCTGAATCCACTTCCTATAAGGAATGTGCGCGATAATATGCCTTCACCGCCACAATAGATAGTTTGCGTGTCTTTCCTGGGGTGTATGTTTGCGTGGATGTGCCGCTGTATATAGATATGTGTGTATGTATCTGTGTGACTGCTACCTCCCTGATGACTATATATTTCCATTTTGTCTTCGCACGTCCATTCCGGCATAGGAAATTATAGATTTCATTACTCATTACACATCATGCAACCGCGACTTACAACCAGCGATTTGTTTTGTTTTTCCGTTTACGTACGTCGCAAAAAATTAAAAAAAAAATACTTATGTTTTACCCACGTGGAAGGTCGCAATAATTTCTTTTACCCCAACTTCTACAACGTTCGCGCTACGCACGGAATGCGGTGCGCGAAAACATACCTGATTAGCTACAACGGCGCAGTTAAAACCGCTCGCTAAAACACGACTTTCCACGCGCGCCCAGCTACCTGTCAGAGCAATTTTAATAACCATGACGTCCTGGATGTCGCGATCAGCAAAACGAGATAATCGCGGACATTTTGAGACCAAATACTGTACAAAATAGTAACGCGCATAGAAGTTATCGCGTATGAAATGCTTTGTAAGCGTGTACGTTTAACGATGCGGAACCGCGGCTACTGAGACCGCCAAGGGTCACAAGTTCGACCCCCTCCCCCCCTTTTTTTTTTTTCAAGGATGGTTGTCATAAGCTCGAGATTACGTCGGTAAGGGGGTCCTGGCGACGGTTGGACACCTGAAAGGCTTTCAGTCGTTCAAGTGCCGTTTACAACTCACTCCTACACCAGAACAGGAATTGGCCTCCCTGGTGAAGTACTTGGCCACCACCTCCCACACGATGTCTAGGATTAAACCCTCGCCCTCAGTGTCCAGCAGCTGCAGAACATCTGTCCACGGCGGCGGTCAGCTCTGTGAAGCAGCAGAGGGCGGTAACAATCATTGGACCCGGACAGGCCGCCACTGGAATCTAAACATTGGAACGTTCAATGCAAGATCCCTCTCAAGCGAAGCTAGATTAGCGGAATTACTCGAGGAACTAGAGGGAGTTAATTGGGACGTCATTGGCCTTAGCGAAGTTAGGAGAGCAGGCGAAGCTTACATAGTCTTAAACAATGGACACGTCCTCTGCTATAGAGGATTACCCGAAAAGAGAGAATATGGCATTGGGTTCCTAATCCACAAAAATATAGCGGGCAACGTAGATGAATTCTACAGCATTAACGAAAGGGTAGCATCCGTCGTAATAAAACTAAATAAGCGGTATAAACTTAAGATAATCCAGGGATATGCGCCAACAACGAGCTACGACGATGAACAAGTAGAGCAATTCTACGAGGATATCGAATTAGCAATAAAGAAAGTACGGACGCAATACACAATAGTCATGGGGGATTTCAACGCAAAAGTAGGAACGAAACAAAGTGGAGAGCAGGCGATAGGCAACTACGGCGTCGGCCGTAGGAATAACCGTGGGGAAATGCTAGTACAATTTGCCGAAAGGAACCAGCTTCGAATAATGAATACGTTCTTCAAGAAACACAAGAATAGGAAGTGGACGTGGAAAAGCCCTAACGGGGAAACAAAGAATGAAATCGACTTTATAATGTGCGAAACAACCAGGTATAATTCAAGACACAGAAGTAGTGGGGAAGATAAAATGCAGCGATCATAGATTAGTAAGAGCGAAGATTGTACTTAACCTAAAGAAAACAAGAACTAAATTATTTACTAGAAAAAAATGTAATGTAGAGGTAATCGGAGCGAAAGACGACGAATTTAAAGTCGCCCTAAGCAACAAGTTCGAGGCCTTAGACGGAAACGGCGACGATTTAGAACAAATAAACAAAACCATAACGAAAACAATCCTTGCAACCGCGATAGAAGTCGGGGGTAAAACAACAAAGCAAGCAAAAAGTAAGCTGTCCCAATCTACCTAGGACTTAATAAAAAAACGCCAACAAATGAAAGTAACTTCATCAAAAGATAAGATAGAATTCGCAGAACTATCAAAATTGATCAGTAAAGCCAGGCAAAGAGATGTAAGAAACTTTAACATGAGAGAAATAGAGAAAGCAGTAAGAAAGGCACCAGCATTAAATCGGTCAAAAAGAAACTGCACTTAGGACAAAACAAAATGCATGCGCTAAAAGATAAACAAGGTAACGTTATCAACAGTTTCACCGAAATAGTAAAGGTAGCAGAAGATTTCTACTCGGAACTGTACAGCTCTCAGACAGACCATACAACCTTAATAGAAATAGAACCAGAGGAGAACACCGAAATTCCATGTATAACCGCTGACGAAGTCAAAAAAGCTGCCAAAGGCATGTCCCGCGGTAAAGCAGCTGGTGACGATGGTATAACAGCCGACTTGATCAAAGACGGAGGAGATATTGTACTTGAAAAACTTGCATCGCTCTTCACGAAATGTATCAAGACATGTAGCGTACCGCGCAGCTGGAAAAATGCTAATATAATCCTTATCCACAAAAAGGTGACATAAAGGACTTAAAGAATTACAGACCAATCAGCCTACTCCCAGTAATATACAAGCTATTTACAAAGGTAATTTCTACGAGGATAAGAGAAACACTCGACTTTAACCAACCAAGAGAACAAGCTGGTTTTAGGAAAGGTTACTCGACAATGGACCACAGCCACGCTATCAACCTAGTAATTGAGAAGTACGCGGAATATAACAAACCTCTTTACATGGCGTTTATCGACTACGAGAAAGCATTTGACTCCATAGAAATACAAGCAGTTCTAGAAGCTCTACATCGACAAGGGGTACCTGGCGTATATGTGAAAACCATAAACAACATATACAAAGATTGCACAGCCACACTACTCCTACATGAGAGAAGCAGAGAAATCCCGATCAGGAGAGGTGTGAGACAGGGAGATACAATATCCCCGATGCTATTCACTGCATGTTTAGAGGAAGTCTTTAAACATCTAGACTGGGAAGAAAAGGGAATTCGAATAGACGGAGAATATCTAAACAATTTAAGATTTGCAGACGACATTGTGCTCTTTAGCAATGATGGTGACGAATTACAAAACATGATTGATGACCTAAACAGGGAAAGCATTAAAATTGGATTAAAAATGAATAGGCAAAAGACCAAAGTTATGCTCAATAGCTTAGCTAAGGAACAGGAATTTAAAATCAACAATGAACCCTTACAATGTGTAAACGAATATGTATATCTGGGACAGTTAATATCAGGAACTTCTACCCAGGAAAATGAAATTCTCCGTAGAATAAGGCTGGGCTGGAGTGCATTCGGAAGACATTACGAAATCATGACCGGAAACTTACCGCTCTCATTAAAGCGAAAAGTATTCAATCACTGCATTCTCCCAGTACTAACGTACGGTGCAGAAACATGGAGAATAACGAAAAAACTAGAGATGAAACTAAGGAGCACGCAACGTGCAATGGAAAGAAAAATGATAGGGGTAACGCTAAGAGATAAAAAACGAGCGGAATGGATCAGAGAACAGACAGGAGTAGCCGATATTATCTTATCAATTAAAAGAAAGAAGTGGACCTGGGCAGGACATGTCATGAGGAGGAAGGATAATAGGTGGACAGTAAGAGCGACGGAATGGATACCACGAGAGGGAAAACGCAACAGAGGTAGGCAAAAGGTTAGATGGAGCAATGAAATTAAAAAGTTTGCGAGCATAAAGTGGAACCAACTCGCTCAGGATAGGGTGGATTGGAAATCGTTGGGAGAGGCCTTCGTCCTGCAGTGGACCTAAACAGGATGATGATGATGATGATGACCGAAGGCCAGCTGACGTGCCCACTGAAGCACCATGATGGGGGCAGGCGATGTAAGCTCCGGATTGGTGACGTAGACGACGTCCCACGTGTTGCCGCCCATATTTTCTCGGCGCAGACTGCCACATGCGCATGATGGGCTTGAAATGGTGAAACGGCAATGTTGAAACTTGCTATGGCCTTGATCTGCGCTGGCCCTCACTGTCAGGCCAAAAAGGAAAAGACAGACGGACAACAAATTTTTATTAAGGCCCTGAGGAGCCAGCCTTGGGAGCCCCAGAGAGGACCCCTGGCTAGCTGTTGGCTATTCCCATGATGGAGCTAGGAGGCCATGCCTCTCTGCTCTCTCACGGGCCCTCTGGACAGCCTTGATCTGGTCTTCTTGTTTGGAGCTCTTGATGGTCTTCTCCCTGCAATCGCTGTTCTTGAAGTCCTGCAACACAGGGCACTACCAGAGCATGTGGGCTAAAGTACAGAATCTTCCCTGAAATCCAGACAATGAAGATCTATCTCGGTGTGGAGTCTGCTCAGGAAGCCTATTGATGAGTACAAACCCGTCTGGAGCATCCTGAGCGTACGGGACTGTGCTATACACAGCTTGGGATGTGGAGGTGGAAAGTGTTGTCGTTCCCCTCTGTAGTGTGCCGTAATTTCATGGAAAGTAAGGAGAGGGTCACTGTGTCCAACAGTCTCCAAACCCGCAGAGGTCTCACCCCCATCACGGCATGCGAGTTCTCACACACAGCGGTGAGCACAATCTCGCTGGGGTTCAAGCGACCCGCCAGCATGTCGTCTCCCATGTGTGTTAGGAACCAGGTAATGTGGTGTACACGGTTTGTATTAGATTGCTTCTTTAGAATTGCTGCCGCTTCTCTTGCTACGAGGCCTGTGGTGAAGGCCTTTACTGCCACATGGGAGTCCGTGTAAATAATTCGATCACTTGGTATCAAGCATTGCCATTGAAATTACAACCTGCTCAGCCACATCGACCATGCTAATCCTTACCAAAGCCGCTTCAACCCTGTCGCTAACAGCAAAGACTGCGAACTTATCTGCGCAACCATACTGGGCGGCACCTACAAAGGATTCAGTGCCTGAAATATTCTTTAAGAACACCTTGGCTCACGCTACTCACCTTCCTTTATTGTGCTGCAGATGTACAGTGGTCAACTCTCATATCTGTAACGACGGAGTGTCGTGCTCGGAACTGCACGAGCAACATCTACTGTTGGAAACGGGACACATCTGAGCATGCGCAGCGCCACTGATGCACATGCCTTACATTCGCGACCCTTGGTTATCACCGCACATGCAACAACCGCTTTGGCCGTGAGTAGCGCTGTCAACCGTTTAGCGTAATAAAAAAAAGAAAAAGAAAAGAAAAGAAACGAAGAGTATTGTTGGCAGCGCCCGATGCAAGCTGTGCGGCATTCTAATTCTCCGTTCGCGGTCACATTGCCCCAACAACAGATTTACGCCCACTTATGAACTGTATAAAGCTTTCTGTTTTTTCTTTTTTTAGTCAGACTGCTCGGAAGCTGCCTTTTAGCCAGTATAGAATTTTGCACTTTGAACTGTGAATAGAGTGCTCGAAGCATTTTATGAGGAAGGTTGGCTTGCTGATGCTCCCCGTCGTTGGTCAGAAAAGGCTACAACCGACGAAGGACCGACTGATCGTCTTATGTATCGGCAGTCCAAACTACATTTAGTCACAGTCAACGCATCGTTGGTGAGTTACAATTAATAGTAGGTTTACGAAATTAAATGACAGCACACGGCAATAAACGCAATGCGCTATGAAAAATTCACAGAGCGATGCGCAATATACATTATGCGGCGTTTTGCCGGTATAATATGATACCGCAAACCGAGAATGAGTATGCAGTAGAAAACGCGCCGATTGGGTGATTGCACTTTTTTTTCCAGCGCTATATGGCTGACAGCGCTTCTGCCGGCCAAAGCAGTTGTCGCGGCCGCGGAGATAAACAAGGACGGAAACTGCAAGGCAAGCGCATCAGTGGCGATGCGCATGCTCGAATGTGGCCCGTTTCCAGCAGTAGATGTCGCTCGTGCTGTTCCGAGCACGACGCTCCGTCGTTATAGATATGAGAGTTGACCACTGTACATTTCTAGGAAATCGATCAACGACGTAGGTACCTCTGATCTTCCAAGAAGGAAGATTTGTGCAAAAACATGGATGGGTTTGAGACTGTGTTGACCGAACGCCAGCTGACGTGCCCACTTTCTCACTTATGTTCAGCTCTCAAAGTTCTGGTTAATTTGAAGTCATTGACCGCTGTGTTCTCTTTCTTTCATATAGACTGTACTAGGTCTTCTTTTTATGTGTTTAAATTAATACTTTTGAGTTTTGAAATAGCAATACACAGAGTATTTTTTTGGTTTGCGTTAGTTTAACTGTGTATAGACATGGCAAAAATTGACTCTATGATATTAAACATAGCGGTTCCATACACTAAGGCAATTAGAAGAATCTTTAATGATGCTCTTCATTAAAAATTTGTGCTTCACTAGATGTGAAATAGTGGAGCTGGTAAAAAATGTCTGCTTGTGTGATGCATGATAGTCGAACCCACTTGTAACTATGCCGGTTTTAATAATATATTGGTTTTAAAATGATGAGCTGTAATACCATCAACTTTTATGTTTTCTACAGTGTTTCATGCAACCCTGTTATAGCTATTGGTAATGTCGTTTCCATGACACTTCAGTATTGTTATAAGTAGGTTCCACTGTGCTTGTATAATATTTTTAGTTCAAGCATAGCTGAAAATAATGGGATCTCGAGAAGGAAAGTGAGTGCATACAACTGCCCCATGCCCAATTATTGGTTATAACATTGAAGTCTGGCTGCTTGTTTTGTGCAGTGTTTTGGTGCTAAGAGGTATTTGAATGTGAAATATTTGAACAGAAAATGAGCTCTGGGTTATCTTTAGCCATGTTTGTGGTGATTGTCATGCTGTGAAGCATACAGCATAGGCTTTTAGCCATTCCTCCCCTTCCTCCCTTCTATTCACACACACAAACAACAGCTCTTGTGTCCTCTTATCTAGCTTTTTTCATGCAACCCTGTTATAGCTGTTGGTAATGTCGTTTCCATGACACTTCATTATTGTTCAACATCAGCCAGTCTTTTGACAGGGCAGAACAGCGTGAATAACAATGGTGCAGCCAGATTTATTCAGGTGCTCATGATACACATCTTACTCTGCAGTTCAGGTGTGACTGAATTTTTCCACTTAATATTTGTATTTTTGTAGCCTCCAAAGTTTCACAACGGCCCAAGCAAGTGTTTCATCAGCAGTTATGATAACTTGCAAAGTATGAAATTAGGCAAAAAATGATTGTATACAAGTTTCTTTTGTGTTTGTTGATTTACACATAAACTTTATTCCTCTTTATTTCTTTTTCTATTATTTCTGTATAACTTTGCCCATAGCAGCTAGTGCTATATGTATAGGTACTATACTGGGTTTTCTGCAAATCTTTAATGTATTCTGTATTACTTATCAAAACAGAGGATCATGCCGGTCTTTGTCAGGAACGAGTGTTGCTTCACCAGTGGTTGCTGGAGCTGTGACACTTCTCATGAGGTAAGGCAAGTGAAATATTACAAATTATGTTACAAGCGAAAGTCATGTTAACTATATGTAGTTAAGGCTAAGGTCGCTAGAAATTAGTCACCTGACAAGATCTAAACATGCACCATGGTACCTGAGTAGTTGTGGCCTTGTGTTGTGGAGTGCAAGGTCATGGGCTCTCGCCAGCTGGTGTGCCCTGCCACAGCTTCCTCATAGTCACATCATGGTTTTGGTACATAAAAGGCCAAATTTAATGAAAATGAAAAAAAATTTATGTGCCATTCCACTATGTGAAGGTGGATGACCAGTGAAGCTGTTTAGCACACGGCACATATAGGTGCCACAGAATTTCGATGAAATGTATGTACACATTATGTTGTCTTGAGTGGTGGTGGTGGCCGTAATAGTGAAAGGAAGATGCACACACAGATCGATTGGTGGTCATTACTTCCCTTGATCGGTACATTTCTCCCTCTGAAGGGCATGCTACACTGGCCTCCCCATTACAGCGAGCGAAATAAAATTCAAAATATAGAACAGCAGATAGTCTTTCTGTTGAACCACCACACAAACTACCGCAACAAAGACGGACGAAAAGACGACAAACAAGGCACTGACGGCATCCACCATTCAGTGTCTCGACATGAATATGGATGGTACTAGAAATCATGTGACCAAGCAACGATATGATCGCATCGATGTCGTGATGGCATTAACATTAAGATCGTAAATTATGCCTAGGGCCCCTAAGTTTATGCATTTAAAATTCTGCAAGTGCAGATTGGGGAACCCGCAATATTTAGAGGCAACACTGAACAGGCATAAGGTAGATGTGACAGTCTATTAAAATAGTAAACAGTCTCAGGCTCCAAACATACCTGCATTATTTAAAACTTAAGGGAGCTGTCATGGCAGAGCTCTAGATGACGCTTATGACAGTTTTCCAAACTAGAAGAGAAGCTCAGGGGAAGATTGATGCTTTAATTGATGAACAGATCGCAAAATACGATTTAGAACAGGGAATGTCGCAGGAGCCAACGTTTCGATAAGCCCACTTGTCAAAACGTTGGCTCCTGCGACATTCCCTGTTCTAAATCGTAGGTATTGTCACAGTTTTGGAACACAACATCACCCTAACAGTTGCATGATCTGTCTGTGTCAACAAGTTCATGTGCATTGATATGTATTTAAGGGTAGTTGAAAGTGTTGTACTAGGATGCATTGTAATGCTCATGCATAGTCTTGTTCATTTGAAAACATGAAATTTTGCTTAGGTGTCATTATTGAGAGGCCCAACTTACCTTCATGCCACTAAATGTGACATACAGTAAAAGGATGCCCTTCACTTTATGCAGGCTGAAAGGTGCAACACACAGTAGTTGCTGTACATTCAGTAAAATTGGCTCCTTCCAAGAGCTAATAACACATATGAAGGGCATCTGAAGGCTACACTCTTTTGATTCAAGGCAAACTTACAGCGAACTGTAATTAGTATAATCACATTAGAATATAGTAGTAAGAGTTTTAATAGTAGCAGTAAAGCATGCTATGTTTTAAACTTTTACTACATTTAATCAATCTAAACCTATGCAATTTGTTCCAACACATTCAGAAAATTTAATCTGAGTACAGGTAATATGCTCACTTGCCCATGAAGTGTGTCTTTACTGGAGTGCAGATTTCTCTTCAAAAGGCTGTTCCACAGCGTAGATATCTATATTGCAGTGAAACTACCTTTACAAGTGCATTACGTGTGGAAAGATGTGTATTGTTTGTTTTGAATACTTTAAAATTTTGGCAATTAAATTTGTCTTGAAGAAAATTGGAATACTGTAACATTCAATCAAATATTCACACAAGCCTAGTATTATTGATCTTTCACTGAGAAAATAATACTTAGCACAAATCATGTTAATATTCAGGAACATCCGAATACGCTGCTAATGGTAGTGTATTCTAGAATGGAGAGATTAGCCAGTGCAGCCCCAATGGCGGACCGTCAGCCTGCGCCCCACTCCTGCGTCCTCTTTGTTCCCCTCGAGATCGTCGTCTTCGTCCGTGTTCTTGCACCGTGACAATATTCAAAGTTTCAGATATTCACACATTTGCTAGTTATTTTACATGTGGAAGATAGCTGTGTTGACTCTTCTTTGCACGCCTGAAACCTGTGCCAGTGAGTGGGGGAAATAGTGTTCCATTATTGTTTCCAAAAGTGAGGCTTTTAGTATTTTTTCACATTTCTATGAAAAAATGTGAATTCCACGATCTTTCATGGAATTGCGGAACGCTAGCGCCTATAGTTATGCCACTGATGTCATGTAACTTAGGTGGTGTGGCACTTCCGACCATATTTTTCTAGCATGAACTAAGTGAAGTAGTTCTTGTTTCATGTACTATTACTATCACTTAAGAGACGTAAAGGCCAATGTCACGATCTTTCGTTGTCAAACCAGGAACTTGGGGTTTTCTTTTGTGATCAAACATCATGTGAATATAATTTGGCATAGGCTGTAAAGGTTAACATTTAGTTAACGCATGGCTCGAGTATTGCGTTTAAATTGCTGAGCACTATACATTGCCATGCGTTTGTTTGAAGAACGCACCATATACTCAGCTCTTTTTTGCTTTGTAAGTGCTGTCACCCTGCGGGGAGGTAGGAACTTTTTTTCTTGCACTGTTCACCTTCAGTTTCCATTCCAAGGTCTGTTAAGGCTGCGCATTGTCTATCGCTCCCGCAACTGCCTGTATGCAGGTGCTTGATACCAAGTTTGATTTTGTCTCACCAGTGGTTTCCATCTTTATAATCTCCTGAAACAGCACCTGCTTGGTACTAGCTCATTTATCGCTCACAGGGGTGCAGTTTTAGGTGTTTGTAGGTGGGTGCTGATATACAGTCAACGACCGATTTTTCGGACGCCCAATTTTTCGGACATGCCCGATATTTCGGACGTCTTCGCGGCACCGCCACAAGCCCCATAGAATCAATGTAGTATAAAAAGTCCGAAATTTCGGACGCTCGAACCCTCCGCCGTCCAATTTTTCGGACTTCTTGACGCGACGAAAGGTCTGAAGTCAAAACTGCGTACCCTCAAATCTCGCTTCGAAGAAACTGACGGTACAGTGGCTAGAAGAGGGAAGTGTGCAGACCGCGCCGCCGGCACTGACGCCACTCCGCGATGCGCGGGAAAGGGAAATCCAGGGGGCGCTGAAACCCGTTTACACGTTCGCTCGGTGCGAAATCGTCTGCTCGCCGCGCAGAAAACACATCGGCCGAGTTTGGTGACATGCGCTTACACGCCGCAGCATTCGTTCTGTTTCTTTTTTTCTGTAACTTGCACATGTATACCGCTTTTCTTTTCTTCCTTTTGTTTTCTTTCTCTGTTTTCTCTTTTTGTGCAGAAACGAGCCTTTGAAGCTTGATCCTCCACTTCTATCAATACGAATACAGACGTTCTTAAAGCGATTCTTTTTTTTTTGTCGTGAAATTTGTTATTGCGGACTATTTCGGGTGTCGTGCTTCTTTTTATATAACGGCGTTTAATCGCAGGTGCAGCGATATTTGTGACATTTAGCCGAAGTGGTGTAGCAGTGCCAGTATAACAGTCGCGGCGCATGAGAAGGAACTGCCGAAATATTATGTGGTGAGAACGGTATGTCTGTTTAAATGTTTATCTGCTTGAATTGTTTATTTGGCTACATTCTTCTATGAACGGATAAAAAATATTTTTATTCCGCACCATGACTCACTATATCAAAATTCTTTTCTGAATACATGCTCGTACAGCCTTTCATATAATGGGACATATTCAAAAACCCATAGGAGTATTACAATGGGGACAAACAGCACTAGACATGGGAAGTATTTCGTGAAGGGACAGTTGGTAAAGCATATTCAAGAAAAGGCGCCTTTCCTTTCAGGATTCGAAACCCATCTTAAAGCATGCATTTTGGTAATTTTCACCTTGCAGCATGGAGACAGATGCATAGCAGCTTCTTTTTCTTTTTTTCCTGGGACGTTAAGGCTTCCGGTCTGTCTCTGAAGAGCGGCCAATTTTTCAACGTTCTCATTCTTCGTTTCATATGCAAAATTACTTCACCTAACAGCATAACTTAATTCGCCCTCCAAGTGCTACACACCTTGAGTTTTCAGCTTTTACATTTCCAGAACCATTTGGTTCCTTTTTTTACGTTTTTCATTCCTCTCCGCAACATTTTTTTTTACTTCGATCAGGATCATTTGGAGATATTTGCAGGCTAAAATTCCTGTGCATTTCTTGTGGTGAAGGGTTCTAACGAAACACACAAACGAAAACTCGATATCCTGTCCCTGAGAATACACGTTCATAATCTTACGAGCCTGGGGAATGAATAGCGAGTTGCGCGTCCAGCCTCGCCAGGCAGTGGGCACAGCCCTTCGTTGTCATTTTTTGGGCACAGTGGGTACAGCCCTTCGTTGTCATTACTATACATGACAGCGAAGCTGTCATGTATAGTAATGACAACGAAGGGCTGTACTTTGCTGTCATGTATAGCAATGGTCAATATGGCGTGACACGAACTTGTTGCTGAAAGGAAGAACGCAATATTGTTCCTGCGCGCGGTCTCTCTGCTCTTTAAAAATTTCATGCATTGTTGAAATACTTCCTCTTTTCGGCACAACGAACAACTACTATACTTATTAGGAGGAAAAACTGAGACATATGTTTGGTATGCATCTATGATATGATTTGTGCAGCGCTTACAAAAAAAGCAAAAAAAAGGACGATCAGTTGGGTACAGTGCCTGTATGCCCGACTGTTTCGTTGTTTTTATGCATTATATTTACACTTTTCGGAGCTAGATATGAAATAGCAACTCACGGCGCGCTGTTACTGTTCAAGGCAGCAACAAATTTGCACAAAAAGAAAGAAAAAAACACTAGGAGCCACGCGCGCAGATGAGTATACAAGTGCACATTTCATGGGGCGGCCTGACGTGTATGCGGGAGAGCGCGCCTCCTAGCGGATGCATCGCGAAGTGGCGTCAACGCCTCCCATACGCGCCGCTTGGCGGTAATCACACTTCCCTATTCTAGCCACTGTACTGACGGGACGCGCGAAAAATTCATGGCCGCGGAACTTCGTCGCAGCGAAATTTTGTCTAGAATACCAGACAAGTGCGGAAAATATGATTGTTATGACTTGACCTCTTGTTCCCCGCAAGCACACGCTTCGTTTATTGGCATCGAACTCTCGCTAATTTGGACTTACTCGGCCGCACAATGAGCTGTTCGAACGCACGACCCTCGGAGCGCTGCGGCTGCGCGTCGCATCGCATGCGCCAGAGGCCAGCCGAAAACGGAGTGCCAAAGGCTGCCCCGCCGTAGTGATAGCGATCGACAGGAAAGCTGTAACGCTTCGTGCCTTTCTATGGCTCTATTGCCTTTGAACTACCGCTGCGTTGGCCGCGTAGTTTGGGAGGTACAGTACATAGGCGCTATCAATGATCGCGATGATAGCGAGAGCGTACTCGTCTGCATTGGGCAGCAACCCGTAGTTCCGTTTTCGCGTATGTGCTTTCATGAACTGCGTTACCGCTATCCGTGATAGCGACTAGCGCGGTTTCTTTCGCAGCGTTTGCGGAAAGCAGCTTTGCTTCGACTCGCTGTACATTGGGCGCGCACACACTTTCAGGCTGGTGGTGGCCGTACAAGACCGCGCCGGTAGCGACCGTGGTTTTTGAAACGGGCGAAGGGAAAACCTCCGTTCGGGCATTGGCCACGTGTGTACTTTCAGAGTTGCGTCGCTGGCGTTCGTGATCACGGCGACCGCGAATTCGTCTGCAGCGCTTTCAGGGCGCATGTACTTTGTGTGTGTGGCGGCCGCCATATGTGAAAAATCGTCAGCACGACCGCGATTTTCGGCAGAATTCGGTCCGGTTCCACCCTGACGTTGCGCGCGTTGGCTGCGCCCATGCCATCAAAACGGCGCATCAGTAACCCTTGACAGCAGGAAGCGTGACAACGAGCAGTAATTTTGTGTTGTCTCAGTGTAATGTGCCCGATCAGTGATACATCTCGGCCACCTGCTTTTCTGCACTGTCGGTTTTTTGGGGAATAGAAAAAGACAAAGAGGAGTGTATTGTGATGATGGCAAAAACTTGATTGCTCATTGTTTCTCCTGGCAATGTGGTGACCGGCCTTAGCACCCTGCACATGAGTTGTAAGTCTTCCTGAGAAAATGCTTGATTCAAATAAAGTACAGTTGTCAGTCCAGCATTGTGGTTGTGTCCCTTCTTCACTTTGTCTCATCCTTTTTGCTGGTTTTTGCAAGTAACATGAACCAACTGGCCCATGTATCAACTCTTCTGCAGCAGATTCAGACCTTTGGCACAACTCCAAGGGGCCAAAGTTAGGAGTTATCCTCTACAGAATGCCTTATTATCTTGTCATGGTTTTATGGGGCTAGCACCTAACAAATTACTATATTTCTTGTTCAGCTCCTCCGGTTCACCTACAGATAGGATTTGTTATGAAAAAAGAAGGAAACCTCTAGAAAAATAAAATCATATAAAAACATTAGGTTTCGAGCTGTATGAAGTAGTGGTATCGGAGCATAAGTTTAGTACAGAAAATAGTCATTTAACTACCAAGGTAATTAAAACCTAAAGTATACCTCAGTCAACCAAAGTGTACCAAACGCTAGGGGCTAGCAGCATTCAAGATACTTAGACATACATTAACGCTTCCTTTGCAAAATCTGCATTGTATGAAAACATGTCACAAAACTACTTTACTATAATGAGAGATAGTAGTAGCACATGCATTTCAGTGGAAGCAAACAATGGAAACAAAAAAGTATGTTGCATCACAAACTTCGTTGTGTATCGAGCATCATTAAATTGAGACTCAACTGTATGTAACCTTCTAGAAATTTGTTACGTTCATACCTACTTTTGCTTGTAGTCTATTTCTTTCTTTTCTCATGCATACTATAACAACCCTGTCTGTAACGCCCTACGGGCCCCAAGTAAATTGTAACAAATAAAATAAGTTTAATAACTAAGTAAATAAATAAGTAAAATAATGGAAAATCAAGTGAGGAATTTTATAAACTGTATCTAATAAATCATTAAAGCTGATCATAGATCATATGTCATACGCATTTCTGAAGTACAGTGAAAGTTTGTTAATTTGACTCCCATTAATTCAAAAAACATTTTAATTCTACGTGGTCCCTGCAATTACATACAGGAGCCTGTGCAATGGAACTCTCGTTAATTCGCCAAAATTTTAGCGCACATCTGTTCATTTGACCTAGTGTCGCAGCCCGCGAGCTTGCCCAGTTGATGCGAAGAAAGAAAAAAAAACTGCCAAAAGCAACTAAAAAATTTTCATTGTTCTCTGCGCCGAAAGAAGAGCGCCTTCGGGTGTGGAGGAAAGCCATACCGAGGAAATATTGGATGCTGCAGTCTGCTGACCATCTCTGCGAGCGGCACGTCGAGCCACATTTCGGGATCAAAACTTGGGGAGTCCTGTGCCTGTACAATGTCAGAGCCACAAAGGACTATGCACATGAACAACCTCTTAGACGCACTGAACTGCCAGGCACCTAAAGAAGGCCTTAAACCTCAGTGCAAAGACTTCGCAGTTCTGGAGCTGTAGTTGAACTGGCTGAATGAGTGGGAACAAATGGTTGTTGACGGTAAAATACTGAACACTAGTTTCCTGACACAGTCAACAGCTGAGGGTTTCTGTGTGACCATCATGTACGCTCTTAGCCTTTCAAACTACCTGCTGAATGAGTGTGGGTTTATATACTTGCTTACCATAAAAATGAATCAGGATGTCCTTGAGAGATTTTTTGGCATCATTCCACAAGCTGGAGGCCAAAATGGGCACCCTATCGTGCCGACATTCTTGCACCTCTACAATACGCTCAGTATATACAGCTTAATCAAACCACCGAAATTCGGCAGCTGTCAAAAGGAGTTGGACAAGAGGCTCCGTGCTTGACATTATCAGGTCTCGCTTCATCATTCAAACATGAGTTGCATAAAGAGACCAAGCTCCAAGAACTCAGGAAGAAACTGGATGGCTATATTGGCAGGGAGCTCAAGTGGGAAGCAATTTATGACTATTCCTACGCCTAGGCTGAAGTCGTATATAGCACAGTGTACTATATTCGTGGGTTCGCATGTAGGAAGTTGCTAAGAAACACAAAGTGCGAAACGTGCAGACCAGGTCTTGCAAGTCCAGTTTCTCATTCTGAGAAACCTGAAGCAGCCTGGCCTTGTCAACTGCAAGACCCTGGGAAGGCTTATTCATTCGAGTATGCATATATTTGTCCTGCATCGCGCAACAGAAATGGAGTTTCAGAACTGTAAGCAAAGGAATGCATATGACTTGACCGTTGGTAATGTATTAGATAGCAACTGGCTGTCATTTCCTTGCGCCATCCACAAGGACAAAATAATTGCTACAGTATTACAGTATTATGTGGCACTAAGAATGAGGCAGTATTGTAAACTGAAGAAAGAAAAGGAGATTGTCAAAACTTGTGACTGGTGTATGACAACTGAATCTGAAGCATTTAAGACATCATTGCATAAAGCAGTGCAACAAAAATGTCTTATGTATCTAGATATCTTATTAAACCTGAATGAATTATTCCACATACCTGTTACAGTTGTTTGCACCAAGAAACCACACATAGATAAAGCAAACACCTTCCAGTTCATGTGAATGTGGGTTTTGCTAAATTCAAATTGCTCCCAGATGTGCCCAAGTTAATACTGCAACTTATGCATGTACAGTGCTCAGTGAATGAAACGTGATACTTGAAGCGCATGACTGCCAGTGCTTTTTGCCTTATAACTTTGTGTTGGGGAGGCATTCTTTCGTTTGGGTACTCAATGAAAGCGAGACAACATGCGAAGCATTATAGTTAAGTTTGGTCGCTCTGTGATCATCCAGCGCGCGTCAAGTGCAGAAAATGCACCATCCATCACATGGTCCAAGTATCATGTTTCAGTCACTGAGCACTGTTTGTACTATATGAACGTCCATATTATGTTCTAGATTACTTGCGAAGGTGGCTACAACCTCGCAAGGAATTCTTGGAACGGCGTGTTTTGTCTTAAGTTCACACGTTGTTAAAATCACAGAATTATTAGGACATCGCAAAGATTTTCAGTCCTTTGCAATGGTATTTCCTTTAAAATTGCCACAAATTCATCTTAGCAGGGACAGGCTAAGCATGCGCTCCTTACTGGGCTCGGGTAGCAGAATCCCATAGTCCATAGCCTCCGTTGCGCGCGGAGGCTATTGTGCGGCCCAACCAGAATGAAATGTCATCAAGCTCGCCGGCCCCATTGAGCCGCCTCTCCTTCTTGCACCGTGGTCCTGAATCAAAATTCTTCCAACAATTTCTAGAACTTCATTTTCTCTTCTAAACGCAGCATCTTTAATTTAAACCAGGAGTGTAGTTTTCTGAAGAAAAAAAAGAGTTCTGCATTTTCAATTTGTTTGAAAAGCCAGCACTAAATTTAGCTCTAACCATAGCTTCCTCTTAATAGTATCATTTTACAAATGTAACGCACTATTTCCATAAACTTTAAGCTGGTTTTTAGTAGTACCTATGAATGTCACGTAACCATTTAGTTTTAAATATGTGGTGGCATATTTATGACAGTAGCACTTTAGAATAAAATTCAAGTGTCCAGCTACATAGGTTAGCAAAGGATAAATTGTAGGTGGTATCAGCTTGCAACTGTAGGAATGTGCTGGAAAGGGTAATTTGCAGCATATCTCTCTCTCTCTCTCTTTTGTTGTTTTATTGAAGTAATTGCTAGTGCTTGCTCTGCTTCAACATATTGAACCATGACTCTAACCAAATGCATGGTGTTTACACCTGTAATTTTAGCATATGTTCTTGACACATGTTTTATTTAGTATAAGTGCAAGGCCCAAGTTTCTGTGATTTACTTTTGTATGGGAGCTTATGTATTATATTTCACTTTTTAATTACACCACCACAATAATCATAGCTGTCTGTCTATGTTATATTTATGTTATGCATGTACATCTGCAGTGGAGCATTACATCTCGGATCAGCACTGAACCCTGCCAGTGTGAAGCAGGCATTGATGGCATCAGCTGGCCGTCTACAGGGCTTCCCCATGTTTGAGCAAGGTTGGGGCAAGCTGCAGCTGCTTGAAGCTTACCGAGCTTTGGTCAACTACCGTCCTCAGGCAACACTGAGTCCTAGCTACTTGGATCTCAGTGAATGCCCCTACATGTGGCCCTACTGCACCCAGCCACTCTACCATGGTGCCTTGCCCATTATTGCCAATGTCACAATTCTCAATGGCATGGGTGTATCAGGCCGCATTGTTGGGAAGGTATGTAGTACACATACTAAACTAATCCTAGTTTGGCCTTATATTTATATATATTTCTGTAATAAAACTGTCGGAATTTTTTGTGAGCTGTAGTTTAAAGGGTCGCTGACAGAAATTTTCATCTGACGTCATTACATGGCACATCACTTGCTCCAGCACGTGACAGATAATCATTTTGCATGCTGTTTATTACAGACTAGTTTCAGTTTCAGTTTGGGAGCGCTCTGAAGACAAGCTGCCGGGTGCAACTAGCGCCACCTAGTCGACCGCTTGAGTACCATACCTGTGGTGTGCTTCCGCATGGCCTGCAATGCATTTTCATATTTTTTATTTCGCCGGTCGCACGTCCTGTGCGTTGTTGTTGGGTGGCAGCGATTTTATTCAGGCCTGGTATCACCAGGAGTCAAATAAAACAAGCACAGAAAAAAGGCAATCGTGGCTATGACGTCATCATTGCTAACTGCAGTGCTTGGAGCTCAGCTTCTGTCGGGATGTCACAGAAGTTGTGGGTCCCCTTGGGTCACCTTTCATATTGTCCATGTCGCGAGGTGCAGCATGTAGCATTCAATTGCACATGCGAACTTGAATATTCGTTTAAATTACCTCTAGCTACATTCACTGTTGAGATTTGGTAGATGATATATGCATGTCTACAAAAATTGATCCCGCAGGCTACCTAATCAGCAAAATTTTGACGGCGGTGCCCCTTTAACAGCAGCATAGATAATATTGAATTTGCAAGAGTAGCGCTGGAGGTGAAATTCTTTTTAAGACTTCTAGTGAGGACATCCTCAATTTAGTTATTTTCCTTTTATAAGTGCTTGTTTTATTCCATAAGCCAAAGAACAAGAACAAGTACAGCAGGCCAGATTTTAACATAGTGCAAGTTCTGGCCTTACTGGCAGTCATTAATAGCAATAAGCAAGGAGATAAGTTCCAGTGGAAGTGTCACCTGGTGTGCCATTCAGTTCTGCAGGACTCATGCCTTGCCCATGTTGTCTTCTTTCTTTTGCACACAGAAAAGTAAGTAGTATAGGAAGCAATGAAGCATTATGCTTTGTCCTTAAACTACCACTTTCAACACATGCTAAAAAGTGTTTAGTTTTGGTCAAAGGAAATGCTGTAGAAATGGGACAGGACATAAATACTTGTCTTGGAAAAAATTTGTTTTTTAGCCTGTTATGAGTGAGTCAGTGACCAGGCATTAACAATGCAATGCCTTTATGTGTAGCATAGATGTTGCTCAAGTGGTATTCATTGTCTCCTGAAAGTATTGACCAATGGATATTTTTAAACTAGTGGGGGACATGCTTATAGCATACCTGGAGACATTCAGATTCACACATTTGTGGTGAAGTTTGGGGGGCCAGAAGTGACAAAGGAAAGAAGGCATATGTTTTTATTTATTGTTTTCCGGAGCCACAGCAGAGTGATAGACAGCTTATAAGAAGAGAGATATGACTTAGTTTATATGTGTTTATACCTCTTGGCGATAACCTGACAGGTTTGTGCTCACAAGGTAAAGGCCTGAGACAGAGCACGTGTTAATGTATCATATGCCTTTGAAGCTTCTTGTTCTTTTCTCTTGAGATATTAACTGCACGACAACCATGTTGTTTTACATTACTTGAAGTGGGGAGGGGGACGAGGCCTAACTGTGCCTGTGCCTTGACGTGCTTTGCTTTGATCTGGACAGATTGATAAACAGGTGGTTATACAAGAATAAACTTTAGTTTGAAGTAGCACTTGCCCAGTCTTGTTTACCTTGTCTTGCCATGCCTTGCTGTTTCAAGGTCATATTATAGACAGCTTTGAATAATTGCCAGTTCAGCTGGTACTCGTAATTATATGTACCATGCATGCATGTAGTAGCACATGTAATGAAGGTGCAAATTGTGCTGGGATCCATAAAAACCAGTGGCCTCTTCTCACTCCTAATGTGGTGTATGATGCTGGTTTACTACTGCAGAGCCACAGTGGTGGTTTTAGGAATTTCAATGTTCCTTGCAGCTAAAATCATAAAAAAAGGCCAAATTTGTGCATTTTATGGAAAATTCAGAAGAGTTGGCAGTGTGTCGTAGTTCCAAGTCTTTTTTTCTTACTGTGTTTCTCTATATAACCATCCTGCCTTCCACTATTTTTTATGACACATTAGAAACATGTTTTGTATTTTGTATCGATGCATTACATAACAAAAACGCAAGTCTGCTATGCAGCCATGGTGCACACAGGCAGGTAAACTGTTTTTCCCTTTTGTTCTTTCTAGACTAACTGTGTGCACATGGGAGCAGCTGCGAATTGCTGCAACAGGTCCACTTCTTTTAGTTTCTCCTTTTACATTTCGTTTTGTGCTGTTGAATGTATGTGGCACAAATTTCTGAGCCTCGAATCTCTCCTCCTTGCAATGGTATTGCAATATGGCAGAGTTGTATCAATAGAAAGTCGTACAATCCACAGTGCAGCGGCATTTCTCAAAGCTCCATCTTCTGCTGCATTTTCTTCTGATGGCACAATAATATAGTGTGGTTTTTAAACCCCCTTCTTTCTAGTATTATCCAGTGCATCGGGTCACATAAACTAGTCATTAATATTTATTTATTTATTTATTTATTTATTTATTTATTTATTTATTTATTTACAGAGATACCTGCAAAGGTGTGTTGGCATTACACAGGGGGGATGAGTGAAATACAAAAATTACAAGTCAAACATGTTGGTTAACTATAATAACAAATACAACAAAAATAATACAATGTACAAGTGACAGATCGGTGACTAGATATTGTGCTTACTATGTAGCAGACCTGCCAAGTTTTACGATTTTATCGTAAAGTGCCCGATTTCCAGCACATCTTTACGAGTATCGTAATGATAGCTGCATTTTTACGATTTTTCATGTTTCGTGACGAAAACTCCGCAAAATAAACGTTGCCCTACAATCAACTCCACCTTTGGCCTTTTCATGAAATTGTGTTGGAAGAATTACCCGCTGAGGTAACTAAGGAAGAACGGATCGATGAACAGTTACGGGCGGTCCCTGCTTTTCGGGAAGTCGATGGTAGTTTGAAGTATGCTAAACTTTCAGAATTTATGTTGGGCGTCTTGACACTCCTGCTGAGTGTGAAAGAATCTTCAGCAAAGTCAAAAAGGCACGCACACAGTTTCGTGCCTCCAATGTCTAAAGAGACTTTGGAGGCGTTGTTTATCGCAAGATGTGTGCAGTCTCACTCAGGGAAGTGCCACGAACAAGTCTTTGATAAAGACTCTGATGACGGCCAAGGCTGCAACGGCCTCTGTGCTATCCCAGCCTTCCACTTCAAAGATGTAAGGACATTTTGTGCCTATCTTGTGATATGTTTATGTATTTCGTAAAGCTAAGTGAGTTTCTGAGAAATAAAACGGTATTTTAGTATTTTTATATGCAATTTTAGTATTTCTTGGCAAATTCTGTAGTACTTTGAGAAGTGTGGGGTTGGCAGGTTTGTATGTAGTAAATGTGGGCTAACTTTGATCAAATTGACCATCCCAAAAAGCTGAGGCCCCACTCGGAGAGGTGGCCAGTAAACTGGAGCTGTAAGCAGCATTCCTGACACCAGCCACTACAGAGAGAATTCTAATTAGTGTAGCAGTGATTCAGTGTAATCAAATTAATGTTAGTGTAATCAAATTAATCATATCAATCAGAATGTCAGTCCGAAACCGAACCAAAAACTGTACACGAATCAAAGCTTTGGCTGGAACTGGACCAGAGCCCGAACCGATATTCTCGGAACGTGCTTGAACCCAAACCAAACCTGAACCAAGAGAAAATATTGGTTATTGGTTTGGACAAAAGCGGTTCAGCAAGCTACAATGCTGCGATCTGCCAAATTAATTCCGGCCTTTTTGTCTATTGGCCTTTATCGGTTTGCTTATTTGACTCATTTTCTTCTCACGATTTTTCCTTCTTTTTCCACTGCAGTGGTCTAGTGGCACTTGGATGCTGACCTGAAAGAGGCGAGTGCAAACCCGGCCGCTCAGTCACATTTTGATGGAGGCAATATGCTAAGAGCTGGGTACACTGCAATGCTAATGCACACCAAATAACCTCAGGTGGTCAAAACTTCCGGAGCCCCCAATACGGAATGCCCTTGCCTTCCCACTCCTCCATTTCCTTCCCCCATGACTCTGGGCCGTGATGCCTACAAGGGCTACAGAAAACAGTGTTCTTTCCTTAAGCGAATCACAATGACGTACCATATTTACTCGAATCTAACGCGCACCTTTTTTCCGATAAAACGGGTCCAAAAATCGCATGCGCGTTAGAATCGAGTGCGAACGAACGATACCATTACCATATCGCCGTCGGCATCAAAATGGCCGCCTCCTACGAGGTTCGGGTGCTGTCGAACGTTCACCGGCTAAAAAACGAACTAGCGGCGTGGCGGTCTTTGGCGCGCATAGTTTCTGTAGCTTCTATGGCGCCGCCGGTCCCGCACTGAATGATGCACATGATGTGTAGGCCGATGATACTCGCCGCGCTGGCTTGGCTGTCTTGCGGCCAAAGTCGCTACGTCGCCGGTGCAATCTCCACCGCACAGCTTTCAGTAGCGTTCGCTGGTAACCGTAACGGGAGATTTTTCCCATCACCGCACGGAAAACGGCTCATCATCGCATTTCTCCCTCATATCTGTGCCGAGCCTGAGTCGCCTGAGCTTCTCATTCGTGTGCGCTGCGTGACGTCCGAGATTGCATCGCGGCAATCTTGGAGACCACGCCCCGCTTATCTGTGCCAACCTGCGCAGCACGCAAAGCAGCATGCGTGAGGGAACTGCGATAGCACGGAGGAATGCAACACTGCGGCTGCGCCCGTCAGCGTTTGGCAGTTTTATCGGGATGCAGGAGTCGGCGCGCCGAACGTGTTCGAGACACCGCGGATCGAGTGAAGTGGGAAAGCCATAGTGTGGCCGTTCGATGGACTGCGGGGGTTCAAAGTTGGTGGTGCGTTTATTATGCGAGTGCGTTCATTACGCGAGTACGGCATTTGTTTTTATAAACGTGAGAAGGTTACTAAGGACCTTTTTTTCCATGTCACGAAAAATAGGAGCGCGTTACAATCGATGTTTCACTTTTTTTTCTTTTTTGGTCACAGGAAACGGGTGCGCGTTAGAATTGAGTAAATACGGTATTTCTTCTCTTAGGCGTCGTCTGTGAATGCTAATGCAATTTGTTGCCTTGGAGTGGAGCATGAAGACATACATTGTTTTCTCTACAAATTGAAATTTTTGCATAGCTAAGAAAACCATTTTATAATAAACTTGCAAAAATAGGTAGACTTAGTGAAAACTACAATGTTTCCACAGGCAAGCACTGAATGTACATGTACTAATGAACAAGGCCGACGGACAATCTGAGATCTGTGTTGGCTTTGCTCTGTAACTCTGCGATATTTGAGTGCAGCTTTCAAGGAATTTGATCGATTTGTGGGGCTTAACGTCCCAAAACCAGCTATGATTATGAGAGATGCCATAGTGGAGGGCTCCGGAAATTTTGACCACCTGGGGTTCTTTAACGTGGGTCTCAACATTTCACCTCCATCGAAACCCAGCTGCCATGCCCGGGATTTGATCCCGTGACCCTCAGGTCAGCAGCCAAGTACCATAGCCATTACCGTGGCAGGGCGTTTAAAAAATTTGTGAGCATGCAAGTCTCCCCTTTATGTGACTTATTAATTTTTCATATAAATTTAGACAAAGCTAGTTATTTTATCGCTGTTTTCTGCATGTTTGTATTGGACTCATAATTGTGAGCCTGCTTAACAAGATGTACTCCACAACAGATGCATTTATGCCATATAACAACCCCTTTCTTTATCACTATTGTAAACATGAATCTCCGGATGCAATCCTGTCATGGTGCACTTGTACCAAGTTATGTGGGGCATTTGTTTTGCAGCCAGCAGATTCTACAAAACATTGCATTCGATTTTGTATTGCTCGATATTGCATGATCGTTCTTCTCTAACACCGTTATCTGACGCGGCTTGAAAGTTTAGCTCTTCGAACATTCATTTAAATTTCCACAGTTTTACTCGATTTCTTTATAACTAGCAATACAAAGGAAGACATGCAAGAGAGAGCTTAAGGATGGATATGTCAGAGGTCCACAAAGGCTTGCCATGTAACGGAGTGCTCGTAACATGGTTGTGTTTCTCAGTATATAATATATATGTATGCTCTAGTTAACTTGACCAACTTTCACTGATCTATGTGAAAATATTGCTAGGTGTTTCCGATGTGCTAGCGGACCTTTCAGTTGTCTGAAAAAACTTGGATATGTTCCATGTCTGTGGTGCAGCATAGAATCAGAAACCAAGATTGAATTAAATGGAAAATTACAAAACTTAAGTTCTGTAGGGACAAGTCCTAAAAGCTTCAAGTACTGAGTGGTCCTTGTCATTTTCTGGCTGCCTCAAATTTTTAGTGTTATAAGATGTTGCCAGGAATTTTCTATAATGAACAACTTAGTGCAACATACATATATATATATATATATATATATATATATATATATATATATACAGTAGCACCTCGCTGATACGTTCCCAGTTGATACGATTTCCCGGTTGCAACGTTTGTGATCGTGAAAACACGAACTTTCCTTGTAGAGTTAAGCTTCTTTTCTTCCGGTTAATACGTTCCCGGAAAATACGATTATTCGGCACCAACGTTCGATTTTTCATCCAACTACTATCGGATGATACGTTTTCTTGCCTCTAGAGTCCGCGTGCAAATGAGAAGTCGGGAAGCTCGCGCAACCGAGAGCAGTAGCTGCCCACTGCGGTGGCTACGCCGTAGTACTCGCCTGACCATGTCACAAGAAAATGCCGGTGGGCTCTATTCCGATATAGCATATCACCTATAGCTAGACAACACACCACATTCATCGGTATCGCCGCTGACACTCGTGATCAAGGCAGCTTTAACAGCACACGTGCGGTAGCTGTTGGAAGCATACGTAGAGCGCACTTTTAATGGCCGATATTCAAAGACATGCATCCATTTCTTTCAGTAGGACCGATTCGTGAGCGCAAACGGTGTTTATGCGGGTCGTCTCTCGTCTTTTCCCCAACGAGCACTACCATCTTGATAACGTTTGAAAGCTGAAAGTTTCGACTACCCGTTCCCGCTCACCTTACTTTGGTGACCAAGCCCAAAAAGCGCAAATAAAAATGTCTGGCACACTTAGCTAGTGCACAAACACTGCCAGAGGAATTCTTGCAACACTGCTTCGAAAACATCGTCGAACCTGCCATTTCTGATCGCACGTTACCGATATGTGAGGCGATGGTCATTACTTAAAAACAAAAATAAGCAAGTTCGAAAGCCGATAACGCATACGGAATACGGAGCGCATCCTGTGCTTTTTACAGAGAGTGAGCAAGTGCAGTCCATCAGAAGGTTATATCGCCAGTGATTAGATCACGTGGGTGATCCCATCGCGTCAAACCGAGGAAGTCAACGCATTGCGTCATGCAATCCTGCACTGAGTAGCCGCGTGACAAGCGTAACCTTGCGCTGACAAGCGTACATTACGCATGCTTCGACCGGTTTTGTCGTCGAGCAAAAGCACGGGTCATGTTAGGCACGTGCTGCACTCACGCACCACTTGAACAGCCAGGAATCGCCGATAGATTGCACGTTCGTTTTTCAGCTGGTAATTTGTGGTGGTGGCGTTGAGGAAGCGCAGGTTAAAAAAGGGGGTGGGGGAGAGAAAAAAAACGGCTGAACGTTTCGTAGCGCCTATAGAGATAAGCTGCTAGCTCTGACGGTCAACATGCACGCGATGCACTTGCCCAGCAACCTTGGCTTGGGCCGTGCAACGCACGTGATGTGCCCGTTCATGTGACCTCATGATGCAAGGCTACAGCTCTTGGTGCGCACGACTTATGTACCAGAGTGCGCGCCGTTGGGCACAGCGTGGTCTGTGCTTCCGTGCCGTGTATTTATGGCCGCTCGCGTGCGGTTCGGGCAGGCCAAGAAAATGACGATCTGAACGCGTGCATTTTGTTACATGTTAAATAATTTGGCTGAAGATACGGAGTAGTTTAAACACTGAAGCAAGGGACAAAACGCGTGCGTTCCATTCCCGACACTGTGAGCGCTGACGGTTAGCGCTTGCGGTCACTGCCGTGCCTTCGGGCACATTGTAACACGCTTCAGTAGCTATGCAATCAGACGTTTATTGCTGTTTCGTGACATTTTATTGCCTGAATTGCGTGAAATTATAAAATAATTTAATATTTATTTCAATGCATGCTTTTCCGGTGATACTGCGCGATTTTTTCGTGTGTTTGGATCATACGTTTTCCCGGATAATACATTCAGTGTCGCGTTATTTTTCAAAAATGTATGAACGAGGTTCTACTGTATATTTTTTTCCTTTTGTGTGTGTGAGTTCCAGTCCTGATGAACGTCTGAATACCGCCATTTGATCAGAGCTGCTTGGAATGTTTCAGGCCAGCATAAACAGTGCTGCAAAAGTCAAATGTGAATATTACTGCATCTAACTGGTTCAAAGCTTTATCTCTCCGAGCCAGAACTGAACCAAAGCAAAATGGTGTGCTCTGAACCCTGATATCAACCTTTCTCAGGGTAGCAGGAAACCTGGCATTGTTATTTTAGCATGTTTTGATTGTTTTCCATGGAATGTGTGTGTGACTGCAGTTGTCAGCTGAATGTCTCTTGCCCAGCCCGAGTGGCATCCCTACATTCCGGAGCATGGCCATTACTTGGAGCTTGCATTTGGCTATCCGGAGGTGCTATGGCCCTGGTCAGGCTTCCTCTCCATCCACTTCCTGGTGACGGCAGAAGCTGCACAGTGGGAGGGAATTGCCCAAGGCCACGTATCCCTCACTGTAGAGTCCTCACCTGGGGTAAGGAAGTCCAGTTCAGTGCTCATGCTGTATAGTGCTCTAAGGCTGCTCCAAAGTCTTCCTGGCAGTATATACATTTGGAGCAGCCCTTGGAAGCTTTCAGAGCATAGAGAGCAGAATTTGCTTGTGGAGCTGGTCGTATAAGAACCATTCGTGTGCAGCTAAGATTTCATGCACAGAGGCGTACACTGTCTTTCATAGTTTATAGGCAATGCTGTGCAAGCTGGAGTGCTGTCTTGTGTTGCTGCCATTGGTAACATTGGTAACCAAAAATTAATGTCTCACATTCCCTTCGCATTGTGCAGTTGCAGTACAAATAAGAAATGCAAAAATTTTAAGTGGTGGTTATGTTGGTAGTTCTTGTGTCTGGAAATTTATAAAACCCATAAAAGGTCAGTGATGACATACCGTATTTACTCGCATAATTTGCGCCCTCGCATAGTTTGTGCACCCCTAATATTTAGCCAGCTTTGCAAAAAAAGAAAAAAAAATCCTCGCATATTTTGCGCTCCCCGTTCCCAGTTCGCAGGCGCACACGCACGGACAGACAGCCACGCGTCCGCGCCCCTCGCTGCGCAGGCGAGCGCAGTCATACGCAGAAGGAGCTGCAAGTGCGATGCCCCTTTTTCCGATTCTTTTCTCCGAAAGCCCCCGAAGCCCAAAGTACAGTTGCTAGAATAAAAGCATGCGAGTGGGGGTGGGGGCGACGAAAACGGCTGAAGCAGAGATCAAACGAGCCCGGCCTATCTCCATCGCTCAGAGGGCAGATGTGATAACATCACCCCGATCGGGACACCTGCAATCGATGCGGGGAGGAAAGGCCCCGCCCCTCTTTAACGAGCATGAAAAGAAGCGAGGCGGGGGGAGGGAGGGAGTGTCGCTCGGCTGCCGAGCGATCGCATGCTGCCGAGATAGCGCTGGCGCGCGCGCTATCTCGGCAGCCAGCAGCGGGCGGCTCGTAAACACTTCTACATGTTGCGCTGTCAACGCGAAGGGACTGCGAAAAGTGTCCCTGGACTAGCCGTATTCTCTTACACCAACGTTTTGCAGTGTTACGTGAGATCGTATCCAAAAGAGTTACCGCGCTAGTTGCATTATATTACACGTTATTTCAAGCGTGTTCGCGAAATATCCGCGTAATTTGCGCACCCCCTTTCCAGAGCTCTAAAATCGCGAAAAAATGTGCACAAATTACACGAGTAAATACGGTAAGTAGCTAGGCACAGTGGTTGAAAAGCCACTTCATTTTTACATGAATTGAAGTATGGTTGCCTAGTTTGCTCAAAGGATGTACTTTTACAATAGTCTATTTCTTCAATGGCTCAAATACAGCTGTTACCATGTTATGGCACCATTTGGCCAAAACCCATGATAACAGCAACCTAACAGCATCTTAGATTGCTCACATAATGTGGGCCACATCGCAGCATCCAAGCCACATTTGAGCAAGTGAGGAAAGGCAGCAGAAATACTTTGCTGAACAGTTGCAATGTGACATCGGAGCTTTTTTGGGTCGAACCTTTTGTTGAATCCATATTTACATAGGACCTCTAAGTGTTAAAAATCAGTTCAAAGTCTAATTAACACTAACACATAGTTCATAATCATATTGTAGTTTTGTATAAGTGCTTAAAATCTTAAATTCTGGGTTTTTACATGTCAAAACCACAATATGATTATGAACTGTGTCTTAGTATTAGACTATGAACTAATTTCTAGTACTTAGGAGTCCTCTGTAAGTATGGGTTCGAGAAAAGCCTCGACCTAAAAAGGCTCTGATGTCACATTGTAGCTCTTTGGCAACTCTGGGGAAGTAAAAGAAGAGGTACCCAGAAATCTCGCTTCATGATGACCAGCCTGGTGTCCTCATAGTCTAAGAAGAGAAAAAATAAAAAGGAAGTCAGTTCACTTTGCTTTATGTTTCTGCTAAACACAGGCATTAATTTATTCAAGTACTGTTATATAAGGCCATTGCAACTGTCACTGCATCTATACTGCATTTTTCCATTAAGTTGCAGTAATACTATCAAAGCTAATAGGTGTAAGAGAGCTTCATGCGTGTTCAGCAAAACATAATACAGTAGAACCCCGCTGTTACGTTCCCAACTGCTGCGTTTTCCTGGCTGTTACGTTGTTTTGGGCCAGTCCCGGCACAGCTCCCATAGGATTCAATGCATTAGGAACCCCGCTGTTACGTCGCAATGTGGGAACACTCCCTTGTGTTACGTTGCGAATCGACATTCCAAGCGGCCACTGCCGACGGCAATATTGACTTTTCACGTAGCTTGGCTTGACTGTATGAGCTGCACTATGGGCGACGCCCATTACGTTTCCAGCTTCCACCAGCAAAATTATGGCACAACTGTGCAAACTGTTTGTGACAGATTCGCGTACAGTGATTACGTTTCCATCGATGATGCCGTTGTCACCTCCGAGGTTTTCTCTGTCGACGAAATCATAGCCGAGTGTGCCGATGCGAGCACTGAAAGCGCTAGCACTGAAATAAAATTGTATGCCGATCACCACTTCTCTCATTTTTCCACTTTTCCCATTTTTTGGCTCTTACGTTTCCCGGCTCTTACGTTTATTTTCTATGGTCCCGTGAAAAACGTATCAGCGGGGTTCTGCTGTAGTTCTATACAGGGTGTTTCAGCAAACTCTTTGGAAAGTTCTTGAAGATAAGCTATCAAGGAAAACAAAATCTCTTCAGAAGGGAACTGTTAGCTGCAAGGGACTTTACAAAGTGTCAAAAATATGCAAACTAGCCGGCTAATTAAAATTCTCTAATTAACTTTCTAATTGGCAGAATTTCGAGGTTTGCAGGTTATTGTGTATGGTGCGATTGTAGCCATGGGGAAGGCGACGACAGAAGAGGGACAGAAAAATTGTCTAAAGCCCTTTAGCACCAGAATATGCATCACTTTTCTGCATCAAAAAGAAACTAAGCCCTGCCACGGTGGTCTAGTGGCTATAGTACTTGACTGCAGATCCGAGGGTTGTAGGATCGAATCCCAGCCATGACGTCTGCATTTCGATGGAGGTGAAATGTTGAGTTCCGTGTACTGTGCGATGTTAGTGAACTTGAAGGAACCCTAGGTGGTTGAAATTTCCGGAGCCCTCAACTACGCCATCTCTCATGATCAGATCGTCGCTTTGGGATTTTAAACCTCAGTAATCAATCAAAAAGAAACTAAATGCATGAGCAGTGCAGGAGGTCGCATGTGAATGCAACCTCTGCTGGTGATGTGTTGCACTGATTGGACGGCCAGTTTGAAATGTACAATGTGCTATTTTCCCTATCGCTACGAAGCCTCTATGCTCTGCGTAGGCACCAGCCAGCACTATCTGTTGTTTATTTGCTGGGTTCAAGAAAGAGGCTAGTTATCACTTCAGACTACACAGCTGCAAGTTTTGAGAGCTCGTACTTTTTGAATTGGCAGTCACAGTTATCGAAACATGTCACCAGCGTAGATTGCATTTGCACATGACTTCCGGAGCTCCTTCAGTTTTATACAGGAAAAACACCAGATTTTAGCAAGCCACAGGGCTCCAGTAAATGGCATCTTTGCTTTAAAAACTAATACGTTAATGTGATCTCTGTGGCTATAAACTCGGCATTGGCACTAACTGTCCAGCACTACTAATTAGAAAGTTCATTTGATTAGTTAATTAGTTATGCTATTTGCACGTTTCCCCCACTTATAGATATCCGCCGAACCTGTCCGAGTGCTTCTTAAGAGAATTACTTTCTTTTAGGGGTGTGCAAATATTGAAATTTTTGAATAATTTTCATGTAACATTTGCTGTTCAATTCGATTCACACTAGACTTACTATTCAGTCTATTCAGAGTTTGTAATTAAGGGGCAAATTATGGTATGTTTCATGACAAGTGGCCCAATTCCACAAGTAGTACTCTTCACCGCATATCACTCGTGGATGGTCAACACTCATTTGCATTGAAGCTAACATTTGTGTACTGCAGCGAAGCTAACACTTACGTACTGCGGTAAAGTGAGCACTTGCATACATCGGCAAACCTATTACTTGTGTACACTGGCAAAGCTAACCCTTGCTTTCTGCAGCGAAGCTAGCACTCGTATACAGCAGTGAAGTTTTTCACTCGTGTACTGCAGCAAAGCTAGCACTCGCTTACTGTGCTGCTGTACCTGCCGGCACTTGCATATGGCAGCAAAGCTAGCACTCACATGCTGCGCTGCTGTACTTGCTAGCATTTGCTTACTGTGGCAAAGCTATTGCTTGCACATCGCAATGGAGCTAACACTTATGTGCTGTGGCAGAGTTAGCTCAAGCATATACGCACTTCTCTGTTGGACTGTTCTTGTGGATTGGACTTCTTTTTCTGGGGACAACATATGGGAGTGCAATGGTCATGCAATAAATTTGTTTCTTTTGCCCGTGTTTAGCAGTGTATTTCTCTGTAATTTAACAAGGTATTATTTTAAAGAGTATTTGAATATTATCCAAATAATATTTTATTCGATTCACCCCTAAACATTAATATTCAAATTCACATTGCACTCAAAATTTTGCTATTCACACAGCTCTAATTTTTTTGCCTTGAAAAGCCTGTATTTAGGAACTTTTGAAAGTGTTCACTCGAACACCCGGTGTGTGATTCCTTTATAAATGGCAAGGCTTAGACATTCACATTTGTTTGGCAAGTTCTATGCCACATTGATACATGGATCATACTTGACGTGAACATCGCATGCCTTTAATTATTTTATCGGTAATCTCTGGTAATTGGTGTTATAAGTGAACGTGGGCAGCACTTATGTGGAAACAATATCGCGCTTTGATCTGAAGTTGTGCTTGCTATTTTTCGGATGCTTTCTTGTTTATTGTGGAATTTTACATTTCTCTTTTTTTTAGGAGGGGGAAGTAGAACCACGAAGGTCAAACCTAAAGTTGCCGATTAAGGCAAAGATAATTCCAACCCCTCCTCGCAGGTAACCTTCTTTCTTTTTCTGTAGTCTTCTTGCTATGGTAGAACTAGTGCCGTATTTGCTTGCATGACTTTTACACCCCAAAAATACTATCACCTTGTTTTTTTATTTAAAAAAAGCTTTTATTCACTTAATTTCCACTCCCTAGTCCAGTCCGCAGAACGCATGTGATTTAGGCAGGTTTAGGAAGATTGGTGCAATCATGACATTCCGCCTGTCCTTTGGGCCACATACAGAAAACTTTAGGCAGAATCTCCCTACTGGTAAATTGTCATATGCAGCTAAACCCCACTAATGTGTACCTGTTTTAAAAATGTTTTAAAAGATGTTTAAGAAATACCGGTGGGATAAGTTGGTTAATCATTATGATGTGTGGCACCACACATCAGGTGAATGAACGACATGGAAAAACATGAAAGACACAAGTGCTTGTGTACGTCTTCCATGTATTTTTCATACCATCCTTTCACAGAATGTGCTATGCCATATGTCATAAATCAAAAATGCTAATGGCTAAAAGACAGTTGCAGTGAATCTCCTATCCATTCTCCATAAATTATAACTGCTAGTGTGTACAACAGCCTCTTTTTGTCTGTCTAATTGTGCCCCTCAACTCTCAGTGTGGCTGACACCACAATACCGCAGTCGATGAATGTTTCCAACTTCAGCATGAGCGTGGCGATACAGATAAGCATCTGAAGTTAACGGAGGCATGTTGACAGGAATAGACAAATGCATGAGTAGGACTTATCAGTGATAACCCTATTATAATAAGCATCAACTATCATGGCAGCACACGTGATGTACATTGGCCTAACAAAATACGCCCCTTACTTATACACAATCACACAAACTTGACTGCATGAATGCTCCAACAAATGTGTATGTAGTGCAGCAAGCACCCCAGTAGCAATCTCTTGAGCTTAGTAGGCAGCATATTACATATAAAGATTTATAGGGATGTGGCCTTACATTACAGAAGGCACAGTGTTTCACTAAAGCGGCCCTGGTTCTTGCTCTTTTAGCAGATTGCTTTACAAGCTTCCACAGACATATTGGGCAAAGCCATACAGGTCATCCACTCAGCTACAGTGTTCCCTGTCATAGTTTCAAAGTGCTCCATGGTATTACCAATCTGTGCTGTTGCATGGATGTGCAAATGAGCAGATAGCAAACTGTTTTTCCGCGCTTTGATAAAAAAACAAAACAAAAAAAGCCTTATTGCACTAGGCAGTCAGTGTGTGATTCTACCATATGCTCAAAAGCAGGTGCATATTCAAGGTTTCACTTTAACAGTGTAACAGTATGGGATTTATGAATAGGGCAATTTAATTAAAATCACTTTTACTTTTGAAGGAAACATAGCACTAGAAGACACCGACAACGAAGACAGCTACACAAGCACTTGTCTGTGTCTTCTAGCACTATGTTTCCTTCAAATGCATCTAACCAACTAGCCGAAAAAGCCGTACTTTTACTTGCTGCCACTATCAGCCAACCAACATTTTTAGCAGTCGTAATTAGAAGATTTTTGGTTAGAATCAAGTAAATGCAATTTTTTAAGTGCTATGATCTTATTAGGCATTACTGGGGTAGTATTTTTAAAAAACTTTGCATAATTTATGCACCTCCTTCTTGAACCATTAAAGTAAGCAGAAAAAGATTGCTCAAATTACACAAGTAAATGCGATAACTTCAAGAAAAAACATGTAATGCTTTTTTTTTTGTATTTCAGCAAACGCATATTGTGGGATCAGTATCACAACTTGCGTTATCCTCCTGGCTATTTTCCAAGGGACAACTTGAAAATAAAGACAGACCCTCTAGATTGGTAAGCCCAGATAATTTACTAGTGGCACTGTAAGCCAGTGGACCTGCATGCCAAGTTGTTCTGACGGGGTGCTGCTTTGTAACTATAAAAGCAAAGATATACATTGTCTGTCATATCAAGTTCATATGCGGTGCTTGCTTAACTCTCTTCATTGTGTTTTTTCACTGTGGTTGAAGGAAAAGTGGGTAAAGTGTATAGTTGGGGTCCTTCTTTTCAAACTTCAACATTGTTCAAAAAGTCTGCTGGTAAAAAAAAGTATACAGTAAAACCTCGTTATAACGAAGTTGAAGGGGGAGCAGTAATTACTTCATTATAACCATTAGTTCGTTATAACCAATATCAATTTCACCTATAAATATTTCAAGGGGAATTGCGATTGCTTCGTTATATCCGATAGTTCGTTATATCTGGGATCGTTATAACGAGGTTCTACTGTATATATGTATGTAAATATATAACGAAAGGGAAGGGGGTCAAGGGTTCACTTTATTTGTTAGAAACAAGTTAATGAAACAACAAACATGGAAGCCTAAGAAAGCATAGGGGGAGTTATTCCAATTCGTAATTATGATATTGTAATTTTGGGGTAAGTAGAAAGGAATTGAAGTGGACAAAAAGACAAACCTGCCTTCGCTGGGAACCGAACCCACGACATTCGGATATCGCTTCCGATGCTCTACCGCTGAGCTACGGTGGCGGTCGTCCCTCCGTCCACTTTATTGGGTGTTGATGTATATGGAATCCTGGGAGTGTTAGGCAGCGCCACTCGTAGCCATGGCGGCGAGTGTAGCACACTCTTACTGCCAGGAGGCGTCACGTGGAACGTGATCTTATGTTGAGGTGGCTGCTGCCCAATAAACCCTCATATGCTACCTAAGGCAACAAGTCTGCCGCAACGAGGCCCAAGGTATGATTAACAAAAGGGAAGGGGTCAAGGGCTCGCTTTATTTGTTAGAAACAAGTTAATGAAAAAACAAACATGGAAGCCTAGGAAAGCATAGGGGGAGTTATTCGAATTCGTAATTATGATATTGTAATTTTGGGGTAAGTAGAAAGGAATTAAAGTGGGCAAGTATATATATATATATATATATATATATATATATATATATATATATATATATACATACACACACACACACGTGCACACACACACACACACACACACAGTCAACTCCCATTAATTTGAAGTCGCTTAATTAGAATTTTTGGTTAATTGTAAGTGAAGTCAAGGTCCCGTCAGTTTTGCATGCAAACCAGTAGAAAGAAATGCCCAGTAATTCGAAGCTAGAAGTCTAAGGTGTCGGTTCATTAGAAGTTCTTTCTCAATCTTATAGCTCAAGATGATCGTAATGTTTGAGAAATTCCATATTATTAAAGGGAAAAACAGCTTTGCGTGCTGAATTTACATCGCTAGCATCTCAGCTGACTACAGCGCCACAGCTCATGAAGCGTCAATGTTAGGTACTGGCGGCATCGGCATCGCAACTGACGACAGCGCTGTAAATGATGAGGCGGCAGGGTTAGCCCATCTGCCCAGCGCAATCGCAGCCTCGCATGGCCGCGTTGACGTGCTAGGCCTATCTGTATGTTTCCTCGAGTGTTAGTGAATCGGCAACGCCAAGCAGGACATCGCACAGAAGTACGGCATCAAGCCTAACAATCTTTCAAACTTGAACAAGTGCTCGAGGCTCGAAGCATTTGAGAACGACCAATTTAAAATGTCACGCAAGAGAACGTGCACCGGTGCCCACCCAGAGTTAGATCAAGCGTTGCTCATTTGAATTAGGGAGGGCCGGAGGAACCAACTTCCGCTCAGTGGCGATATCGTAGCAGCAAAAGCCTTATCGCTTGCAGCGAGGATAGGCATTAAAAGCTTTTCTTCGGCCAATGGATGGCTATACCGAGAGTACCTTCTCGAGCGGATGCTTTTGTGCACGGATAGCTCCACGCAGTGCGAGGTGAGCCCCCTCAGCGCGAGCATGGGGTCGCGTTAAAGAGGAGACGCTTGCGAACTGCTTCAGGGCCTGCAGTTTTAGTGCAAGTGCCTCGAAAGATGGAGGTGGTTCGTCTTCTCCAGCATGGGAAGCACACACAACCGAACTTGACGACGATAGTCTTCAACCAGCTCTCGGTGCACGTCCCTTTCGGAGAACACGTTGCCGTTGACGGTCAAGTTGAAACGTGTGGTGCGCTGACGGACACCGAAATACTCGGGATCGTTCGGGCCATCAAGGCTGCTGACGAAAGTGACTTGGACGACGACGTTTTGAGTGAGCCGCAACCTACGGCTGCTGTTGTAGCTGCAGGCCTTGCCCTCGCGCAGTGGTTTTTAGCTGCAGAGAGCAACGCCTAGGAAGCATTCGGCCACGTCAACAGCCTGCAGAACTTGCTCTCCGTGGCAAGATGCCGCAAGCAGAAGCGGACGTCAATAACCGATTTCTTTTCCAAATGAATGAATAAGAATGTCCGTTTTTGCCCCCTGTGGTTAATTGGAAGTTCGTTTAATTCGAAGTTTTTCGCGGTCCCCGTCAGCTTCGTATTGACGGGAGTCGACTGTGTGTGTGTATATATATATATATATATATATATATATACCGTATTTTCCGGTGTATAAGACGCGGTTTTTTTCAAAAATTTTCGGAGGTGCGTCTTATACGTACTTTTTTTTTTGTAGTTCTTTTGGGAGAAACTCGTGTTCATGCTGATGAGTCTTTTTTTTTTTTCAACGACTAAAGCAGTCCGACACGAATGATGCGTCATAATTATAATAACGAAGACTCAACGTGCCGGTACTACAGTTCCACAACAAAACCAAAGTACATAAAACGGAAAAATAAAAAAAGAAGTATGTCGTGTAATAACGTGTAATATAATGCAACTAGCGCGGTAACTCTTTTGGATACGATCTAACGTAACACTGCAAAACGTACGGCTGCTCCAGGGAAGGCGCAGCATGTAGAAGTGTTTACGAGCCCCTGATGGCTGCCAAGATAGCGCTATCTCGGCAGCCGACAGCCGAGCGACACCCCCCCCCCCCCCCCCCGCGTCTTTTCATGCTCATTAAAGACGGGCGGGGCCTTTCCTCCCCGCATCGACGGCAGGTGTCCCGATCGGGGTGATGTTATCACATCGGCCCTCGGAGCGACGGAGATAGGTGGGGCTTGTTTGAACTCTGCTTCAGCCGTTTTCTTCGCCCCCACTCGCATGCTTTTATTCTAGCGACCGTACTTTGGGCTTCGGGGGCTTCCGGAGAAAAGAATCGGAAAAAGGGGCATCGCACTCGCAGCCCCTTTTGCGTACGACTGCGCTCGCCTGCGCAGCGAGGGGCGCGGACACGTGGCTGTCTGTCCGTGCGTGTGCGCCTGCGAACTGGGAACGGGGAGCGCAAAATATGCGAGGATTTTTTTTTCTTTTTTTGCAAAGCTGGCTAAATATTAGGGGTGCACAAACTATGCGAGGGCGCAAATTGTACGGGTAAATACGATATTCCAAAGCGCGTCGGAGGACGAGGACTTTGAGGGCTTCGACGAATAAAATGTTTTTCCTGCAGTCATGCGGAACGTTTCAGTGGGTGTGCATTATTTTTTCTCGCAAGTTTAGTGTAGTAGAAGTTTTCTTACGGACTAGCGCTCAGAAACGTAACAAGGCTCGCTCAACCCCACGTTATGGAGTTTCTTTGCGGGAAGTGAGTGAATATAGGTGCGTCTTATATATTGATTTTTGCATGCGAACTTGCGAAAACTGGGGGGTGCGTCTTATACAAAGGTGCGTCTTATACACCGGAAAATACGGTATATATATATATATATATATATATATATATATATATATATATATAGCATCTGAAATTTCAGACATGCTTCTGCATTATCTCTGTGGGGTATATGTGGGGTTGTTCATTTTTGGGTTTCATAATAGTTTACAAGTCCGGGGTAAAAATCGGGTGCTATTTTTAACATGATAATCAGGATATTTTGAGTTTTTTGCGAAACCATGTGCAAATTCGGGTTTTTTATAGTTATATTTACACATTTAAATTTACAAATTAGAGTCGTATAAAGTGCACCATGCTGCATGCAGCTTGTTAAGTAAACTCAATCATTGATGTTCACTCCACTCAAAGAGATGTAACTTTTTAGTCCTGACGACAGTAGCTATAGCCATATACAGTCGCACCCCACTACAACGAATGCCACTTCAACAAAAATTTCTGATACAAAGAAAAATTCCGGTACAACAAAAAATTCTTGGTTCCTTGTCTGCAGTCCATAGGAATCGATGCATAAATACGCTTGCCACAACAAACACTCCTTTTTGTGCCGTTTCACTTCACCAAAATTTGTTGACGCAATTCCAGGCTTGAAAATTCAATTTGCTGTGCAGTAAACACAGCCCCAAATGTTTTGGACCATTTCAGAAGATAAAAAAAATTACAGCGTATCCACGGAGTGAATGATGATGAGTGGGCGAAGCTCGGGAGGTTCATCATAGATCGTGCCGAGTTCCGGATTAATTTAGTTAACGCGCACGCTACGAATCCTCATGGTTCAACTATGCACAAGTGAAATCTCCCACCGGCACTTCATTGCAAGTCAAGATCCAGTGCCTATATATATATATATATATATGGGTTGCCGGTGCACGCTTCTCCAACGCGAGCAGTCGGTATTTCTCAATCAAGGAACTCGCTTGGAGACGCTGCCTGCGCCAACGTTGCCTCTCGCGGGTGAGGGCGCATTCTCCTTCTTTGTGAGCTGGTAGAGCGTTCCTCTAAGAAAGAGCGTTTCCATAGCCAACGTGCGCCTTTCGCTCTCTCTCTGTCTCTCTCTCTCTCTCACAAGACAGCGGAGGCACGCGCCGAGAGAGAGAGAGGCACGCGCCGGGAGGCACGCGCAGAGGGCGAGCGCAGAGGGCGAGCGCAGAGGGCGAGCGCGTGCCTCCCGGCACGCGGGTTACGCCTGACGACTGACGCGTGACAAGGTTAGACTAAGAGGAGCTTCGCCCCTAAAATACATCTACAAAGTCAAAATTGCAGGTTGGCACCTCCAGAAACGGCTGCTGTTGACTGCGTGGTTGACTGAGTATGGGGCCACCATTGCTCGATAGCCACGGTGATGAAACTGCCCTACTTTTGCCACTTGCTTAAGTTGTTTTTTAGTTGCAGACAATCCAAAGCCGAAGCTCAGTCACTCACAAGAACGTTGGCATAAGGGAAGAAATATATAGGAGGGAGCCTTAAAGGGCCCCTAAACCACCCCCGACATTTTTTTAAACATTTCAAGTTAACACACGCATCAAGTTGAGAATGGCGCCACGATGAACCATGTCAAATGCAGCAGCGCTGCACGCCGCGGCTGCGCCACAAACTCAAAAAACATTCCCGTGCGCCTCGCCGGCCATTTCCGGCATGCTAAAGTTAGCCGCGACGACATTGTGGTTCTTGGTGATGTCAGAAGAGTCCGAGCTCTGCTGATTGGTCGAAGGAGAACGTCGACTTCCGGTTAGTCTGCTAGCAAATGCACGCGCTCCCTGCCTGTTTGCTTTTCCTCGTCGCGTGTCGTTCGTGTGATGTTCGCGTGTGCACGCTTGTGAATTCGTAACTGCGCTACGCTACGCAAGTGCAAGTCAGGTACAGCCGACTAGAAACTGCAGCAACTGTCAGAACACGACGGATAGCTCTAACAGAGAGCATTGGCACAGCATCAACAAATACTTGCGCAAACGTTGGAGCCCGGCGGAGGCGCGTCAACCGGATGCACGTCATCGGCGATGTATGTCGCGTGACATTCGGAGGAGCACTCTGCGAGGAGGTGACACCGGCAAGCGGCCGGTGGGGCGCAGGAGAGAGCGAAACAAGCAAGCGACGCGATTTAATAGCCAAACACGTGTAACTCCGCTATTTCGGCACTGTTTCGAAAAATTCTTGCGGCTACGTGTTCATTGCGGACACCGGCACAAAAGCAACACCACAACTAAATTTTGACCTCTGGGTGGTTTAGGGGCCCTTTATGTCACGAAATTTAAGACAACAGTGGTGGCTCAGCGTGTGAGCAAAGCATAAGGGGCACGGAGAATACATCAGAGTGAGCGGTATGTTTCAAGCACAGCACGTAGAAGCCGTCTACCAATGTCTTTCGAGATAGCGCGCACGACCGCCCCTCTCCCACCCTTCTGGTCCTTCGCCTGCCGAAAGATGGGCTGTGTGTTCCCTCTCTGCTTGAGAAGCAAGCAGAGAAGAAATGTGCATACGGTGTGATGTTATCACATGTGCCGTTCGTTCAATGGAGACAGCCACACTGTTTCATCTATGCTTCAGCCACAGCCGTTTCCAGCGCTAGCGTGCTATTACTCACGTGTAAAACATAGGATGCCTAGGCAATGTTATTAAGTTGGACTTTGTACAGAACAACGGCAACTGCAAAAACCCACTAACGGTGTCCATACCATATAATTGCTATTGCAATAACCCCCCCCACCCCCACTCGACACTTCTTTAAATGGTCCAAGCATTTCCCCCCTTGAGTATTGATTACCTAAATCTCCCACATTCCGTTTCTCCAAACTTGGCAGGTATGGTTTCATTACTCGCTGTTTCCAAACCCTTCCGACTACCTCTGTGATTCCATGCACAAGGTTGAGGCATAAAAGTTTCTTTGTTCTACCAGTTCAGGTCAGTTATATTTTTTTGATTTCACGACAATAAAATTTTCGCGTCAACAAAATTTTTTCCGTGCACCATCGGTTTCGTTGTAGCGAGAGTCGACTGTATTCAGCACAAACTTCATACATGTGATATGTGTTCTGGGAGATATTGGGTTTAGCCCAATTTTCCTAAAACATGCTTGGGGTGTAAAAATCAGTCAACATCAGGTTTTACCCAATAACGTACAACCCTAGGTAGTTTATGGCAGTGCCGCAAGGACATCAAGATTACTAGTCATGCTTACTGGTGGCTTTATTTAGATTGAGAGCATGCAAATACTGCACAGCACCTTGAAGGTGGTTCGCTGCCAGGGATGAATGGCCAAGTCACGTATTTATTGAACATTTTGCCATACCTCAGACTGCGTAATTTTTTTAAGTTGTCTTGAAAATACCATATTTACTCACGTAATGAAAGTACTATTTTTCCCAAAAAACGGAAGCAAAGTTGGGGGGGTTGCATTTATTATGCGGGGTAAATTTTACGAGAAATTTTTTCAGGGTAAGCAAAACACTTGAACGCACAAAAAAGGTGGTATTGCGACCCGTGGTAATACTTAGAGCCACGCGCGCGATGAAATTTCACTTAAACAAAAGTAAGAAAAAGCTAGATGACGTCAGTGCCATGCGACTCAGCACCCACGGCGACAGCCTTTATGGTGGCGGCGTTTTGTTCCATTGCGATGGCTTTTCGCTTCCATGTTGCACATGGTTCGCCCACAGCGCCGCAAAACCATAAAAATGGCGACGCTGCATGTCGAACGGTCAAAAGTGGAAAAACAAACTAGTGGCACTCCAGTCTTTGCCATGTATGGAGCTTCTATAGTTTCCATGTCACCGTTGCTCTCGTGCATACCGATGTGCGCAATGTGTAGGCCAGTGATACTCACCGTGCTGGCTTGGGCCGCTTATTGCTATGTACGTCGCCGATGCAATCACGGAGACGTCCAGCCGCATCAGCGTACGGTAGCGTTCGCGGGTGGCCGTAACAGGAGAATAAATCTTTCCCATCACCACACGCAAAACGGCTCATCATTGCATTTCACCCGCATATCTCTGCTGAGCCTCTCAGTCATGCGCGTTAAGCCAGATGCCCGAGACTGCATCATGGCGATCGTGAAGACCACACCCACGCATGGCAACACGCTGCAGCAAGCCTGAGGGAACTGCAATAGCACGGAGGAATGCAGCACTGCAAGTAAATGATGTTACCGCCGCTTGCACGCAGCTATGCCTGGCAACATGCGGCAATTTTACCTGGACGTGGAAGTTACATTTGGCCCACCGAACGACACCCAGACACCGTGGATCAAGTGAAGTGGGAAAGCCACGGCGTGTCAGTTTGCGGGACTGCAGGGGCTCAAAGTTGAGGGTGCGTTTATTATGCGGGAGAAAAAAAAGAATCTGGAATTTAGCTACTGAAGTTGGGGGGTTGTTTTTATTATGCGAGTGCATTCATTACGCGAGTAAATAGGGTACTCACCGTGGTAGCATGGTGAATACGGTGTTGCATTGATGAGCCTGAGATTATGGCAGCTGCATTCTGACCCAGGCAGGGGCAGCTGGATTTCAGTTAATGGAGCATCAAAACGCTTGTGCGCTTCTAGACAATAAGTGCACACTCAAGAGTTCCAGCTTTAATCCACAGCCCTATGCTGCAGAATCTCTCATGAGGCACTGCACGAGTGCAGGTCATTAAGCCCTACAATTTAATGTTTAATTTGTTTTGAATAAACAAGGACAAAAAGAAATATGTGTACTAGTAAAAAATTGGTACAACAGGCAAACTCTAATTTTGATGGCAGTTCCCAGTATTGAAGGCTCTTTGTTTTTCAACATTTAAAATTTGAAAGGTCGTTTTTACACTAGCCACTGTTCTCTTTCACAGAAAGGTTGACAACGCTGCTTTACTACATAATGCATTTCACTTAGCAGTAGAGCTGTGTGAATAGCAAAATTTGGAGTGCAAAGTGAATTCAAGTATCTATGTTCATGTGCAAATCGAATCAAATATTTTTCGAATCAATTTCGAATACTTTTTAATAATACCATTCCAGTTGTGGAGAAACACTGTTAAACAAGGCCAAAATATTTATTGTGTGACGTGTATGCCCACAGTGTCATTCCAAAGTCCTGAAGAACAGTCCAACAGTTAACTGTGCAACAGAAAGCCGACGTAACTTTGCCGCTGTACGTGTATGTTAACTTCACCGCTGTACACGGGTGTTATGCGGCGAAGCTCACTACATGCGGGAATAGGCCACTTGCATGAGACCCAACAGATTTTTTTCCCCTTAATTACCATCCTCTTTACCAACTTCCTATTCAAACTATTCATTCTAATAGTAAAAGTTAAGTGTGAATTGAACCAAATAGCAAACGCTATTCAAAAATTATTTGAAATTTTGAATATTCGCGCACCCCTACTTAGCAGTTATAATTACCAGCAGTACTAAGAACCATTCGATAAGCAAAGCATGTCTTGCTATAATAAAACAGTACTAGTGAAGTTTTTGTGTGGCGTGAAGGTGGTTGTATGTGCAGCTTGGCGCAGTAAAACTTCATTTGTTCTGATTTAATGGGGCCGAAAGCATATCTGTAGCCATTGTCAAATGCATTTTGCATCAGCACGGCTCCTTACCAAATCTACAGACTTGTTTTTATTTTGCACGGAAGCAGCATAATACAGTTAGACTTCAATATAATGAACTTAAGTAGAATGAAATTATTGACATAATGTAGTATTTTATTTTTTTACAACATGATGTCCATAGAACACATTATATCTTTTACCTCTTTATAATGAAGCATGTTTCTCCACGTTATCAATACATTGAAGTTTTTTAGTGCTGCTCCTGAGGAAGACCGAGCCAATAAATTGAACCGTATGCTGGTACCAGCGGTAAAATGGGCTAGTTGCATGTAGCTCTTGAAAGTGCATTTTCAAACTGTATGTACGAGGGTGGTCTGAAAAGTTATCGGCCTCAATAGTAATCACGCGAGCTAGAACTTGCAGCACTCATGTGCATGTTTATACAAGTCTCTGCAAGTCTTAGATGAAATGCCATCTAGAGCCGATTAGCAGTTTGGCTTTGACAGGCAATCACAGTGGGTGTAGTGTGAAGCACCGTGAGGCATGGAGAAGCTTGAGTATCCTGCGGTGATAAAGTTCTTTGTAAAAGAAGATTTATCTCCGAATGAAATTCACCAAAGGTTTGTTAAAGTTTACAAGCAAGATTCACCTTCATACTCCACAGTCAAGAAATGGGCTGCTGAGTTTAAGTGGGGAGAGAGAGAGCATTGAAGATGACAAGTGTGAAGGGCGCCCAAAAAGTGCAACAACTCCTGAATTAATTGACCGTCTGCACGATATGGTTTTGGAAGACAGGAGAGTGAAGTTGCACGAAATTGCCGAGGCTGTTGGTATCTCAGTGAAACGTGTAGGTCATATTTTGCATTACGAACTACACATGAACAAGCTCTGTACAAGATAGGTGCCACGCATCCTTACTTCTGAGCAAAAACGCAACCGCATGGCGATGTCACAGCATGCTTTGGAGCTGTATAACAAAAATCCAGTGGACTTTTTGCGCAGATTTATAACAATGGATGAAACTTGGATACACCATTACACACTGGAATCGAAACAACAATCAAAGCAGTGGACTGAAGCCGGGTTCTCTGCACCAAAGAAAGCCAAGTCAGTTCCCTCCGCAGGAAATGTGATGGCCTCCGTTTTTTGGGACGCTGAAGGCATTCTGCTTGTGGATTATCTTGAAAAGGGTAAAACCATAACTGGGGAGTATTATTCTGACCTTTTAACTTGATTGGATCAGAAAATTCATGAGGAAAGACCAAGTTTGCAGAAGAAGAAAATCATCTTTCATCAAAACAATGCACCGGTGCACAAAGGGCATCTTGCAATGGCTTAATTGCACGATTTGAAGTACGAATTGTTGGAGCACCACCCTATTCTCCTGACTTGGCCCCGTTGGACTGCCACCTGTTCCCAAAACTCAAAATCTTTCTTGGTGGGTGACGTCTTTCATCAAATGAAAAAGTGATTGCTGCTGTGGATGAGTACTTTTCAGAACTTCCACAAAGTCATTTTAAGGATGGTATCCTGGCTCTGGAACATCGATGGACCAAGTGTGTAAAGTTGAGAGGAGACTATGTTGAAAAATAAAAATAATTTTGAAGGTCCAAAACGCTTTTTTCTACATCAGGCCGAGAACTTTTCAGACCACCCTTGTACACCGTGCCCACCAATGCGCAGCAGCCATTTATCAGGCAAGGGTGAGTCTGAATACTTGTTTCCTTGCCACCAGAGCAGGGCAAGACAGAAAGCATGCATGCAAACAGCATGCTACAGCTGCTGTGGCATCACTCATCGTATTGCGCATCTTGTGCACTCCCCAAGTGACATGGTTGCATACTCCACATCACATGCATCATGCATTAATCAGTGGCCAATTTGATGTTTTTGTTATTGGCAAGCATCAAGTGACAAGCATGTGTGGCCGTAGAAGTGGTACTAGTAAACGTAGCGAGCTCTTACTTATTTTGCAAAATATTGCAATCATAGAGATATCGCCGTTGAGGCTTGTATCTTGCAAGTGATCTTGATCAATGAGAAAAAAAGCATCACTGTTATTTCTGAGTATTTCACAACTTATTTTTCATGATTCCTAATGTAAAAGAAGCTGTTTTAAGACTTTCTGAAGAACATGAGAAATTCATGGCGAAGGCAGTCAGAACTAACAGGCGCTTTTGCTGCAAATAAAGCCTTTTTGGTGCAATACTGTGCAGCCATATTGGGCCTTGGTAAATTGTGCTTACATACTCGTGCAACATTGCAAAAGAGAAAGCACGGTCACCTTATGCATTCATGCAATTTCTGACCGAAGCCTCTTTTTTTATTGCAGGCTTTGGTTTTAGATCTCACGCATTCATTGGACCTAGTTGGTAGCTAGTGGTTCAGTGAGCAACATCAGCATCACCCTCTTGATCTGCAAAACACTCGAGGGTTTGGTAATAAGCTACACTGGTAGAATGGGCATGATAGCTTTGCTTATCACATATCACAGCACGTTACACCTGCGTTTCTTTAACCTTTATGCATGATGTACAGCCATCGTGACGAGGGCTTGTATGACAGATTCTCAGGAGGTGGTCACCGGATTTCCAGTTGGACATAATACCTTTGTCAAGGTCATTGGATTTTGTCAAGTTGGATTTTTTTCATACTGCTTTATTATTCAAACATTCTTGCAGCATTTCCTCGTAAAACAAGAGTCCTTTGGTGACTATACCTTGCCTAAAAGCTCAAATTTTGATTTAACAATGTTTCAATATAACAAAGTAAATTGCCAGTTTTACTGACCTCGTTATATTGAGGCTTAACTGTAGCTGTGATTCCTGTGAACTCTTAAGCTATTAGTGGTCTCAGCTGTAGAAGGTCTCATGAGTTTCTTCGGAGTGTGGCTGTAGCACAAGATCTATGTCTTCTTCTGAGACATGGTTCTTCTCTATTGTGTGAACATCCAAGTTATTTTTTCATCAGTGGGCTGGCCAGCAAGAGAGCATTCATCCATCACAATATATATATCCAGTAGGTTTGATGATTTGATGCCAGTGGGCAAGTCTGCAGTAGAATTGCTCTTAAAAATGATACCATTGGTCATTGTGACTGCTATAACTGACACTAGCCAGTATTAAGAATATCATGGATCGTCAACACATACTAACCAAGCAGTCCTGATGGCATGCATTCCACGCCATATACTATGTCATGATGAATGCAAAAATACAGGCTCTAGAGCCCCCCCCCCCCCCCCCTCCCAAGAAAAAGAAGAAAAAAGAAAGAAAAATGCAGCATTTCAGTGCTCCTGGCACTCTCATACTCTTCTCACTGATTACTGGCAGTGTGGATGTCACTGCTTCATTTCATTCAGGCGCTAGCACCACTTTTGGTTGAATGCGTCGGACACTTGCAGCACTTCACACTTGGCACACTCCGCGTGTCATCCAGATTAACTATGGTTCTGCCAAACATGTCTGATATACGAGTGTTTAATAGCAATAAATATTGTGTACACTTACCAAGACCAGTGGATAAGACAAATTGTCCTATTTCCCAAATTTACATGCATCAAATTAATGAGGTCTTATTGTAGTTTTGTGATTCGGCTTATATGAGTGAAGCCAAAGTTACATGTAGACTGGAGAGAGAGAAAAAACAAGACTTGATAGTGTAACTGTAATGATTACATCTGTTTCTTCTGAGATTGCTTTGCATGCATATTTAATTAATCTTCAGAAGCAGTTATATCCAATTTTTGTCATCATCATTACTCTTGATCTTAGATGGTCAGAGTAAGAGACTTTTATAAAATGAACATTTTATATAGATAAAAACTAAATGGCATTCAGTAGGTTTGTTTGCCCAATAATTCAACTGTTAATTTCATCACTTCAGAAATCCGAGAGTGGTGTCCATGTTGTTCTGTTGAGACGATAGCTCATTATTTCAAACTTGGATTGGCTAGAACTGGATTTTCTCAATAAGTCTTGATTGTTTAGGGTTAAATTACTAGCGCTACCAAACAATTACCCCAAAGGCAGTGACCTCATTCACGTAAATGTGGAGAGGCTTTAAGATACTGCTCTCTTTTTTTTTTGGAGAGGCTGTTAAGATACTGCTGTCCATAGACTCTATCAGAAGTGCAGTGTTGTAGCAACTAGTGGTATCAATGTGGAAAGCCAGGTGCTGAACTGTTGTAAGCCCACAAAATTTGAAAAAGCAATGGTAGCCTATCATCTGCACACCCCCGCAATGCTGCCAGTGAACTGAACAAGCTACAGTAGAATCTCGATGATACGAATTTGTAGGGATCACGTAAAATATTCGGATCATCCCAAATTCGTATGAGCCAAAACAAGCTGAGCTGATCATGAAGTTGAACAAAAACTATATTGGGGTCAACTACTTCTTGCTGAAAAAGTCCATGATGTTCTTTTGAAATTTTTTAACTTCACTGTCCCTCAAGAAGGCCGCCTGAAAGGAATAAAACTGTGCTGTAGTTTCTTCACTCACGCTGCTGGCGCTTAGTGCTATGCAGGACATCAAGGGAGTCAAGGTTTTCCGACGTGGACGGTATGAGATCACACTCACCGGCATCTTCACCATCATTGTCCGACTCGGTATCATTTGCTTTGTCGACCAATCCTTCAATGGATCGCAGCCCACAGGTCGTGACGTCTTGCGCCGAAGCTTGAGTTTCAAGGTTCTCCCAACCTTCGATTTGCAAACTGGTGTTTGGGCTCTTGGTTTTCTTTCGTCATAGCCGCATCCAATTCCGCAAAAATCCACACTTGTGAAAACAGTTCGCGATCATGTCCTGGGTCACATTATCCCAGGACTTGGCCAAGAAATGTAACGCATCAAGCAGGCTAATCCGCAAGTTTTCATCCTTGCGCTCAATTTTCGCCAGGAGCCTCTGCACAAGCAATCTTGTGAAATGGTGCTTCACATTTCTGATTATTCCCGCATCCAGCGGCTGTAGATGGCTCGCGGAGTTTGCAGGCAGGAACCTTACAGCAACATTGCTGAAGTTGCAGCCTTTGGGATGGGCTGAACACTGGTCGACAAAAGGCAAAATTTTTGTGTTTTTCGCTGCCATTTTCCGGTTTAAAGTCGTAAGGAACTCGCGGAAAACATCTTCAGTCATCCGTGCTTTTTTGTTTCCCTTGTACAAGCAAGGCAAACATCCTGCCGATCGGAGGCACCTTGGTTGTTTTGATTTGCCTATAATGGTAAGCTGAATTTTTTCAGAGCTGTTGGCATTTGCGCAAACTAGCACGGTGACACGTTCCTTACTTTTCTGGCCACCCTGGCAAGCCTGGCCTTCCACACACAATCTTCTCTCTGGCTGCAGGTTGAAAAAGAGTCCGGCCATATCAGCATTAAACACGTCGTGCGGTCCGTAGCCCGAAATCAGCGCCGGCAGTGTATTCAACCAGTCGCTGACCTGAGACTCATCTACTTTCTTTGCTGCACCGCTGACAACTTTGTGAACTAGTCCGTGCCTTTCTTTAAGATGGTGCAGCCGCGCCTCGGAAGCTTGGAAATCGTCGATACTAAGGGAAAGCACAATGTTGTCCGCCTTTTTGCGTAGCACCTTGCCATCCACGTTGACGCCCGTCACTTCGCAAAATCACGTCAGCAGGACCTCTTCCCCCTTCATGTGTGTAGCCGCAGCCGTCTCTGCTTGCTTGACATTAGCGCCGAATTGCTGGGCATTCCTCAAAACGAAGTCTCGCTGCTTAATAATGGTGCAGAGCATCGACGGCGCTATGCCTAACTCTTTCGCCAAGTCAGTGTGTTTTTTCTTGGGGTTTTCATTGACCTTTCTCAGAATTTCAATTTTCTCCTTAAAAGAAGGGTCCTTCTGGTTACGAGACATGTCAATGAACTCTTCGGTCTTCCAGTACATGCAGCAACTCTAATACGTTGCGTACACAGCAGTTGCAGCAGCAAAACGGGCATCTTTATGCACACTCGCACCAGAGAACACCAGCCTGCGCGGCCTGCACCATGTGAAAACGCGTGGCGCTCGTGACATAGCAGTTAAAAACAAAAAAACAAAAAAAAAAAACGCTGCATTACGCCAATGAGCGGCCAGGAAAGTGCTGCCGTACCAAACTCGTCAGGCACATGACCCAGCCTAGAAACAAGAAATATTGAATGGGAGGCCCCTCATGCCTTGTCGCCACTCTCCTCCGAGCAAGCTCGTTTCCCGAGCCAGCGTGCCGGAGAGGTTTTCTCTTTCTCATTGGTGGGGTGCAGCGTGGCTGTGGACGGGTTTGCTGCTCACGGGGAGGAGAAATTTCGCCGCTTCTTTGCGCTGCTGGGGCAAAGAGGTGAAGGCAAGCAAGGTGTAAAAAAACCGCCGGCAGCCGTGGTGGCCACTCTTCCACTTTGAGTCAGCCACTCGCGTGAAGTGGTCATTTCGCACGTTCATATCATCACAATAGCTGGGTAAACTGTTCGTATAACACCAAATGATGCCGCATTGTACACAACATAGTCCGTCCAAACAACATTAAAATTCGTATAATCGCGAAATTTGCATCAACCGTAATCATATCATCGAGATTCTACTGTATGTGCGTTACTCATTCAACCACTGGATAAGGCACATAGCTTGTTCACTTCATTGGCAGCGTTGCGAGGCTGTGCAAATGAGAGGCTGCCATTGCTTTTTCGAATTTCATGACCTTTATTTTAAATATAGTAATGAAAATATAGCCACCAAATAAACTGTAGTGTCTTACAAACAAGTAAAAAGTAATATTTTCATATGTATTCTATAACATTATACTACAGTAGAATCTCCATGATACGAATTCATAGGGAGGACGTAAAATATTCGTATCATCCCGAATTCGTATGAGCCAAAACAAGTGAAAGCTGATTATGAAGACGAACAAGAACTTTATTGGGGTCAACTACTTCTTGCTGAAAAAGTCCATGATGTTCTTTTGAACTCTTTATAACATTGCTGTCCCTCCAGAAAGCCACCTGAAAGGAATAAAACTGTGCTACGGTTTCTTCACTCACACTGCCAGCGCTTACAGTAGGATGCAGGACATCGAGGGTGTCAAGATTTTCCGACGTTGACAGTAGGAGATCACACTCTCCAGCATCTTCACAATGGCTTCGGTATCCTTTGCCTCGTCGACCAATTCTTCAATGGATGGCAGCCCACAGGTCACTACGTTGTTATCCGCGGTGACAAAGTCTTGCACTGAAGCTTGAGTTTCAAGGTTCTCCTAACCAGCGATGTGCAAATTGGCATCAGACTCTTGGTTTCCGTCCGTCGGAGCCGCATCCGATTCGGCGAAAAATCCACGCGTGCGAAAACGGTTCGCTATCGTGTCCTGGGTCACATTATCCCAGGACATGGCCAAGAAATGTAACGCGTCAAGCAGTCTAATCTGCAAGTTTTCATCCTTGTGCTCAATTTTCGCCAGGAGCCTCCGCACAAGCAATCCCTTTAAACGGTGCTTCGCATTTTATATTATTCCCGCATCCAGCGGCTGTAGACGGCTCATAATGTTTGTGAGCAGGAACCTCACGGTGACATTGCTAAAGTTGCAGTCTTAGGGATCGGCCGAACACTGGTCCACAAAAAGCAAAATTTTTCTGTTTTTCGCTGCCGTTTTCCGGTCCAAAGTCGTAAAGAACTCATAGAAAAAATGTGCAGTCATGCATGCTTTTTTGTTTCCCTTGTACAAGCAAGGCAAACGTCCTGCCGATTGGAAGCACCTTGGTTGTTTTGATTTGCATATGACAGTAAGCTGAATTTTTTCAGAGCCGTTGGCATTTGTGCAAAGTAGCACAGTGACATGTTCCTTACTTTTCTGGCCACCCTGGCAAGCCTGGCCTTCCACACACAAGCCTCTCCGGCTGTAGGTTGAAAAAGAGTCCGGCCTCGTCAGGGTTAAACACGTTGCACGATGCATAGTCCGAAATCAGCCCTGGCAGCGTGTTCAGCCAGTCGCTGACCTGAGACTCGTCTGCTTTCTTTGCTCCACCGCTGACAACTTTGTAAACTAGTCCGTGCCTTTCTTTAAAACGGTGCAGCCATCTGCCGGAAGCTTATAAATCGTCGATACTAAGGGAAAGCGCAATGTTGTCTGTTTTTTCGCGTAGCACCTTGCCATCCACGTTGATGCCAGCTGCTGTCACTTCAAGAAACCACGTCAACAGGACCTTTTCCAGCTTCACGTGTGTAACCGTCGTTGCTTGCTTGACGTTAGGGACGAATTGCTGGGCATTCCTCAAGACGACATCTCGCTGCCCAACAATGGTGCAGAGCGTCGACAGCGCTGTGCCTAACTCTTTCGCCAAGTCAGTGCGTTTTTTCTTGGGGTTTTCGTCAACCTTCCTCAGAATTTCAATTTTCTCCTTAAAAGAAAGGGCCTTCTCCTTCCAAGACATGTCAACGAATGCTTCTGTCTTCCAGTACGTGCAGAAGCTCTCAAACATTACGCACACACAGTTGCAGCAGCAAAACAGGCGTCCTTATGCACACCCGTACCAGAGAACACCAGCCTGCACTGCCTGCACCATGTGATAATGTGCGGCACACGCGACGTAGAAGTAAAAAAAGAAACAGCACTGCAATGTGCCAATGAGCTGCCAGAAAAGGGCTAACGTACCAAACTTGTCATGCATGTGACCCGGCCTGGAAACACGAAATATTGAATGGGAGGCCTCGCATGCCTTGTCGCCACCCTTCTCCTCGTACGCTCGTTTCTCGAGCCAGCATGCCGGAGAGGTTTTATCTTTGTCGTCACTGGGGTGCAGCGTGGCTGTGGGCGGGTTTGCTGCGCACGGCGAGGAGAGATTTCGCCGTTTTTTTTTCGCTACTGGGCCATAAAGGTGAAGGCAAGCGGGGTGTAAAAAAACCGCCGGCAGCCGTGGTGGCCACTCCCCCACTTTGAGTCAGCTGCTCGCGTGAAGCGGTCATTTCGCACGTTCATATCATCCGCAATGGCTGGGGAAACTGTTTGTATAACACCAAATGATGGCACATTTTATACAACATAGTCCATCCAAAACAACATAAAAATTTATCATTGCGAAATTCGCAACAACCATAATCGTATCATCGAGATTCTACTGTATTGACATGTGATACAGTAGAAAGTAAGAAAGTATGTAAGAAAGCATGTAAGAAAGTATTAGATTAGCTCCTGCAAACTAATCAAGGAAAAAAAATGCTTGAGGCATCTTCAGGTTGTTGATACCAACATAAGATTAGTCTCATATACTTAGAGGGATTCGCTTTGCTTTAGAGGGACTGACAACCAATATTTAAGGTACTTGTTATTGTGTGTGTGTGTGTGTGTGTGTGTGTGTGTGTGTGTGTGTGTGTGTGTGTGTGTGTTTTCAATAGAAAGCTTGCTGGCCAGTGTCTACAGTCAAACCTTGATATAGTAAGGGGGGCGCCACCAGCGTTTTGATGTCTCCAGACGTGCATGCTTTGAGCACCCGAAAACGTCCTGCAATTCCACAACTTCCTACTCCAGAACTTCGCCAGCCTGGTACCAGAGGTCACTCGACATCTCCAGATCTACTGGAATGTGACAGGTGACCTTCACATTTCATTCCTGTCGCACAGAGAACCGATCTGTATGCCTGCCTCTGGCTATGCCACGCTAACCCTATCTGGTGACTGAATGCACAGAACGCGCGCTGACCACTTCGCGGCGGTCAGTGCCGTTGTTTCGCATCCATCATGACGGAAACACAAGAGATCGACGGACGCCCCAACCGAGGTTGGCAAAAGGTTAGAGACGCTAGTTGGCGTCTTGAGCATGTCACCATCATCATGAAAATAACTGACGGTACCGCCTTGTTGTGTTGTGCACGCAGTGTTGTGCACGCGGCCGACTTGATAGCTACAGAAAAGAAGGATACCTATGTGAAAGTGAGGAGTGTTCAGAATCTAATAGCAGTTGACACTTACCGGCCAACAGCAATAGAGAAGATTCTGCACGTATGGTAAGTCACGATAATGGGAACACAGCACCCAGTCATCGCATACCGAGAAAATGGCACGGATACTGTCAAAGGTGTAATTCATGGTATGCAGTGTTCCTTGACAAATGAAGAACTTGAAAGGGAGGTAGAAGTGCAAGGAGCTAAAATCCTGCAAGTGAGACGCATAGGTTCATCGAAGACAATTCTGATAACACTTGAAGGATCATATTTACCATGATATGCTCTCTATGGCCGACTAATTCGAATTACTAGTAATTCGAATGTACTAGTATAAGCCCCGTAGTGTGCTGTGCACTTCATGCCTTCAAATTGGACACGGAGCGGACATCTGTCATCATAAGAACAAATTCGTCGCCTGCGTAAAATGCATGACGAAGCAACCTCCAGGATCCAACGAGGACAGACACTCCTCATGCCTGCGAGCTATGCTGCCGGAATTACGGTGGAGAGCACACAGTGATTTATCCCTATTGTCCCGTACGCCAGGAAGCTGACAAAACAAGAAGAGAAGCTGAAAAGTCGTCGTAAGCAATGCTACTTCAAAGCTGTGAAAGAGGAGGAACAGCATGAGCACACCGAGGAGTCGCAGAACACAAACAGCCAGCATTGCAGCTGAAGTGGGAACTGTAGTCAAACCAACTGGCTGGAGTTCCCAACGAGAAACTGCTTTGAAGTACTTGGTAGCCAAGAAACAGAAAAACGTGGCTGCAGCGACAGCCGTGGCACAGACAACGCCCAGAACAAGAGCACCACAGCTAGCCAGCAAGATGGAGAGCAGTGACACCACAATTCGAGAGGCAATGAACAAACGACGAAGAGGATCACTCTCGGGACAAAGAAAGCAAGCATTGGTCCCTGAGAAGAGCAACCTATGTGGGTGAGTGGTTCGCACCTTTCACCAGCTGCCAAATCTTCTTTACCCTCAAAGCACACTGCTAACCCTCACCCTTCTTATACTCAAGCACTGCAATCTTTTCAGGTATTGCAATCTCAGAGAAACATGAGACACTTACCACTAAGCACTCAAGCGAATGAGGGGGACACAGGCACACCAGATAACAATGTGACGGAAATCGCAGGGGTATTACGCAGGCTGGATTAAATCACTGTCACATTAACTAATACACAGAGAAATATTCTGAATCTACAAGCAGAAATGCAGAAACGAGATACCATAATAGAAAAATTAGTGGAGCTAAATGCACTGATCACGGAAAGGCAAGAACAAACAGAGAGGACAATTAACTGCATCGAGACAATTCTTAACATGACGAGAAAGTGTACTCATAATCTACCGCCTCGTTCACAGGATGAAACACCTAACAAGGTCGTAGTTGCGGAATCGGACAGCAATATTCCCCACAAGGAAAATGGTAACCAGCATGAATAGCAGCGTAACCAATAAAAGAACCTCGCCAGTGAAGAATAAATTGATAATCTGGCAATGGAACCGCAGAGGTCGCAGAAAGAAAAAGGTGCTGCTATTGCAGCAAATCAAACAGGTATCTAGATCCCCTTATATAATCATGGTGCAGGAATCAAACGGGATCATCACTCTGCCAGACTACCAGGCATTCAGTCCAGTGGCGCACCGAGGGGGGGGGGGGGGGTTCGGGTGTTGTAACCCCCCCCTGAGGCCGACCTAACCCCCCTCCCACTCCGTAACTGCTCCTATGTCCTAGAAGAATGTGGAGCTAATGTCTGCAAAACGCCAAAAAATAATAAAAATCATCATCATCATTGATGTCACTATTACTTGGCATTTTATTTAGTTTTTTTTACACACGCAACAACTGTGTAGTTGATTGCCCGGCCCTTCGTGAAAAATTGAACCCCCCCCCCCTGGCAGAAATCCTGGGTGCGCTACTGATTCAGTCAACCTAGTATTAAAAGGAAACATCGGAAGTGTGCACGTGAGACTACGCAGAGGGCATGATCGCAACTTACGTTAAGAATGATTTTGCAGCAGTGCAGCTCGATACGGCAGGAGCCAATACAGTAGAACAGGAGTACATCACGGTAAAGTGCAGAATTGTCAAGGGCACGATAGAAATAGTTTTCACAAACACTTACTGGCTTCCTAATAAACCAAATAATAATATTCAGTGGCTCAAAAAACATATAAAGGGCTTTAAAAAGTACCCGATACTCTTGGCAGGAGACTTCAACAGTCCAAGTAGAGCACGGGGATATGACTGGACAGTGCCAAATGGGAGAAAGTTAGAAGGCATCATGAACAACGTTCAGGTTACCATATTAAGCGATACTGCAGTTGGTACTGGAACGGGCAGAAGCACCGAGGGGTACAAACCCGGACTTAACATGGTTCGGAGGACCTATGAGTGCTGTATGGGACAGCAGTCTCGAAAACCCGGGTAGCGATCGTTACATTCTCATAACGCAGCTTGCAGTGCAAAAAAGCCGAACCATGGAGAGAAATTTTGCTTAAACAGATTACTTAATGGGATGATATGTGAGCTCAACTATTACAGAGAGACCCAGGGGATGACATTGATGCTTGGGTAGAGGATATCAGTTCTGTTTACAAAAAGAACAGTAAGGAAATATTAAGAGATGAGGATCACCCCTATGTTGACTCCCATCTCTTAAATCTCTGGAACAAGCGGCACAGACTAATCAGTAAACACAAGAATAAAACAAACAAAGAATTATGAAAAGCAATTCAAAGGATCACCATTGAAGCACAAAATTATGTACAGGAATTAGCCAACAAAAACTGGCTTCAAATATGTGACAAACTTAACGGGGAGTTGCACACCCCAAGGGTGTGGTAAATACTGAGGACCCTTCTAGGACAGGCAAAACCAAGGCACACTGTAACTAAACTGCAAATACTGTACAATAGGCACATGAGCTTGCTGCAGAATTTTCGCACACCTTTTTTTTCAATAAAAAATGAGGAACCCTTACCAGATTACGATGAATATGACAGCAACGATGCCAAAGGCATTAACTCGCCTTTCTTCCTTCGTGAATTACATGCTGCCATACACAACTTAAAAAGAAACACTACTCCTGGCGCAGATAGAATCACGTACGCTATGCTGAGAAACGTGCCAGGTAATTATCAAGAGGCCCTACTGGAACATGTACAAGGGGCATTCAATAAAGATTTCCCCTGACTCACTTCTGTTTATTGCAGGATGCTGAAACTGTGCATGTGTAATGACATAGGTCACTGTAGGCCACATGTCAGTGTGCAACTCTGAACTAATAACAGTCTTTCTACTACAAGTGCTGAAGTGGTGTGAGGTGTGATAATGGCTGCAGTGGAATATAGAGCAGTCATCAAGTTCCTGTACTTGAAAGGCCGCACTCCAATGGAGACGTTAGATGAGATAAAAAAGGTTTATGGGGAGGATTCCCCATCATATGATGTAGTGAAGAACCGGCATCAGCATCATCAATGCAGATGCGGTCGGACTTCGGTGGAAACGGCTCCAATTGCAGGGTGACCCCGCTCCGCTATCGATGAATACATCATGCAGCAAGTGGAAACCACCATTTTAGAAAATCGCTGCGTAACCATTCGAGACCTAGCCCAAAATGTCAAGATTAGTGTGAGGTCCGTGGAAAAAATCATTCAGGACCATCTTCATATGTGTAAGGTATCCGCTCGCTGGGTGCCCTGGCTGCTCACACCTTTCCAAATGCAGGAATGAGTCAAATGCTCCCAGGCTCTTTTGACCATGTGCCATGGAAACCAACAGGACTTTTTCAACAGACTGGTTACACAAGATGAAAGCTGGGTCCATCACTATGATCCAGAGACTAAAGTCCAGTCGATGTAATGGAAGCACTTGGACTCACCGCCTCCAAAGAAGGCACGCACCCAGCCCTCAGCGGGCAAGGTCATGCTCACAGTCTTTTAGGACCAGCATGGATTTGTCTTGATGGATTTCCTAGCAAAGGGTGCCGCAGTTACTGGGGCATGCTATGCTTCACTGCTGTGGAAATTGCGGGAGGCCATCAAAAGCAAGAGATGTGGCGTGCTCACCAAAGGTGTCTGCCTTCTGCAAGACAATTCCCTAGTTCACAACTCACATGTTGCTGAGATGGCAGCAAGCTGCTGCGGCTTTGATGTTCCACCACATCCCCCTTATTCACCTGACCTCGCACCATTGGACTTCCACCTCTTTCCAACAATGAAGGCATATTAGGAGTGCAAGCATTTTCCAGATGATGAGACTCTGGTTTCTGAAGTCACAACATGACTTTTGGAGTAACCTGTCGACTTCTACAAGCGAGGTGTTTACAGCTGCATAAAAAGGTGGGAGAAGTGTGTGTCCCTGGGTGGCACCTGTGTAGAGAAGGACTAATAAATCTGCAAAGTTTCGTTGCTCTCCGTCCACAGGAAGTGTGTCAGGGGAAATCTTTATTGGATGCCCCTCGTAAATAAAGCGTGGGAACAGGGTGCTATTCCGAAACAGTGGAAACAGGCTGTTTGTTATATACATCCCTAAGCCAGGGAAACCGCCGGACAGACTGTCTAATTTCAGGCCCACATCATTAACTTCCTGTGTAGGAAAACCAATGGAGAAGATGATTTTGGAGCATCTTGAATGGCACCTGGAAGGCCTTAAACTTTTACCCGACACAATGATAGGCTTCCGAAAACACGTAAGTACTCGGGACGCTATGCCGAGGATCAGAAACCAGGTGTTCGATTTACCAAGTACAGCACAGCTAAGAGCAATTGTAGGGGTCGATATGCAGCGTGCTTTTGACAGCACCACCCCCACCGCACAATTCTAGAGAACCTCAAGTCAACTAAACCATGGCACAGATTATATAACTACGTTAAAGATTTTCTGAGTGAAAGAATGGTTAAAGTGAAACTTGATGATTACATGTCACCTGACCACCCAATCACATGCGGAACTCCCCAAGGGTCTGTTCTATCACCGACCTTATTTAATATCGCAATGATGAAATTACCCCCATTAGTAAAAGAAATACCAGACTTAGAACACAATTTGTATGCGGATGACATAGCAATATGGTGCAGTCGAGGATCCCCAGGCTGGCAAGAACACGTCATTCAAAGAGGATTGCATACCATATGTGAATACGCCGAAACGCTAGGGCTAAAATGTTCCCCTCAGAAACCTGAATACATTGTGGTTACTGAAGACACAGGCAAATGAGCAGAGGAATACAGGAGATTAATACAGCTGTGAATGAAAACCACCACTTTATCACGCAAGAAAACTATAGAATCCTCGGTTTCTTTCTGCAGGACAATGATAAATCAACAACATGGGTCCAAAAATTGACCGTACAACTTGAACAAATCCTTGCAATGATTCATAGAATAACCAGACAAAAGAGAGGAATGAAAGAACATGAGCTACGCAAGGTTATAGAATCCCTGATCTTTTCCAGGATAATGTACTGCCTGCCGTATGCTAAGATAACCAACACACAGCGAAAAAAAGATAGACACCATAGTTAGAAAATGCACCAGGCTTGCCCTAGGAGTTCCAAAGTTCGCACCCACCCATAAAATTGAAGCCACTAGGCTCTTTAAGTTGCTCGAAGAAAGAACAGATATCCACAATCAAGTGCAAATACAAAGACTTCCATTGTCTCACGAAGCATATTAAACATCTTAGGATACGAACTGCAAATTTACTCGAAATTCCATTGAAGTTGCCACCATGGGATGATTTACGAAGACTCAAAATAGAGCCCATTCCAAAGATCATACACCCAGAAAATAATAAAAAACGGCGTTCCAAAAGAATAAACTTAATGCAGCAGACAGACGACAAGAACACCTACTATGCAGATGGTATCCACAACGCTGAAAGGAGCAATGCAGCGGTCGTAGGTCACAACTTGACACTTGCGAAAAGTTATTTGGGAGTCCCACTGCCTCAAGACATGGAGCTGCCGGCGATAATGCTTGCAATAACGGAAATGACACATGCATCTGACAGAATTACGATCTGAACAGACAGTCAGAGTGCTTGCATGCCCTTACACATACGCACAAAACTCCACATGTACATGCATGCTCACCCCCTCTTACACGTATGAATACAATGAATTCCAGGCCATCAAGGGTTGCAAGGAAATCTAAGGGTACACCAGCTCTCCCACGCAGAAAATCCGGGACCTCCTATCCTTTGGCCTGTCAAAGACACCTATAACCCCAAGAAAGAGTGGAAAATACAGTGTAACGAAAGGCGACACATTCTGAAGTTTCACAGGGAAGCGTCCACACTACTGCACACACCATCCTACACACACTCGTGAGAGGTTGCATCAATTATACGAAGACGAAGAGCCTAAACATACACATTAGTCACACCCAACTACACACATTACATCAACAGACACCCAGCCTAAACATACACATTACTCACACCCAACTACACACATTACATCAACAGACACCCAGGTTCACCCTCTTGCAAGCACTGCGGGGCTTACCCATCTAACACACACATCCTCTGGCACCTACACCTTTAGAAACGAAGTTTTATCGAAAATTCCAGAAAACAGGCGACCTGGCAGCTGGGAGGAGTGGACCACTCCCCCCCCCCCCACCCCAAAAAAACTACAAAAGCTGTGGTGGACGCTTCTGGTGCAGCACGTGAAGAACGTGTTGGGCCAGAATACGTGAGCCTGCCAGGAGGCCCCAACTGAGGCCTTAGTTCCTTTGGAACTAATAAATGTTTTTTTCCTGTCTCTTGATATAGCAAATTTTAATATAACGAATTATTGGTTGTCACAAATAAAATAAGAAGTAGTAGTTCCATTAAAACAGTGTTACGAATATACGTTTATAGTGAAGTATTGGATTAACAAAGGCATTTCTGTGTCTAATCTTGGAATGGCATTATGGAAAACGCTGTGAAGCATTTTTTCTCTGTAGTTTTGCCGATCAAGTCATATGCACAACGCGTGTTGCAAACAGCGGCTTACAGCTGTTAAGTGAGTTTATGCCAGGTTTTGCCTGGATGCAGTGCATGCATTCATTTGTACCTGAGAGGAGCCAAGCGCATGCGCTATGGTTAAATGCAGGTTTTTGCTTGCCACAAAGGCAGGTCCACCTCTCATTGTGCATTTCTTTTACTTTCTAATATGCAAATAATAGGTCGGGGATGCATTTTCAAATTCTGACTGTACCTTTAAGCCCGAGTTATGGTGACCTGAACAACAGTAGGTAATGTACAGCAATTTAGAGGACTTCAAAATTCAGTTTCATGGCTTTTCCAGCAGGTGATGCCATGTTGTGGTTTCTGTGGTTTTTTAACTCAATTTAAAAGTACAAATCCCACTCAAACCACAAGGGGGTGCTCGATTGCATCACTATGATTAAGGGTTTTTCCAACTGCATGACGGTCAAACCACACACTCTGGACATTTGTTGGTCCATTTAAACAATTCGTATGAGGGATGTGTACAAGAATGCGACTATTCAATCATTGCTCTGCTTTATTCACACCGGCTGAGCAGTTAAGATGTTGTGTTACTCCACACGAGTATGTGCATGCAGTTCCCAGTGATGGCTGCCACATTTTGATGGTTTCAAAGTGCAAGAACCCCAGGTTGTCCCACTTTGGCATGCGTTATAATCATATAGTTATTTTGGCTCATAAAACCTCAGAAATAAGTGCCTGTGTTCTCTCATTGTGCTTTGAGCATATCAGCCAACTAGCCCTTCTTTTGACTTTTATAATTCTACTGTTCAAATGAAACAAAATTTTCCAGATGTAAATGGGAGTTTGCTTTGTCTTTGCAGGAGCGGAGATCACATCCATACTAACTTTAAAGACATGTACCAGCATTTACGAAATCATGGTTATTATATTGAAGTTCTGGGTAAGCACAACACGCTGCCTTCCGTGGACCTTTACATAGCTTTGTTGCTTTTGTGAAGTGTGTTAATTTTAATGAGCATTGAAACATTCTGCTTTATATCTGCAGGTTTTCCATTCACTTGCTTTGATGCCCAAAACTATGGTATGTGAAATTGCTTTTTTTAGTTTTCTGTTGGTTGTGGTACATTACGTTCTCTGGAGTAATATCACCTTTGCCCTCCTATTATTTTCCTTACAGTACAATCTCACTTTTTGATAACTAATGACCGTAGGTACAAATGACACCTCATTACTTACTGCACTTGCATTTTTTATCTATAAAGAAACAGAGTGGTTATCAAAGGAGCAGTTTAATTGCAAATTTTTGCAAGCTATTATTCATTAATGGGTCCAGGAAAAATGTTCATTATTTTTATTGCCATGCACAGGCGCAAATGCTGTTTGGTTTCCTAGAAGTGACTAAACTTAAGTTGCTTCTTAGGTTATTGCAAACATGCTGTGTTTTTTAACAGGGTTACTTAGATAAGTAAACATACTAAACCATCACCACAAGTTGTTGAGGTATATCTGATCGAAATATTTCTAAGCTAGCTAGAAAGCTACTGCTCATTTTCTTCAACTCATAACTTCCTAAGCCAAATACTATTCCTAAACTCTAGACTGCCTGCTTTTTACTCCAATGCCTATCTCATATTGTGAACACAGCTAAGTCTCATTAAAGCAGTGTCTAAGGGTAGCAGCAATTAGTACTACTTTATGACCATGTCTTTATTATAGACATACATCATTTTCACTGTAGCGATACTGTAAAACCCAGGTGCTGTGTTGAACTTGAAGGGTATTACAAAATAGTATGTGCATAATCTGAAAGATAAAATATGCTATGTAAATTATATTTAAGAACTCTGCATGTTTAAGACATTCTCTTGACATTGGTAAATTTGAGAATTTGCCGATTTGTTGCTCTGAGGCTGCATCAATGACAGGAAGGTTTATATTAGCTTTCATCTGCACCTTCTTGTAGAATGCATGTATCGAATCGCGAGGCCTTTTGTGTCCTTGAAGCAGCATGACAGTCCTCTTTCTGATAAGAAATGGCCACACATAGTAATATGTTTTACTACATAGCAGTTACTTTTTCTGTGATTAGTATTCTTTAATTCATTGTATGGTTGTATTGCAGTGAAGCTTACTAAAGCAAATTCATCACTATGGTGCACAAATAAAATCCACAGTACATAAGCCATCCACATTTAAAAGCAGGAATCTTTCCTTTTTCTCTCTCTCTTTTGCAAGCACTTCCCTTATGATTCAATGCCCAATTTGACAGCATCTGCCATTACAGTACTGTTTCATTGGTATGACCATTTTCAATTGTGCATCTTACTAAGGGCCAATTAGGGAGAATGCTTTTGCAAGGCCGCAGCTCAGTCAACTATTCAATATTTATTTTTATCATATCTGTAGGAGAACAAAAGCTCGATATAAGTTTAGCACATTGGTTTGCATTTACACTGGATTCCCAATGGGATGCTTACAACTATCCGATGTAGCAGATGATTCAGATGATTCAATACATCAACATATGACATCATGATCATTATCATCATTGTCAGCACAGCTTATGTTCACTGCAGGATGAAGTCTTTCCCAACGATTTCCAACATGCCTTGTCCTGCATGTGCTGATTCCATTTTATGCCTTCGAATTTTTCAAATTTCATCCTCCCATCTTTCAGTCACTCATGGCCACATTTGCCTTCTCTTGGTATACATTCTGTCAATCTATAACCATTGGATAACTAGCCTTTTGATTATGTGTCCTGCTCACATCTATTTTTTGCTCTTAATGTCTGCTAGGATATTGGCTACACCCCTCTGTTCTCTGATCCACTGCACTGTCTTACTACCTCTTAAATATTACACCTACCATCTTCCTTTCTGTTGTCAGCTGTGTGCTTCTTAAGTTCCTCTTGAGTTTTATTGTTATTCTACAAGTTTGTGCACCTTGAGTTAGTACTACATGTTGTCAAAATCCTTGGTATCAGCAACAGGTGCCTTGTCACAATGTCACCATTTCTTTCTGGAAAACGTGAAATTACAAATTTACCAGGCACTATTTGCATCACATATAAACTACTGCACGCTTGTGTGGGGCACCACTACAAATACTACCATGCACAAATTTCTTGTTCTTTAGAAACGTGCACTTCGAATTATAGCCAGTGTTCCATATCTCCACGCACCATTGCACCTTTTCACAAAATTTTACATAATCAGAGTTACTGAGGTGTATCACTTTCGTTTGCTGTAGTCATACTTATTTTTCTCTAAAAAGTTCTCCTCACTTCTGAAATCACTGTCAGGACTACAATGGCAGTTAAGTGACCAACGCACCCGTAGCCAGGACAAATGGCTTGTCCCGAAAAGGCTTACTAATTACCTAATGCAGTCACTAGTCTACAATGTCCCTTCTCTTTTCAATAAATATGAAAATGAAGGTATTGACGTTCATACCTTAACCCGGAAAGAAATGAGACGGCATTTTTTGTTTTCCAGTCATCCATGATGCCTGTGTGTGAAAACAAGTATGCAGATCTGATAAACTGCTGTTAATGTATTGCTATCTTTTTTGGTATACTTATGGTATTTACTCTAGTTTTGATTATGACATGAAGTTGCATTGTTTTTCTGCTTTTTACTTTTTAATAACTCTGTCAAATGACCACTGTTGTGCATAAACTGATATCTAATATGTTTTGATTAATACAACCCATGTACGCTTATATACTTTATTTTGCTGCACGCTGTCAGTTGTGCTGTCATAAAGGGCCTTCAGGTACTTTCAAGCTGTTTGCACAGCTTTTCGCCTGAAGGACCCCCAACAAATTGCAATAAAATGTTGGAAGTAAAGATTTGATTGATTGATTGATTGATTGATTGATTGATTGATTGATTGATTGAAGTACAGTGTTTGTACACTTTTCACTTTAGGGATGGTGGTAAGTTGCTGGTCATGAGTTGGGAATTCTTATCATATGTGGATCAACCCATCCTTATCCTTCAGTGAATTTCTTTAAAGGGGTCCTGAACCACCGCTCGGGCTTGGTTTTGAAAACGGCTGGGTGTGTATTGAATGCCTCTCAGAAATTGACAGCCGAAAGAATTTTTCAAAACGGTTTGTTAGGAGCGAAGATATTGCGACCGGAAAACTTCCCTTTCCAGTCCTGTTTCAACTCTGCGGAATAGAGGGTACAGAGCTCCTTAGGGCGGTGTCGAAGGAGGTGCCCCGCCCACCGCTTTACGTCACCAGACTTCAGCGACGTGTCAGTGGCTGACGAAAAGCGCACGACTACCGGGGGCTGTTTAGGGGCTGTTTCTTCGCAGCGCGCTTGTGGCCGCCTGCTCGCTTCGCGCCTGGGCTCGGTCGCGTGCCCTCGCGATCACCGCATTCTTTTTTTTTTTTTTCGATCCTCCGAAGCTTTGTTTTCGTTCATCACATACGTTTAGGCTCGCAGGTGTGAGCGTTTACTTTGTCAGTGCGCTGCGTGTCGTCGATATTGCGCATAACGCGGCGTCAGGACAAACAGCGCAACTGCCAACGCTGCTCCACCTTGTCCTGCATAACCCCAAGTTAGTTAATTGTTGACTAGTGATTGTAGACGGGATAATCACGCTGCCGGGCTCGAACATGACTATATGACTCGGAAGGAAGACCTTCACAACTCGGACCCTTGCTGACAGGTTAATGTGGAATAAGGTGCGTTGACATGCGGTAAGATGGATGGATTAATTTAATGTGTGGATACACTAGTTCAATTTTAACAGTGAAGCTGTTTAAGCTATTGGTGAAACTGGCAAATCTTCCGAAAACTCCGCTAAGTTATGTAATGCTAGCATAACACGACCACGCTGTACTAAAGACACAGCTCCATAGGACGAGTTAGGTAAGGCTAAGTCTCATTCAATGGAGCCTAATTAAGATTCCTAGGACTAGTTAGGTAAGGCTAAGTCTTATTCAAGAGAGCCTAATTAGGAATAATTAATTGAGGCCTAGTTCAGACAGGACTAATCCAACTAAGCCAAACCAAGCCAAACTGAACTAATACAACCTGAATTGAGCTATGACAAGTAAGTCACACCTAATTAAGCGGATGCTAATGATTTATAATTAATTAAGCCATGATACCAATAAACCATGTCTAATTAAGGTAAATCTAATTATGCAAAGCCTAATTTAGCTGATATGAACAAATCTAGTGTAAGCAAGCTTCTAATTAGACCTTGTTTAATTAATTAGTGCTAATTAATCACGCATAGCTAGGTTATTACTAGTTAAGTCAAACCTAAGCTAGCACTTATTAATCAAAGATAAATTATGCTAAGACTTCAAGGTCAAGCCTCATTAAGTTGAGACTAAACATTTCAGGACTAATTAGGCTAACACTGATTAAATCAGGCCTATTTCAGGTAGTATTCATCAAGCGATATCTAATTAAGATAATATGTCAAAGAACAGCGTAACTAGGCCTAGGCCATGTGTAATTAAGATATGACTAATTACCGCAAGCATAATTATATCATGAGTAATGAATACCAGCGTATTAAACAATGTATCATTAGGTATAAGTTAATTGGACCGAGTATAATTAGTGTACACTAATTAGGTCCTGGCTAATTAAGTTAAGACTAAGTCAAGTCTCAATAAGCTCAGATTATTAAGTTACGCCAAATTAAGCCAAACATTACAGATGTAATGATTTCATTCGAAACTAATTTACCTTAGTCAACCCTAATCTGCTGTAATCCTTAATTCACCCTAAGGCTAGCGTAATCCGCTCTATAATATGCCATAGTCCACCTTAATGCACCTCCGTCTGTCTTAATTCACCCTAATGCACCTTAATGAGCTCTAATCCACTCAAGTACACCGTAGTCAGACCTCGTCCTTTAATCTACCTTGTAGAAGAAATATTTTGGGTTCGACTCCAGCCATGTTATTGAGTGCGAGTACTAGAAGGTGGCGCATTGGAGTACCATAGGGAATAAACCTATCTACAATCAATGATGAATTAAAGTTTGGGATTAATTCGTGATGTATTACGGGCTGCAGGCATGCATTTGTTGGCTTCTTGGAAAACTATATTTATGGTGACTTTTGCACCGCACCGTTCGCGTCCACGCCGAGGTAGTTTACGGATGCCTTCCAATGGCATCTATGAGGCTTGCGCATTAACAAATATATTTTTAAATATTTCCAGCAACTATTTTGCCTATAGAGGTGCTCACAACGCAAGGAAAAGCGAGCGCACGGCACGCACGGCACGCACGGCACGCACGCGCTTACGGTTTTAAAAAAGGCGCGCTGCGAAGGGCCCGCACACAGCCGAGGCGGGCGTGTCTGCCATCGGCCAATAGCAGCGACGCTCCTTGTAAATGCTCTATGACGAAATAGAGCATATTCAAAGAGCGTGAGGAGAAGCCGCTTTTTGAGTTGAGGGCTCCTGAAGAAGTGGAAGCTTTGTGCTCCGCTTGTGAACGCTACGCTTCGCGGATGACTACAGCATTTGGCTGAGATGTTCGTTGCAGCGTAGGCAAGCCGTAGAATATGTTTTTTCACCAAGCCCGAAGGGTGGTTCAGGACCCCTTTAAGAATGGTGGGCTCTTCTGTTAGTAATTTAACTAGGTCTACATGCTCTTTTATGCATTCAGGATGTGGTTGCCAATCACAGAGTCTTGTTTTTCTCACTGGGCCACTTAACATTATCTTTGTTTATTACGTATTCATTTTTTAATACTGCTTAATGCTTTCTTTGTTCTAAACACTAATGTACTATGGTTCCGTATAGGCATTGTTCTTGCCATTTCATTGTAATGAGATACAAATCTATCTTTGCTCAATTACATTTATACAGTGGAGATTTTACGAAGCCTACGTGTGTGCAACAGAACCAACATACGTAGAGAAGTGTCATTACTGGTGGCCTGTGGCATTGCCTGCTGATGAGAAATGATACCACTGGTTAGGAGGGTGCTCTTTAGTATTGCTTGGTGGTTAGAATTTTTCTTGTTCAATATCTATACAACTCGGCGATGAGTGCACAAAACAGTAGAGCAGCTGTGAAGCAATTGCAGCTTATTGCTTGAAAGTTATATAATTAACAGTGGAAGTTAGAAATATTTCTGTGTTTACATCTTTAGTGCTCGCTTTCAATCAGCCCGAAAAATGATGAAGCCACAGACAGAGAAAGTACAAAGGACGAGCACTCAGACTATGTTGTTTCTTCCTCTGTGTTTCTATTGCTTTTCATGCAGATTGAAAGTATGCATCAGTTCCAGCTTTCTAGCCCACCACATTTCTAACTGGTGCCCACCTTTCTTAACACTTTGTGGTGTAGCCAGTTTGGTACCTCATTTCCATGACTTGCTGTCACAACAAACAGCATGTTTTTGATATTTAAAGGCTATGAAAACACTGTACCCAGTCGAACACGGATATATCGAACTCGAAGGGGATCGCGAATTAGTTTGATATATGAAAAATTCGATATAAAAAAAATACAGGCCTTGAGAGCTTACCTGTAGCGGACCATCACCTACAATAGGCGCATTCAAGAATGACAACTAATTCCGCACACACGCCGCAACAGAATATTTTATTTGTGTGAAAAAAAATCGCTTAGCTTGGCCTGCTTCTTCGTTTTCGAAATGAAGTTGAAGACGCTAGTCTCGATCTTATCAAGGCTGCACCAGGTGCAACAGCCCAGTTCCCTCCATGTCGCCGCAACAATGGCGAATGACGCCGAACGCTGCCGCCACTTCAGCGGCGGAGTACACGCGTGTAGCCACCGCCTCATCCGGACGATCCTCCTCGTCACTTGAGCTGTCGGCCTGGGCATCCTGGGTCCCTGCGACCGCAGCTACTATGTCCTCGTCAGCGAGGCTCGCAACGGCCTGAACATTGTAGTCCGCTTCCACGAAATCGTCCGCAGACACTTCGGGTGGAACGGCTGCCGGGAAGAGGGACGACAACTGGCAAAACGCGTCGTCTATGCGCTCGTCGTCGCCGTCTTCACCGGTTTCCGCAAGTTCCGCCGTCTCCAAGCCTGCCTTGCGGAAGCAGTTGACCACTGCGTCCGTCTTCACGTCTCGCCAGGCACCCGTCATCATTTTTATGGCACCAAGAAGGTCAACCTTCAGCTCAGTGCCCATGCGGAGGTTGACCAGCAGCCTATCAAGGAGTTGCCTCCTGTAGCCCACCTTGAAGGACTTGATGATGCCCTGGTCAAGCGGTTGCAGCTTCGCCGTCGTGTTGGCCGGCGGAAACTTCAGCTCGATGTTTTTGAGCTCGCAGGTGGTGTGGTGGGCTGAGCAGTTGTCCGCAAGAAGGCAAGCGCTACGCCCCGACTTGCCCAGCTCGACGTCCCACGCTTGCAGCCATTCCGTGAACAGCTGACGCGTCATCCACGCCTTCTTGTTTGAGGCGTAGCGGACGGGGAGCTGCTTAGGGCCTATTCTCGCTCAGTCGGCACGCCGCTCTGCACACGTGCAGATAGCGTGCAGAAGGGTGAAAACGGCTGTCAAACGGACCGAATCGCGAGTTATTGAAGTCGGTGGGGTCACGCAAGCCCCACCAAGTTCGATATTTCGCGATTCGTTCCCTTTGACAGCCGTTTTTACCTTTCCGCACGCCCTCCACACGCTTGCGGAGCGGCGTGCGGGCTGAGTGAGTACAGGCTCTTACAATTCTTGAAACAGCGCGGTGCCCTTGCTTTCCCGATCACAAAGGGCTGGAGCTTCCGAGACCCATCCATGTTGGCTGCCAGCAGAACGCTCACGCGAACTTTACTCATTTTGCCCCCGTGACACGTGCTACTGCGGACGTCGAGTCTTGCTCGGCAACATTTGCCAAAAGAGACCGGTCTCGTCGGCGTTCAAGATCTGCGTGGGAGAAAACTTCATGGAGATTTCCAGCCACTCCTTCGTCATCCACTGCTGGATGTCCTGGCTTCTGATGGCTTCGCTTTCGCCAGAAATTGTTTTGCCAACGATGTTGTAGCGCTGCTTAAATCAGTGAAGCCACCTGGTATTGTCTGCGAAGTTGTCTTCACCGAGTGCAGCGGCAAACCATTTGGCCTTGGCCATCAGCATCGGGCCATCCATCGGAATGTTCTTCACGCGCACTTCTAAAAACCAGGCATAGAATGCCTTTTCTACATTTCCGTGGGCAGGAGCGCGGACACGACAGGCTCCCGACGTTCGCTGCTCCGCCGCCTTTGCCTTGATATCTGCCTTGTTCTTCAACAAGGTACTCAGAGTGCTCCATGGTATCCCGAAGTCGTCTGCGACGGTCGAACATTTCTCGCCCGCCTCAACACGCTGAATAGCCTTCAGCTTCGTCGCAAAGTCAAGAGTCTTGCGCTTCTTGACGCTGGCCATAGCTACATGAGAAGTCGATAATTCAAGGAGTCCGCAGCGGCTTTGCACACCACGTACGCAAAAGAGAAATGCTGCACATGCGGTGGTACGTAGGCGATGCGACAACGGAAGCGGACTCCGCCAACAAAGCGCTCGCGAGGCGATGGCCACCTGCGAGGGCAACAGCAAAAGGCGCGAGCTGTGGTTGGCTGATCAAAACTCACAAAACAGCAACAAACAATAAAAAGCGAAAGGAGGAGGACGTCGGCTCCTTCGTTCCTGCTCTCCGAGCCGACGGTTACGCGGAGAAAGCATGAGAGAGAGAGAGAGAGAGAAACGAAAAAAAGAAGAAAAAAAAGCCGTTCCGCAAGTTGGAGACCGTGCAGTCCGAGCCCTCTCGCCCTTACGTTTTTTCGAGCGTTTCAGGTGTCGGCGGAGGTCGCCAGGTGCTGCGAGTGCCAAAGCGCACCTTCCAACTCGCGCGCGGAGCCGCGCTGCCGTGGAGGTCGCGGGGCGCGGCGAGTGCCGAAGCGCACATTCCAGCTCGCGCAGCATTCGCTATATCCGAAGGCGGGTAAAAATACCGTTTGATATAAACGTGCGAATTTCTATACTTTTACAAAGGATATTCAAGGGGATAACTTACGAGTTCGATATACCCGAAAATTCGATATATGTGGGTTCGATATATCCGTGTTCGACTGTATCGAATTTTCGGCTGTATCGCACTCGTAAATTATCCCCTTGAATATGCTTTGTAAAAGTATAGAAATTGACACGTTTATATCGAACGGTATTTTTACCTGCCATCGGATATATCGAACACCGCGCGAGCTGGAAGGTTCGCTTCGGCACTCGCTGTGCCCTGCGACCTTCGCCACCTTCGCGGCACCACGCCTCCGCCGACACCCGAAATGCTCGGAAAACGTGAGGACGAGAGATCTCGGACTGTACTCCTGTTGGACGCGTTCTCCAACTTGCGGAACGGCATTTTTCTTTTTCTCTCTCTCTCTCTCTCTCTCTCTCTTTCTCATGCTTTCTCCGCATTACCGTCAGCTAAGAGAGCAGGATCGGAGGAGCAGGCAGCCTCCTCCATTTGCCTTTATTTTTGTTGATTTGGAGTTTTCATCAGCCAACCGCAGCCCGTGCCTTTCGTATTTGTTGAGCCAACCACAGCTCGCGCCTTTCGTACATCGCTGCTGCCCTCGCAGGTAGCCCGGGTAGCCATTGCCGCCATCGCGACTGATCGCGAGCGCTTTGTCGGTGGAGTTCACTTCTGTGAGTTGTCACATACTACCACATCCCTCTTTTGCATGCGTGCTGTACGTGCTGTGCAAAGGTGCTGTGTACTGCTTGAATTTTCGACTTCTCGTGTAGCAGTGGCCAGCGTCAAGAACCGCAAGAACCTTGACTTTGCGACGAAGTTGAAAGCCATACAGCGTGTTGAGGCGGACGAAAAAATTTTGATGGTGGCAGACGACATCGGGATACCACAGAGCGCTCTGAGCACCTTGTTGAAGAACAAGACGGATATCAAGGCAAAGGTGGCGGAGCAGTGAACATCGGGAGCCTGTCGTGTGCACGCTCCTGCCCACGGGAAAGTAGAAAAGGCACTCTATGCCTGGTTCTTAGAAGTGCGCGCGTAGGACATTCCTGTGGAGTGCCCAATGCTGATGGCTAGGCCAGATGGTTTGCCGCTGCACTCGGTGAAGACAGTTTCGCCGACAACACCGGGTGGCTTCACCGATTTAAGCAACGCTACAACATCGTCAGCAAAACCATTTCTGGCGAAAGCGAAGCCGTAAGCAGCCAGGACATCCAGCAGTGGATGACGCAGGAGTGGCCGAAAATCTCAGTGAAGTTTCCACCCGTGGAAATCTTCAACGCCTACGAGACCGGTCTATTTTGGCAAATGCTGCTGAGCAAGACTCTCGACGTCCAGGGTAGCACGTGTCACGGCAGCAAAATGAGTAAAATCCGCGTGAGCATTCTGCTGGCAGCCAACATGGATGGGTCTCAGAATCTCCAGCCATTCGTGATCGGGAAAGCAAGGGCACTGCTCTTGGTTTCCTGAACTCTAAGCAGCTCCTCGTTCACTATGTCTCGAACAAGAAGGCGTGGATGACGCGTCAGCTGTTCACAGAAAGGCTGCAAGCGTGGGGCGTCGAGCTGGGCAAGTCGGGCCGCCGCGCTTGCCTTCTTGTGGACAACTGCTCGGCCCGCCACACCACCTGCGAGTTTAAACATCGAACTGAAGTTTCTGCTGGCCAACACGACAGCGAAGCTGCAACCGCTCGACCAGGGCATCGTCAAGTTCTTCAAGTTGGGCTACAGGAGGCAACTCCTTGATAGGCTGCTGGTCACCCTTCGTATGGGCACCGAGCTGAAGGTTGACCTGCTTTGTGCCATTCAAATGATGATGGGCGCCCAGTGAGATGTGAAGATGGACACAGTGGCCAACTGCTTCCGGAAGGCAGGCTTCGTGACAGCAGAACTTGCGGAAACCGATGAAGACGGCGATGAAGAGCGCATAGATGATGCGTTTCGCGAGTTGTCATCCCTTTTTCTGGCTGCTGTTCCACCCGAAGTGTCTGTGGACGATTTCGTAGAAGTGGACTGCAATGTTCAGGCTGTTGCGAGCCTCGCTGATGAGGACGTTGTAGCTGCAGCGACAGGGACCCAGGATGCCCAGACTGACAGCTCAAGTGGTGATGAAGATCGTCCGGACGAGGTGGTGGCTACATGCGCGTACTCCACCGCTGAAGTGGCGGCAGCATTCGGCTTGATTCGCCATTGTTGCGGCGACATGGCGGGAACCGGGCTGCCGCACCTGGACAGCCTCGATAAGATCGAGGCCAGCATCTTCAACTTCATTTTGAAGACGAAGAAGCAGGCCAAGATAAGCGATTTTTTTTCACGCAAATAAAACATTCTGTTGCATAGTGCGTGCCGAATTAGTTGTCGTTCTTTAATGCACCAATTGTAGGTGATCGTCCGCCACTGGTAATGTCTCAGGGGCCTGTATTTTTTTTATATCAAATTGTTCATATGTTGAACTAATTCGCGATACCCTTCGAGTTCGATATATCTGTGTTTGACTGTATGTATTCATGTATTTACTTGTACTGGTGGGTTAAAATTCATAATTTGGTATTTCCATGTTTCCAGGAACTTTGTTGCTTGTTGATCTTGAAGAAGAATACTTTCCTGAGGAGCTGGCTAAGCTGCGTCGTGACGTGGAGAATGGGTTGTCATTGGTGGTGTTTGCCGACTGGTACAATGTTTCTGTCATGCGCAAGATAAAGTTTTTTGATGAGAACACACGCCAATGGTGGATGCCTGACACTGGAGGTTCAAATGTGCCAGCCATCAATGACTTGTTGTCGTCCTGGAATATTGGCCTAGGTGACCATGTCTATGAAGGGGAATTCACCATTGGAGACCATAAAAGTAAGCCATATTTAATTATGACTTCATCAGCATCACTCACAACCAAGTAGACTTGTATAAGTTGTCATAACACAGAGCAGGCAGTTTGGACAACCTTTAGCTTAGAAGTGGTGTCAGAAGTGTACATTCATTCTTACTGATGATAAGGAATTAAGATTACAAGATTTGTGCTGTGATAACTGCATGCCTTATATATTCAGTTACATATTCATTTGAAGCAAGGTAGATGTGCTAGTTCAAATGGTAATTATGTTTGACATAGAAATACAAAAGGCCATGCAAATCTTAAATATTTCATTGTTCCAGTCAAGCATCAATTATTATGCATGTAACATAGGAACAGAACAAAATGAAATACTTCACAATAAAGCATTTTTGAAGAGAGTGAAGGGACTTTGATGAGTTTAAGTTTATTGAAGCTATGGAGTGGTACTATAGATGAAAATTCACAACCTGAATTAGTACACCGTATTTTTTTGTTTTGATAGATATTGTATTTATTTGTTTTAGACTGTTCAGAAGTTGTTTGCAAGTGGGCATTGCCATGTCTTTCTGCAGGACACTATGCTCCCAGTGCTGTGGTAGCTTAGCAAGTAAGGTGTCACATTGTTAAGCACAAGGACATGGGTTCATTTCCTAGCCATGGCAGCCACATTTTAGTGGGGGCTGAAATGCAAGAATACCTATGTACTATCATGAGCAATATGAGCAGGAACATGCGAATGTGTGTAAAACAGCCAAAGAGAGCGAGCAACGTTCCCTGTGGTGCCGCAAATTCTTGCCACCAGGTAGCGTTACCATGGGAACACCGGCAGTGACGTCACTGCTCATGCCCCACAGGAAAGGCACATTGGAGTAGCTTTGAGGAAACACGAGTGCCACGCGACAAAAACTTGTCAGAGAATGTCGACATCCCCACATCCCCCCAACCTTAAATAATCACATATCCCTGCAAAAGCACAGCTAAAAGTGCACCGCAAATTAAAGGCTATACATGCAGCGTCAGTACGCTTCAGGTATGTCCACGCACTCATGTCCTTCACGTACACCGCGACACCACCACTGGTCAACACCACCAGGGTTGCTGCTCGCGAAGCTTCGTGCACGCTGCCACACAGGCAGCCTCTATGCACGCTTGACCACGGCTTCACGACAGGGATCCAGGCTAGGACTCTGAAAAGGCGGCATGGTTGTCGGCACAAGCAAACGTCACTCGCACTGACGCGCCTTCCAGCCAAGAAATCCGCAACAGTTGATGTCAGCTGCCGACACCCGTCTCAGCCGCAGATGGGGTTGCGAGCAGGATGCGGTTGGGCATTGATTCCAAGGCCGCCATGGCGGTAGTAGGTATCTCAATGGCTCGACTGAAGTCACGGGCAGCATTGTAGATGCTCAGAAGGCGGCAAGCTGCCGGTGACATCACCCCTGCTGTGTACCCTAAAAATAATGCTCTCGACAGAACACTGAAGTAGGGCAAAGGAGAGCACTTGTACACATCAACCACTTGGTACGATGTTTTGTTTGGTGCTAGCAAAGATTTCGGCAGATTCTGAGGCACTAAGTTCACCTGAACAAAGGTCACTTTTTTTAATTCACTTCGTGCGAGGCAAGATAGAATGAGGGATGCAAAGTGCAACACCTCAACACCTCGGTCCGACTGATTGTGTCCAACGTGCGACAGGCAGCTCCAGGGGCCTTGAGCCTAACGTGTCGCCGCGCTCAACAACAACTGGCATCCAAACAGCAACCACAAAGGGCCCAGAATATAGGCAGCTGTGAGGAAACTAGCTCATGTGGGGGCACTCTCCGCTCACCGCATGTGAGCAGCTGAACGATCAGCGCCCACCATCCCGGACAGTGTCGGAACACCCGGTGCCGAGCCACAATACCAGACAGCCCGGCACCCGTGGCCCACGGCCACTTGGCTCCCTGAGCCATGACTCCCAGGGTCAAAGAGTTAGAAGAAGCTATTTACTAAGAAACTTGGACCACCCATGAGGCTTCTGTACTCACTTCAAGCTCACCTACTATCCGCGGGCACTAAGCCTCGTTCTTCCAGGATGCAGACCATGTGGTTCTCGTAACGACGGTCTTCCAAAACGTGCAAGTAGCATGCCAACAAGTTTGAACACGCTACAGCATCCACTAGCCTCACTCTCAAGAAAGCATGCCACCGACGTCGGCAATCAAAATCCATGCTCGGCATAATATTGTCTGGTTGAAACAAAGGTTGAACCAAGAAAAACTGTCGTCCGATGTTCCAAGAGCTCCACGTTGGGCAGGCAGATGTGGGGTAGAAGTGGGGTCTCCCTCGATCGAGGAACAAAGGACGCAGTGCGCAGCAGTGCAAACCAACAAAAAGGGTATTTATTTGCACCTCCTGCATATAGTAAGCACACTAGCCGAATCATACAAACAGGTATGCTATAGTAACGCACCACGCAGAATCGATGATGTTCGGCTCACTGCCACAGGATACCAAGCGAGTAGTGTTTGCCTATGCCAGACAACTCAGCCTGTGTTGCTCGAGAGATATGTCTTGCGAACAGAGGCACAATTGGAGAACGGGAAAGGCGTCTGCAGAATCGTCCCAGCAAAGCCCCGCGCGCAACGACGTCCAGGCCAAAGAGAGTGAGCAACATTCCTCGTGGTCCCGTGAATCCTCACCGCCAGGTAGCGCTATTATGGAAACACCGGCGATGACGTCACTGGTCGTGCCTTGCAGGAAAGGCACTTTGGTCTAGCTGTGAGAAAACGCAAGCGCCATGCTGTAAGAACTTACCAAGGGATGTCGCCATCCCCACAAGGTGTATACTCACATTATCTTTTTATTAGTAGAGTCCACATATACCGGTCTCACTTAAAACTAACTTTTGCTTAAAACGAACGATACCGTGAGGCCATGGAAATATACATTATTTTAATGGCACAATGTCGCACTTACAATGAATATTTCTGAGCCCCGCCGATCATTACAGTGAACAGACTCAGTGCTCCAGCAAGCGCCCGAGACACCACTTTCTACCACCTATAAGGCAGCATCGAGGTGCCCAGGATCCTCATTGTTAAACGCCTTCCTGGCCTCCGCAGCCGTCTTGTCACATTCCCCTATCATCTCTTGTTACGCATCCCTCAGTTCTTTGTCCCCCTGCTGCTCCGAGCACCCCACTTCAGACGAGGCGTGTATTTTCACTCTGCCACCGATCTTTCAAAGACTGGTCGACCTACCAGTCACCCCTTTGTTTTTTATAGCTGGTCTTGTTACACTAGGACAACATCATTGGCATCATTGGCCTAGTGTGGCCAGACCATCTGCCAACATCGTCAGCCGCCGACTTGTCTCCAATTGTCTGCATCTTATCTGGATCAGTGTTGTGTCGTTCCAGTGCACACACTTGCACAGCCCCACCAACTTCGATAATTCGCAGTTCATTTCGTGTGACAGCTGTTTTCACCCTTCCATACGTGTGCAGGGGTCGTGTGAAGCGGAGTGTGGACATAGCGAGACCCTAAATTTTCTCACACGCAAACAGCCGGCACTACAATGTGAGCCTCTGGCGCTCTGACCTCTGCTCCTCTGCACGTTTAGGCCAGTTTTCCGGGTCTTCTCACATGCCAGTTGCTCATTTCATGGATCTCTCAAGCAAGCTACCCAAGCTACCTTCTTCCTGTGTGTTGGCCACCCATAAGCATCAGCTTTCAAGGTCACCTTCCTGCTGTTCTCGCAACTCCTCCACCACTCCACAACGCGGCGATACCAGGACAACAGCTTGAAATCAGGAGTTTCTTTTTCTGGGGCTGGAAAAGGGCCCAGGGCAGTTACACACTTTCTTGCTAGTCTGTCGCACATGTACGTCTTGCTTGCTGTTGATGCATGTATGGCTAAGAGGGCAGACGGGACGCCTGCTGCACTTGCAGATGGCATGAAGCAAAAAGCACTGTATGTTACTACCATGTGAGCCATTCTGACCAATCTATCTCAAGGCACTAAAAAGTGCAAGTTGGTTAAGAAGTACATTATGCTCAAGTTGACCATATTTACGATCCTAAAAAGCAAGAACAAAATCATCAGTGCTGACGCCAACCCGATGGACAGAAAGCGTCTGCGGAGGGCCGCCTATGCAGACGTGGAGGATGCGCTACTGAAATGGTTCATCGACATGCAGGATCGGAACATTCCGATATAAGTGGTGTAATGATGCTGGCCAAAGCGAAAGACTTCACATTCTTGTTAGATTTTCCCAAGTTCTGCCCAGGAAATGGCTGGTTACGTCAGTTGAAGGTGCACCATGGCATTGTTTTCAAATCGATTGTTGTTGAGGCAGCCTCGGAAAGTGACCAAGACGTTGCCACATGGCTTGGAAAAAATCGAGATACCATTTCAAACTACATGGAGCGAGACGTCTATAACACAGACGAATCTACATTATTCTATCGGATGCTGCCAGAAAAAACACACGCCATGAAAAGCGACACGTGCACTGGTGGGAAACACGGTAAAGTCCGCATCACAGCACTTCTGTGCACTAATATGGATGGCAGTGACTGGCGCGTGCCCTTCATAATCGGCAAATTGAAGAAGTCACATTGCTTTTGGGGCTATGTGCCTCTGTGTTACTTAATGCCAAAGCATAGATGACACGAGATTTATTCACAAAGTGGCTGAGCAGGTTTGATGGTGACGTACACAAGCAAGGCAGGCTCATGGTCGACGACTGCTCCGTGCACCATGTACCAGCCTCTCTGACAGCAGCGACCCTGCTTTTCCTGCCACCTAAGATAACATCGAAAGTGCAACTGCTTGGCTTGGGCATAAGCAGCGCGTTTAAAACTTATTATAGGCACCACATTGTGAAGCGCTTTCTCATAGCTGTTGACCGTCCAGCAGCCAGCCTGCCACTTCAGGTATCCCTGTATTCAGCTGTGGAGAGGGTGAAGGTTGTGTGGGCGGAGGTGATGGCTACATGCATTCAAAACTGTTTTTGCAAGGCCGGCTTCATCGACATCGGACATGATGCCAAGCCTGAAGCTTCCGAAGAGGGCCACTCCAGCGGTGATTTGTGCCAGCGTGTCAACTCTAAAATGGTTGGGCAGGACATGTGCTGGGATGATTTTATTTCGATGCACTGCAGAATCGTGCATGGATGAGGGCATTGTGAATGAAGTGCGCGGCAAGAGTGATTTGGAGGAATCGGATGACAACAGTGACGAAACTTTGGAGCCAACATCCACAAGTGCGCCTGTAGTAGTTGGCTACATAGATAGCCTCAGGCAGCTTGTCTATGCCAAGGGCCTCGGTGAACAGCATGCTGACACTTTAAATAAGCTGGAGACCGCCCTCACCACATCTGCACTGCAGAAACAGATGTGCATTATGGGCTTTTTTGTGAGGAAATAAATTTTGTGTTTTCACTCACAACTTTTTAAAGCTGTATTGCATTTACTATGAATTTCAGGATACAACGAACAGACGCCGTGTTAATGCTCAGGTTCATTATAAATAGGCTCAGCTTATAGCATGGGTACCTTAAGGAAAGCAAAGCCTGGGTGCCCAAAGCTGAAATTTCCTATCGTAGTATCAAAATAGGTAAACGAAGTAGTGTTTTTTTTTTAATACCTGTTTTGCAGTGTGCAGGTCTCATGGACGAAGAGAAGTGGCAAGAAATATTTCATTGAAAAGCTTTATTGGTTGCTTGCCGAATGGTAATAAAATTTGAATGTACGTAAATATCAGTTTACCAGCATCAACTTAAACTTTTTTTTTCTTTTTTTTTTTGCATTTGTGGAGCTGATAATGGGTCATGGCTGCACCAACTCCAATGACAGCTTCCAATCTTGTTGGAAGAGACATGTAGAAAGCCTGGGTGAATGCTGTGCCAGCTTGTGTGTGTTTTCACTCACCTTGTATAGCTTCTCACATTTCATCAGCTGTCACCAAGACTAAGGCGAGCCTACTAGGGTTGGTCTCCATACATGCCCAAACGTGTTCCATTATATTCTTGTCTACACCCTTTGCGCACCACTCAAGGTGCAACACCCTGAACTCATTTGAAGGACGTGCCACACCTTTTGCTGTGTAGAGGGGAGACAAGTAACTTTTTTAAGACAGTTCAACGACTTCTTCCCGCTTATGCAAAGGCACTTGCGATACCGTTAGGCACTGAAACTTACACCACTATGCCTAAACGGCCTTCATTTACTTTACAGGCATTTTTCACGAGAAAATAGAAAATAAAAATAAAAGATGTATTAATGCTCAACCAACACTACCATAAATCACAGCAGACCACGTCACAGCTGATCCCTAAGTAGCTGCATAGACAGATCGGTCATTTTATGTGCATTTGCACTTTGACGTGAAGACATATCACTGCTAGACTAGAGGCCGCTTACATTGTATGAGCTGCCATTTTTACCGTCTGTAAAACCGTCTGTAATAGATGGATATGCGGAGTGTAATTATTTTGGTAGAAGGAGGTGGTTTTGTTAGTAAAATTATTTAAATGTGCATAATTATTTAGGGTCTTCTACGGAAAATGCACAAGTACTACCTACCACATGGTTTTGTTACTTCTGATTCATTCACTTAAACCTATGTTTGGAGAACTTATTCAAGCTCATTCATGTGAAGCTTTAAAATGGTTACGTGTGCATCTTGTCTGGTCCCATTAGCCAGGTGTTCACAACTTTTCTGTAAGACAGTCTTGTGTGTTTTGTGGAGTGCTATAACAATTTTTATACTCTTAAGAAAATGGCTAGGAGGTTGCTGAAAGAGCATGTTTGAATATTGCAGTCATAAAATTCATTGTCCTTAAAGGGCTGTAAAAAGAATATGGAGCTACTCAGTTGTAATTTTCACTGTTTCAATGAGCATTTGACATGCTGATGCGTTGCTGACATGATGATGCAACATGCGTTGCCGGCGGGCATCGTGCACGTTCAAACTTTATTTTTATGTCTAGAATTCTTTAGAAAGAGCTCCAACTCATAGTGCGGTACACAAGAAAAAGTTTCGATAACGTTGAATAATTGCCATCGCTTACCAGGGGCATTTTGCATGGACTAACGCTTGATGCATTACTTCTGATGTGCGTCTGGTATTCCTTGTTTATTTGGGTGTTTTTATTGATTTGCCCTGCTCTATATATATATACATACATATATGCTCACTGAGACCTAGGCACAAGCTCTAATTTAGGCTTTTTTTTTTTTTTGCCTGCAGTTTAGAGCGGCAAATGTTTGCATCATCGGCCTCGGTGGATAATCTAAAAAAAAAATTTAAAAATGTGTGGTCACTCCATGAACACAATTTCTTATGCAGACTACGTGCACAACAGCTAGCACACTGTTCAGTGACATGCAAAACTCGCACCTTTATAGCGTATGTTCTCTTCAGTCAATATTCGAAGAGCAGGCAGCACTTGTTATATTTAACATCTGCTGCAAATTTAAAAAAGGGGGGAGCTCGCTGCTGCTTTAGAGCCACAAGTTCTTCAAATTGTTGCAGTAGTCCTTTTTTTTGCATGCAGTTTAGAGTGGCAAATGTTTGCGCCTTCGGTTTTGGTGATAACCTAAAACAGTTTCAAAACTTCAAATTGACGAATTTGTATTTGTCAGGGGTGTTTGAAAAGATGTCCATGTTCCTGGGCAAAACTTGTAATATGCTTAGTGCCCCGTTTATGGGCATGATTGATTTACAAGTGTGGACGTTTAGGTGATTCTTTGTGAATAGCAATAGAGCAATATAGTTTAAGCTACCAGAACACGCATGCTTCTGAACGAGAAAAAAAGTATACTAGGCATGAAGACAAAAGGAAGGGACGCTATCGTGCCCCTGCTGTGTACAGGCTCTTTGACCAAGTCAAAGTATTGGCACAAGTTCTACGTGTAATTTGCGGTGCAGTATTTTACAGATCGTAGGTTCAAAAGATACGAAAGGAAAGCGACACTTGTTTATCAAACCACTGTGGAGGAATACACGCATTTGCATTGTACAAGATTACAAAGCATGTGTTGTGTCCGAGCAAAAAATCTGACAGCAGTCCTTAGGAGCCAGGATCATTACCTCACATCCACAGAAACAGGAGAAATGAACCTCCTTAGACGAGGCGTAATTCAAGTGCTTTTTGTGTCTATGCAGCGGAATTTAGAATTTTCATCATCATGTTTCATGCAAGGTCGCAAAAGGAGACAACCAACAAAAGAGAAGAAAAAAAAAAAGAAAAGAGGTGCAGAAATTAAAGGTTTTCGTTGTATCTCTGAAATTTCATTTGCTGTACTACTGCGTATTAGTGAGGTTGTGACAGTATGCAAAAAAAGAAAAAATAAATACAGAAAGCCAAGAATAAAACTAAGGATCAGAATTGCTTTCAAATGTGCTTCTCACTAGCGTGCAGGAGAGTTTTTGTTTATGTACTTTCTGTCGTGGTGCATTTATTTAGCTGTGTTGGTCTGGCTTGAAAACTTGTCACTTTCTAGCACAATCATATTTATAAGTGCCAGTCAAACTGTCTTGGTCATTTATTCTTGCAGCCTTTTACTCTGCTGCTGCGTAGCTGATCATTAAACTGATGATAGTGCAACAGGGCAAGTTAGTCACAGCCAGGCAGTAATAAATTGATTAAGTCGATAAGCACAAGGTGACCTACAATGATGCAAAACTGAAATAATTTTCACGCTTCCGATTCGCCGGCAGAGATGTTCTTGGTTCCAGAAATATACACGTGCGTCAACCAGTGCTCTGCATCAGTCTGGTCCAGACTACCTGTGGAAATTAGAAATGTTTAAGCTAAACAGAGCCTGGTGCACTTATTTTTGTGGGATATGCCGACAGACAGCCTTTAAAAGGTATTCAGGGCATCAACGATGTTTTAAAATCAGAAAATTTGTGAGAATAAGTGACCCCTTGCAGCAAAGCGAAAGCTTGCGATGCACGCCTCTCAGCCCAAAACCTTGTTGCACCATCTGGCGACTATTGTGGATGCTCGAGACGGTCAGCAAAGCACTTGGGGTACTCGTTTGACCACCTCTCCTTTTCTACCATCGTGATCCTAGCATTCTTGCATTCACAAAATGATCATGCGACACCACAGACCAGCATAGGCACACTTTAGTGACATTTGAGTGATGTCAACTGGAGACATTAAAAAACCTAAACACATTGTTAACTTTTATTTTCTCTAAAATAACAGATTTATATGAAAGCTGGAAAATAAGAAAATAACTGTACCCCATGTTTTACCGCCGTATGGAAGCAAGGTTGGAGCACGGTTTGTTTTCCCATCGCCTCCAAGGGTGCCAATCTCGGAAGTCATGGTGGCAACTGAGATGACATCAGCTGCAGAGTTGAGGGGAACGAGCGCTGGCAAATCTAAACCATGTTTTTATCACTCTAGATCAGCCCACACAATGTAATGATGATGATGATTTGTGGGGTTTAACGTCCCAAAACCAGCTCTGATTATGCGAGACGCCGTAGTGGAGGTCTCCGGAAATTTCGACCACCTGGGGTTCTTTAACGTGCACTGACATCGCACAGCGCACGGGCCTCAACATTTCGCCTCCATCGAAATGCAGCCGCCACGGCCGGGATTCGATCCCGCGACCTTCGGATCTGCAGTCAAGTGCCATAACCACTAGACCACCGTGGTGGGGCCACACAATGTAATGAAGCAGTGTATATTATACATTGGAGATCCAGGATTCCGAATACACCATCGCACAAAATTTTCAGAAAACATTTCACGGCTTAAGATGCCTTGTCTTTTGCAGTTCTGCTTTTCTTTTTTCTTGTTTAGTGTTCAATGCTTCTTTCTTCTTTGTTCTGCAGTGTACTATGCCTCTGGTACAAGCATAATCAAGTTTCCAGAGAATGGCCTTCTGATTCGACGAACGCTTGCCAATCAAGGTTTGAATTTTACTCCTGTTGTGAATCTGTGTGCATCTGTGTTCCCAACTGGTTTAACAGGCTGCCTGGCATCTTGTTGGAGGGGCTTACTTTTGTTAAGATGTTAGCATATTATATGGCATGTTAGTTCTATGGTGCTTTAAGTGCTGCTGTTGATGGCAGAATACTGTATCAATATTGGCTAACCATTGTTGAGTTCTGACACCTCCTGCCTAGGTGGGGTTCGCAACCCATGTTGGTATTGATGAGTTCTGCTGTTTGCTCCATAGTTTTCTTTTTCCTGTTCTTTTCTTTGCACTTTTGGTCTTACTAGGATAGAAAGTGAATTAACCCCACAAATCACTGCATGTTTGCTGTTGCTCTGCTGAGCTTCTTATCTGAGAAATCTTGAACTTAAAGCATAATTTGTAGTACAGTATCTTTTATATGTCATAGTGGTCCTTCTAGTGAATGGTTCAGCAAACTCTTCAGCAAGTGATTACTATGTTAATGTATTTTCAAGCAACTCTCTTTTCTTTTACTCATCTTTGCTTGGTGTTTAAGTGTTCTGGAGGCCTGATGCAGTAGCCTACTGACTGTGGAATCGCACTGCTAATATCAAAACCTTGTGCTTGTTTACATTTCGGTGCATGATAGAGGACCCCTCCTTCCCAATGCTAACACAAGTGCATTGTGCCTAGTAATGATACTGATACCTAATGGTACCCTAACTCCCACATTTTTTTTTTTTTTAGGCCCTGTAGTGTTGAGTTGTATAGGCAAGCCAAAGTGCTTGCCAATAACTTATTGTCTTTATGTTTTACTATTCTGTACATAAGTGGTATGAGCAGAATATGGCTGAACAGGTCTCTGGTATTTCAGGCCAGGAAGTGTTGGAGAAAAAAGCAGATCATGTGGAAGGGGTTCCTATTCTTGGTTTGCTGCAAACTGGTAGTTCCAAGGCTTCTGGGCGCATTGCTGTCTATGGAGACTCTAATTGCATTGACACTACACATATCCAGAAAGGTTTGTGTTTTATTTTTCTGTTTTGTTTTATGTGACTGGTGTTTATATGATGCTTGTCAGTGAAGGCCTGCAGGTTTATTGCAAAATAGGAGGCATCATTCTTTAACTATATAGTATTGGCATCTTTTTGCCGTGTTCTCTGCCTTCATGCTTTTATTCGAATATTTAGGTGGAATACATACCGAATTGATCTCAGTGTTTGAGTAAAAGACTATTGCAGTCTTGTTTCTTTACAGATTGCTACTGGTTGCTGCATGCACTGGTTCAGTATTCAACCACAGGCCTGATTGCACCGTTCTTTGAAACCACCAGTGCTGCACTTCCCAGTGATACAGTGTTGCCAAAACGAATGGAAGGTAAAGATACTGTGGTCTTGTTTTATTGGTCTAAATAAGAAGTGTGTGTGAATTCTGTGGTTTTTCTCAACCTTTTCCTGGGGAGTGTAAGGGGGTGCAAGCCTGTAGCCTGTGTCAGTACTGCAGCCACTCACGAATGATGCTGGGATTCTTGCTGAATGGCAGCAATGTCTGAATTGCAAAATTAATAATAATTGGTAGGGTTTTACGTGCCACAGCCAGCTATTATTTAGCATGCACCATAGTGGAGGGCTCCATAGTAATTTTGACCACCTGGTGTTCTTTAACGTGCGCCTATGTCTTAATACATGGGTGTTCCTTGCATTTCACCCACATTGAAATGTGGCCACCGTGGCTGGGATTCGATCCCACGACCTTAAAGGGCCCCTAAACAACCCCGAGGTCCAAAATTTAGATATAACTGCGCTCCTGTGCGGTGTGAACATGCTCCCGCAAGAATTTTGCGAATAGGTGCAATAATAAAGAAGTTACACGGGTTTAAGAGGCTGCTTGCATCGGTTTCGTTTTCTCGGTCGGCCTCCCCACCCTTCTCTGCCGAGGAGAGGGTAGACGCAGCGCGCTGTCAAGACTCCGCCCACTTTTGACACGTGACATGACATGAGTAATTGACATCATTGACGCTTGCGCTGCAATTCCGGTTGCTCCTGCGCTCACGCCGGTGGGATGGCCAGAGGATCTGACAGTAGACCTGGTTTCGACCAATCAACGAGCTACAACTGCACGAGGTTGTTCGCGGTAGAACGTGATGACAACTAGGATGCGAGCGTGACTGGTCAATCGCAGGGAAGAGGCGCGGGAATTGTTTTTTGAAATACGGCGTCTGTGTGGCGCGCAGCGCTGTCATATTCACAGAATGTGATCGCCGCAACCTTCTCTGTGATTGAGTTAGCTTGTTTGGGCGGCTTTAAAAAAAAGTAGGAGCCTGTTTAGTGGCCCTTTAAGTTTCGCAAGCCAGCACCTGGTGGCTAAGCTACCAAATTATAGAATTTCTATTTGTATATATATTTGTTTGATGGCATTGGAAGTGAAACATTGCCGTGCTAATGTACAGCTTTGGTATCCTGTTGCTCTATTCCTCTGACTGCACCCACTGTGGTAGCTTAATTGCTTGGACTTGGGTATATCAATGTCGCTGGGTCAAATCCGAGCCACAGCGGCCGCATTTCGATGGGGACGAAATGCAAAAAAACACCTGTTTACTTAGATTTAGGCGTGTTGTAAAGAACCGCAGGTGGTCAAATTTACTCCAGAGCACTGCACTACGGGCATGCCTCATAATCATATTGGTGTTTTGCCACATGAATACCCCATCAGTCAGTATTTCTCTGACTGTGTGGTGACAGTGAATAAATAATGGAAATTTTATTTTTTGCTGTTCTGGGGCCATCTTATATATTTGGGAGCAGTACTCATATTTGTAGCAGCTCAAGTAGTTGCAGCAAGTTGTTAGACAGCAGCAGAACCAGGGCAAGCTTTGAGTTGATAAATTATCTATGGGAGTACCACACCCTGGTTCTCCTAGTAGCACTCACCTTCGCTGCAGTATAGAGGGTGTCCCATTAACGTGAACCAATACTTTATAAAGATGAAAGGTATGTTGGAAATGAATTTAGCCAAAAGCATAGTATTTGCACTAGCCTATAGTTATTCAGACTATGTTTAAATTTTTTAATAACTATAATTGTGCTTAGTTTGCCAACCTCTTAATTATTAGTTGAAGACCCAAGTATGATACACAGATGTGTAGAGCACCCTCAGAAACCACTGACTTAATGGTTTCCTGTGCAATATACCTGACGTACCTAGTCCTTTTTTCCATGTTGCATAGAAAACCCGTGAGGTATGAAAAGAAGCCATGTGAGAGAAGAGCTTAAGGCCTACTATAATAATTCTTGTGCTGCAGCATGATAGCAGCAAATAGTTAATCATGTGAATGTTTATTTATTGAAGTGACCTGTAAATGTTAGAAAACACAAAGCATTTAACAAATAAAATTAATACAGTGTCACTTCATTAATACACCTGTAACACAAGAAGCTTTAATTTCATTTGTACCCAATGATATTTACATTGAATGTCGTTAGTAGGCTGCCACATGGGTACACCTAATGTGATTACATGAAAACAAGTTCCGCAGACAGATGAGTTCGTGGAATTCATTCGAATCCATTTGTCACTGATCCCGAGTTGTGAGACATGGGAAACAATCGCCGGAAGAGATTCCAAGAATCGACATATCAGTTCCCCAAAAATTTGCCCACGAAAGCTTGGACAATGAACTTTTAGGTCCCCTCAGAGCACTAGCAAAACGCCAGCAGTGGTTTAAAGCCAAGGGTGATCAAACAAAACAAAAATATTCTCCTCAAACAGGCAGTTACACAAAAACATGCACAAACACGGATCTTCAAAGTACGAACAAAGATGAGTTGCTACATTACACAAAATCAGCAACAAACGTACAAGCTCATGACTACAACAAATAATTAAACACAAAAGAGCCCTATTCACTAGAGTCACTCAAAGAGCCTTGTCAACATGAAGCTTGCAGGCCGGGTTTGTTTGTTGGCTCGCGGAGCACTGTCGTTTACTTCGTCTTGACCCAGCGCTGTTTTTTTTTTCTTTGTTGTTTTTTTTGGAGCTCCATCTCTACTTGACGGCAGGTTCTTCGACGAAGTGGGCACTATTTTGCAATACCATCTCTGTGTCATAGGTGCTCTTTTTGAAGAGGGGCCATGTCATGCAGGTTCAATGTTCTCTGTATTATAGCTCTGAGACGGAGCCACCGGAAAAGAAGAGACAAAGCCGATTTGGAAGGAAATAAGAAAAGTCAGAAACAATAAGCAAAAGAAAAAAAAAGAAACCAAAGAAGTTACAAACTACAAAAATATGCCCTAAGTCACAAAGTACAAGTATCCTAACTTGCCGCTATAACGTTGGTAAAAAGAAACAATCACCGGTAATGTTGATGGCAGCGATGGGTTCATAGGGCGGACGAGGCGGCGATGCTGACGAGCTCACCGTCGAAGTCGGGCTAGCATAGTGCTTATTTAGCGCAAAAAAACAATACACAGGAAGGAAGGACAGGACAAAGTCCTTCCTTCCTGTGTATTGTTTTTTTTGCGCTAAATAAGCACTATGGATTCACACCAACTAGCCCGACAACGCATTGTGTTGAATCGGGCTAGCATGCCTGCCAGCACATCGGCACCCGAAAGGAACTGCGGCGGATGTGAGGGTCCACTCGAGGCGTCGCAGAGGCTCGTTCCCAGCAGGGAGAGCCACACAGGAAGTCCCGCCCTCCACAGGCGGCTTAGGTCCGGAGACGTGACCCGAGCAGTGAGGACCCGACCTGGCATAGTCACAGCCAGAACCCCTTGAGGCCACGTACCTCCGTGCACATCGAGGACAGCTGGAGTACCTTGGCGTTGTTGGACCTCTCGCGTTCGGGTCCGGAACCCAACACCATGGTCACGCGATGCCAGCGTCTTCGCTCCAGAATCTCCCGACACGTTCTGCCCTCGGCTCGTTTCGAACATCTCTTTTCTTTTTCTTCCCTTACCTGTGTGCACCTCTTCCCATTGATCTTCTTTAGGGCCTCAACCGTGCTTCTTCACACGAACTTTCTCCTCTTTTGGCAGGCCCCGTTTTCCTGCATAGAATTTCACGCCGACAACGTTGTCTTCTGTTCGCCGCACGATTATGTGGCTGCCTCCCAAGGCGTCTCGCACCGCACGCGAGGCCACCGCACGTCACTGAAACCACGTGCGGCACTACACTTCATCACAATAGGCCCCTTTATGGGAAAGTCTTTCTGTGCGAAAAACTGCTCTTCAGTCTTGGGGTTTGATCACTTATACACATTAAATCAGCACAATAGTCCGAAAACCAAAAATTATCCAGTTGCAATGTCTCTGCCATTAAATTAGTGTGTTTCACTGCAATGAGGTATGGGTTGACAGTAGTAAAAGAATGGCATCAGTTTATAGTCACTGTAGTCTGCTGATGTAGTCCACCCTGACATTTCCAGACTCTGTAAGGTGCTCTTTATGGAATGTGTATTCTTGCAGGACAAAACTCTATCAATACACTAGTGTTGAGATATTTTGCTCGTGATAAATATTGCAAGGGACTTTCTTCATTGAAAAAGGTAATGAATATTGATGAATGGGAGGATGGGGTTAGCGGTGCTCATTTGAAGACGGCACTCCAATAAATTTGTTTTTCTGGGTACTTCGATAAAACCATCTTTGGGGCTTGCCGTGATCTTGCGAAGTTCCTTCCACTGATGGAAACTGAAGGTCATGACCAAGCTTAATTAATCGCTTCAGTACCAGAGCCTTCTGTAGCGTTGAAGGTAGGTATCGGCATATCCGTCTCATCCTTCTCCACCACAATAAAAGATGCCGACTGTGATGGACCTTCCGGTTTACGTCCTTCATATCGTTTTAACATATTAATATGGAACAGCTATGGAACAGTCGCATGTCCAACCAATAATCAAAATCGCCTTTTTTCCCTGTGACCAGGAAGGGTCCCTTCCACTGCATAAGTAGCTTCTTTTCTGTACTTCAAAGCACTATAAGGACCCGATCGCCAATGTTTAGCTGACGGTTTTTACTTCCTCTGTCATAATAGTTCTTCTGGGTCGCTTTAGCGCGGGACAAGTTTTCTTTTGCCAACAATAACGTCTTCTCGAGACGATCTCTGAGGTCTAGGACGTATCCAAACGTGGTCTTTATTTCTTCACGTGATCTCCAGTCCATAGCTCTTTAAGTATGCTGAGCAGCCCTCAAACATGTCTACCGTACAACAACTGGAACGGAGAAAACCCCATGCTAGCTTGCGACACCTCCTGGTATGCAAAACGCAGTGGTGCCAACAATCGATCCCACGACTTCGGTTTTTCTTGAGTCAATTTCAATAGCATTTGCTTCAATGTTCCACTGAAGTGCTCTACCAGTCCATTACACATAGGATGGTACGGCGTCGAACTGAGATACTTGATGGCTAGCAAATCATTTACCTCTCGCATTAGTTCAGATGTAAAGCATATGATGCCTTATCGCATAATATGTCATGCGGGAAACCAATGCGAGAAAACATCTCCACGAGTCCTTCCGCACTGGTAGCGGAATCAATCAGTGGCAGAGCTACCGCGTCTGGGTAGCAAGTGGCGAATTCTACAAGAGTCAATATGTATCGGTTCCCCATATGTAATGTTGGTTTCAAAGGTCCAATGATGTCCACCGCCACTCTTTCAAATGGAGTGTCTATTAAGCACATCCAACCAAGCAGTGCCTTTCCAACCTTGTTTTTAGGATAGGTCCTCCAGCATATGTCACATGAGCGCACATACCTTTTCACTGGCTCTTGAACCTCATGCCAGCAGAATGCTCCTAGCACCTGATCGATAGTTCTTTTTATTCCCTGATGCCCCGACATCAAAGTTTCGTGAGCCAGAGCGAGTACTTGACCACGAATTTGTTGGGGTAACACTCCCTTTTCTATCTTGAATGAATGAGATGCCAATTTTCCTTGGAACACTTGACCCACTTTCTTCTTACATGAATCTAAAGTCGTCTTCTTTTTGAGCTTTACTGAGATCTTCTCTGGTCATATTCAATGTGCTCACATCGACAGTGGATAAGGTTGACCGTTCTTGGCTCTTGATGCCGACCACCACAGAATCTGGTGAACCTTCTCCTCCCTTGGTTCCTCTTTCACGAGCCAAATTGTTTGCATTGGACTTACTTTCCATAACTCTTTCCAATTATCATCAGGGTCTTGAACTTCCCTTGCTCCTAAAACATTTCCAACAATGTCGTACAAAGGTCTTACCATACATTTAACGACTATAATTCCCGAGAAATAAGGTGACTAAATTTCAAGCTTTGCCTCACGAACGATAATGCTACTGCCGTCGGCCAGGAACAACGTAGCAGTAGTACCTGTAAGGGCTTCATCTTGCACCAGGGATCGACGGACTACAAGCGTGTTACTCTCCGTATCTCGCAGAACTGAAACTGTCTGACCAAGCAATAGGCCCTGCAACACAGGCGTCTGGCGAGTCACCGTATTTGGGTGAGTTTTCATAGCACTAGGAATGTTTCCCCCCTTGTTCGTTGGATGGTATATTGGCACATTCTATTCTGTTCTCTTCTGGAGAGAGCAAACAAGATGTTTTTTTTTTTCATCGAGCCGTCTCTTTTTATGCAGACCTTAGTATCATTTCCTGGTTTCTGACAATATCCACATTAAGGTCGTGTAAGCTTGGCTCGGCAATCTGAGGCCCTATGACCCAATCTGCCGCATACAAAACATCTTACTGCCGTTTTCCCGGACAAACTTCCGCTTTTCTCCATAGCAATAATGCTCTCCGTTTTCTCTCGGAACAGTAGCAAGTTAGGCTGTTTTTGTGCCTCTAAAAAGTTGTCGGCGGCTTCTGCCATGTCATCAAGCCTGCTGCATTTCTTTTCGCGAAGGAACAGCGCTAGCCAGTCATGGAAGTTGCTCGAAAATTGCTCTGACACTATTAGATTGCAGAGTCCCTAATACTCCTTGTCGGTCTCAGACATTTCAGCCCACCATTCAAGCATAAGTCGAGAGCCTTGTTGCATACTGTTTCCCGGTCTCGCCATCTTGGGGCTTGTTTTGGTGGAACTTCTCCCAGTAGCCCTCTGCCATAAACTGGAAACACTGAAGCACAGCTACTTTGACCTTATCATAGTCGAAGGAATCCTCAGGAGATAACCATCTGAAGACTTTTAAGGCCTCTCTGCTCAAACACAAACTTGGAGCTGTGGCCCATTTATCTTTCAGCCATCCTTGCCCCGTGGTGACACTCTTGAACCTCTTTAGGTGTGCATCCAAATTGTCATGATTTTCATTAAACCCTGGAATTAGACTGTGAGGATTCGCGTTGCAAACTGCGTTCCCTCCAGAGCCTCGGTCAGCCGTTATCGCTTCTCCACAATTGCCTTCCGATTCAACAACCTTTAGCTGTAACTGCAAGTTTCTCTCCCTTCGTTCTCCCAGTTCTAGTAGCTCCTTTCTCGCTTCTCGTTCTGCAGGCCGTTCCTCTCGTGCCCGTGCCTTATGCTCGTCCAACCATGCTCTCAGCTCGGCGCCCTCGAGCCCGATGCACTCTGCCAAAACCACTGCATCTCTTCATACATTTGCCATATATTTTAAAACTCTTCACACCACTATAACACTAGCGGCTTCGTCCTTTTGCAGACACCAATTTGTCATGCAGGTTCAAGGTTCTCTGTATTATAGCTCTGAGACAGAGCCACCAGAAAACAAGAGACGAAGCCGGTTTTAAAAGGGAAATAAGGGGAAAGAAGTCCGAAACTTTAAGCGGAGACGGAAAAGAAACAAAAGAGGTTACAAACTACAAAACTATGTCCCATGTCACAAAATACAAGTCTCCTAACGTGCCACTATAACGTTGGTACAGTAGAATCTCGATGATACGATTACGGTTGATGCGAATTTCGCGATGATACGAATTTTAATGTTGTTTTTGACGGACTACGTTGTATAAAGTGCACCGTCATTCGGTGTTATACGAACAGTTTCCAAAGACATTGCGGATGATACGAATGCGTGAAATGACTGCTTCACGCGAGCGGCTGACTCAAAGTGGAAGAGTGGCCACCACGGCTGCCGGCGGTTTTTTTACACCCCGCTTGCCTTCACCTCTTTGCCCCAGCAGCGCAAAGAAGCAGCGAAATTTCTCCTCCCCGTGAGCAGCAAACCCGTCCACAGCCACGCTGCACCCCACCAATGAGAAAGAGAAAACCTCTCCGGCACGCTGGCTCGGGAAACGAGCTTGCTAGGAGGAGAGTGGCGACAAGGCATGCGGGGCCTCCCATCGCTTTCCCTTAGTATCGACGATTTCCAAGCTTCCGGGGGGCGGCTGCACCATCTTAAAGAAAGGCATGGACTAGTTCACAAAGTTGTCGGCGGTGGAGCAAAGAAACTAGACGAGTCTCAGGTCATCGACTGGCTGAACATGCTGCCGGGGCTGATTTCGGACTATGCATCGCGCGACGCGTTTAACACTGACGAGGCCGGACTCCTTTTCAATCTGCAGCCGGAGAGAAGCTTGTGTGTGGAAGGCCAGGCTTGCCAGGGTGGCCAGAAAAGTAAGGAACGTGTCACTGTGCTACTTTCCATAAATGCCGATGGCTCTGAAGACATCCAGCTTACCGTCATAGGCAAATCAATACAACCAAGGTGCCTCCGATCGGCAGGACGTCTGCCTTGCTTGTACAAGGGAAACAAAAAAGCATGGATGACTGCAGATTTTTCCCGCGAGTTCCTTATGACTTTGGACCGGAAAATGGCAGCGAAAAACAGAAAAATTTTGCTTTTCGTCGACCAGTGTTTGGCCCATCTCAAAGACTGCAACTTCAGCAATGTGGCCATAAGGTTCCTGCCTGCAAACACCACGAGCCGTCTACAGCCGCTGGATGTGGGAATAATCTGAAATGTGAAGCACCATTTCAAGGGATTGCTTGTGCAGAGGCTCCTGGCAAAAATTGAGCGCAAGGATGAAAACTCGTGGATTAGCCTGCTTGACGCGTTACATTTCTTGACCATGTCCTGGGATAATGTGACCCAGGACATGATCGCGAAATGTTTTCACAAGTGTGGATTTTTGTGGAATTGGATGCGGGCGGCTCTGATGGAAGAAAACTAAGAGCCTGACACTGATTTGCACATCGAGGGTTGGGAGAACCTTGAAACTCAAGCTTCGGCGCGAGACTTCGTCACCACGGACGACAACGTCGCGACCTGTGGGCTGCGATCCATGAAAGAATCGGTCGACGAGGCAAAGGATACCAAGTCCGATAGTGATGGTGAAGATGCCGGTGAGTGTGATCTCCTACAGTCAACGTCAGAAAACGTTGACGCCCTCGATGACCTGCGTCACACTGTAAGCGCCAGCAGTGTGAGTGAAGAAACCGCAGCACGGTTTTATTCCTTTCAGGCAGCTTTTTTGAGGGACAACGAAGTTAAAGAAGTTCAAAAGAATATCATGGACTTTTTCAGCAACAAGTAGTTGATCCCGATAAAGTTCTTGTTCATCTTCATGATCAGCTTTAACTTCTTTTGACTCATATGAATTCAGGATGATACGAATATTTTACGCGCTCCCTACGAATTCGTATCATTGAGATTCTACTGTAAAGAGAAACAGTCGCCAGTGGTGTTGATGGCGGCGATAGGTTCGTAGGGTAGACGAGGCGGCGATGCTGACGAGCTCACCGTCGAAGTTGGGCTAGCATGCCTGCCAGCACGTAGGTGCCCGATAGGATCTGCGGCGGATGTGAGGGTCCACTCGAGGCGTCGCAGAGGCTCATTCCCAGCAGGGAGAGCCACACAGGAAGTCCCGCCCTCCACAGGCGGCTTAGGTCTGGAGACGTGACCCAAGAAGCGAGGACCCAATCTGGCACAGTCATGACCGGAACAACTTGAGGCCACGTACCTCCGAGTTCATTGGGGACAGCTGGAGCACCTTGGCCTTGTTGGACCTCTCGCGTTCGGGTCCGGAACCCGACACCACGGTCACGCGACGCCAGCCTCTTCGCTCCCGAATCTCCCAATGTGTTCTGCTCTCAGCACGTTCCAAACATCTCTTTTCTTTTTCTTCCCTTGCCTGCGTGCTCCTCTTCCCATTAGTCTTCTTTAGGGCCTCAACCGTGCTTCTTCCCACGAATTTTCTCAACTCTTTGCGGGCCCTGTTTTCCCACGTGCAATTTCGTGCTGACATCGTCGTCTTCTCTTCGCCGCATAATTATGTGACTGCCTCCCAAAGCATCTCGCACCACACATGAGACCACCACACTTCACTGAAACTACACGCGGCAGTACACTTCATCACAGGCCTCAAGCAAATTGTATTTTAAAGGATAAACATTTCATAATTGTAATTGTTGCATTATTTTCAAGTGTATTTTAGTTTTTGCTGAACAATTCAGCTATTACTTGTTCTTCAAAATAATTTGAGTATGATCATTCTCAGCAACACTGCCAATAGCATTGCTGGTCATGCTTGCAACTGTGCTGAATTGTAGCCAGCATGATTGCTATCCTTTTAAAACAATAGCATTAATTGAGACTTCATATACATAATGATGGTCTTTTACAGACGCTATGACTGTTTTGTTCGCCCTAATGTTTTCTGCATTGCAGTTGCATCATATACAAATGACATTTGGTTCTGGCATGTAGCAGCTCATGGCACCCAATTCATTTGATGCATCTAATTTTGTTAGGTACAAATGACAATAAAACTTCTCGTGTGACAGGTGTATAAATGTCGTACAGACAAAGTGAAGTGTAGTTGCTGTAGAAAAACAAATGAGTTTCTGTAGCTTTATTAAGTCATTTGCTTTTACTTGCTTGTCTTTTGTAACATTACTGTAGACCAAGTAATGATTGTAAACGACAAGCTTTCCTTTTTTTTGCTTCACTATTTTTCTGCCCAAAGTAATTCAGGGAATGGTTATGAGGTGACTTTTGTAGAGGTGGAAGAGACGTTATGTGCATTTCCCAGGAAACCGTCTGTACCGGTACTCCAAGGTCTTCCAGAACCACCCTGGTGTACCAGAGCTACGGGCATTGCCTCCGTGCCAAACACTGAATTGGGCAGTGCCACAGCCACTCAATGAATCAGCACCCAGGTAACCATCTTTTAAATGTGGTGCTTAAGTTTAACTAGGGCAACCCAATTTAACATGATCTAAACACATTTTGAAAATATATTAGTAAATCAGCATGGAAGAAAGGAAGTCCAAAAGAATGAAGCATAGTTAGCACAGCAATTGCAGCTATTGCATCTGCGATTGCAAAGCTCTTTGCCTAGTCGGCATGTCAGCTTGTCACTACCAGATATGTTAAGAAAACTAATTATGCCTAAATGTACAGACATTGATTGCATTGATAAATATATACCGTATTTATTCGAATCTAGGCCGATAGTTTTTTTCATTGTGCAGCTTCCTTCGCAGTGTGACCATAGGACAAAACTTTCGTTTCTTAATTCATCCAAAATTTTCTCTCTGTGATAACTGTGTGACAGAACATGTAGTACCATACTTACTCAAATGTAAGGCAAGGTTGTTTTTTGACAGCTGCACCATCATAGGCTACGCCCACCTTATATTCAAGGTAAACATTTTCAATGATTGTGTCAGTGCGGGAAAAGGCATGCTATTGTTCCCTTTGTGTAAAAATCAGGGTGTCGAACCGCAAAAGTACGGGTTTCGTTCGGGTTTGGGTTCAATGCACACCATTTCGGTCTGGTTCAGTTCCGGTTCAGAGAAATAAACTGGTTCGACGCAGTAAATTTCGCATTTTATTTTGACAGTGCTGCTTATGCTGTCCTGAAACACTCATAAACAGCACTGCTAGAGTGGCAACATTCGTAAGTTCACCAGGACTTTAATTCACACACTAAGAAAACATGCTGCGCAGTTCATCACAGGAAATTCCAGTCAATCTTAACGCAAGAAATGGAAAGCAGCTGGACAATGGCAAGGATTGCTTACATACTTAAAGCTTTGAGCTTTCGGCCTTACAGAACTTGCGTTTTGCAATTTTTCATTTAGTTTCAGTTTCTTTTCCAATTCTATGTTGCGCCACACACATGGCACATGCGCAATTTTTTTCAGGAGGTGGAGAGAGAGAGAGATAGAAACTTTATGGAGGTGCCCTTGCTGGGGTCGAGGGTGGCGGGGGGAGAGAGACGAGCCCCTCTGTAACCACCTTTGCTCAGGCGGTGGCCAGGCCTTGAATCCTGGCAGTGTCTTCGGCCAGTTGGATGGCCCACTGCTGGTCCTCCGGGCACGCACTGAGCAGCATAGCCTCCCACTGCTCGGCCGCGGTGATCCTAAATGTAGGGTTTGTGCTATGTGTTATGGTATGGGAAGCTCTAGGACAGGCCCATATAATATGGTCAAGCCCGCCGTGAGGTGCACCGCACACCTTGCATTGTGGTGTATGGACTGTGGGGTAAATACAGTGGAACCCCTGTTTTACATCCCCCGGTTTTACAACTGATTAGTCCTGTCTCGGTGAAAGCCCCATAGACACAATGCATTAAAAACCTCAATTATACGATGCGATCCTACGCCCAACCCGTGTTGCACGACAATCCACGCGAAGCACGGTGACCAAACAGTGAAGAAAAGTGCCCGCGAGCGTCTTTCGTCGCACCGGCTCTTTGTCACCCCTCCACATGCCGAGCGCTCAGGAAACCGGTTTGTTTCGACTTTCTGTTGTTGTTCGTTCGTCTTCGCATGGCCCTCCCAGTGGCCGCTGGCGTCGCGAGTAGCGGCTTAGAGTGGCGCGGTTGTTGTCTTCCCCCGTTCTTTTCACCCTTTCCGACCAACCATCTCTCTCCCGCTCTCCCGCGATCTCCTTCCTGTGATAATGAAAAGCGAAGCGGCACACACAAAGGCAGACATCGCGGCGACAACCACGAAGCAGGCGCTAACCCTCACCGTAGCAGACGACCTACAGAGCACCCGTCGGAGAAGGCCACTGTGTCATCACGCGCAGCAGTAGCAGTCGCAGCTTCGCACCCAAGCGCAGAATACTTGAATGCCCCTGTGAGTCCCCCAATCATGCGCGAACCATGCTTCCGCCATGCCACCACCGATCCCACCGACAGTGGTGGAAAAAAGCACAAGACTTCACGAAAAAAACAAAACTGAAATGGCGCGAGTCGGTTGAATGGCGCATGAACGGTGCTCGCTTGAAGTTGTGCCGTTTCGGAGCGTGTTTGAGCGGCACAGCAGCTGCCGCTACTCATAATATATTTAATATGAAGTAGTTTAGGACGAAGTAGACGCTGAAAATTACAGGAGGGGTAGTTTATGACACATGCAGTGCAGATATGCGGTTTTCTGAAAAGCGTGTTTTTCGCGATTTTTCGACTTTCAAAGGCCGCGTCCCTGCTTAAGTGTGTGCCATGTTTCACTACGGCTGTTGCGAATCACCCCAGTGGATTGCGGCACACTCAAGGGCATAAATTTTTCTGTTCGGATTTTACAACGGCCGCATTTTATGATGCTTTTTCGCAGTCCCGAGAACGTCGTATAATCAGGGTTTCACTGCACGGCTGTACAGCGTAGGACGGGGAAAGTGCGTTCCTGTAATAAATGCCAGGTGGTGGATTGTTGCTTATCGAGGGATTTGTCTGGTGGTGGAGATTTCAGCCTGGCCTTACGGTAGTACATGAGGATTCCTTTGAAAGTAATCATTCTGTCTCTCGCATGGTCGCGAAAAGAGGAGACCATCCTCTCTCCCTCGGCCGTGTCGGCTTGCAAGGAGTCGTGCTCTGCTGATTGACGCACCCGGTAGACGAGAGCTCAGGTGGCGTCATGAGTTTTTTCGTTCCCCGCGAGCCCCGAGTGGCCGGGAGCCCAGACGATCTGAATGCGGCGGCGACATAAGAAGGGTGTAATGGTCAGTATGCGGCACACCGGCTGTGAGATCAAGTCTTTGGTGAAGTTGCGGATGGCAGTCTTTGAGTCGCTGATGATGCAGGATGTTTGGGTTGTTGCGTAGGCTAGAGCGATGGTTGCTTCTTCGCCTTCTTTGGGTTCGGTTGTTCGAGTGGAGGCAGTTGCGGTAATTGTGTTCTGGCCTCGTGGGTGGCCACAGCCAGGACCATGGCCCGATGATAGGGGTACTCCGCTGCATCCACGTACACGTGTGTTGATTGCACGTAGAGCTTAGCAAGTTGCTTGGCGCGCTCGACGTGTCTTTCCGTGTTATGTTCAGCGTGCATGTTATGCGGTATGGGGGGGATGACAATGGTTTCGCGAATGTCCGGAGGTATGGGGATCTTCTCACCAAATTGTGAGACATAAGTTATGCCGAGAGCACACAATACATGACGTCCTGTAGGATTGATTGATTACTGGGGTTTAACGTCCCAAAACCACGATCTGATTATGAGAGACGCCGTGGTGGGGCGCTCCGGAAATTTCGACCACCTGGAGTTCTTTAACGTGCACTGACATCGCACAGTACACGGGCCTCAACATTTTGCCTCCATCGAAATGCAGCTGCTGCAGCCGGGATTCGATCCCGCGGCCTTCAGATCCGCAGCGGAGTACCATAGCCACTAGACCACCGTGGCGGGGCAACGTCCTGTAGGAGGTTGAGACAATCGTTCATAGTGCAATATACACTGTGCTTCAACAAGTTCGTCTATAGTGTTGTGTAGTCCTAGATCGTCAAGTTTCGCATTGGGCGTAGAGATGGGGAGGTGCAGGGTGCACTTGTAACAGCGTTTTATCGTGTTCAATTTCTTTTTATCTGTAAGCGTTAATTTCATAAAAGGGGCAACGTAAAGAATTCTGCTCATGGAGAATGCGGTCACCAGTCAGATGAGATTGGCGTCTTTCATGCCGTGGTGCTTATTAGCAATATGGAAGATGAGCCTAGTGGTCTGGTAGACATGATGGTGCAGTAGTTGCATCGTGTTCAAGTTGCCGCCATTTTGCTGAATGCGGAAACCAAGGACGCGAATAGTAGGGACTGTTTGTATGGGACTTCTGTGGAGAACAGGCCAATCCACATTGCTCTGCGTAGGTGATAAATCTGTTGATTGCTAATTGGAATGCATCCTGTATCGCTCCATCGCTACTTTGGGCAATCCAAAGCATGATGTCATCTGCGTAGATGCTGTGGTGAAGGTTGGGGATATCTTCTTGAAGTGGTGGAAGGTGAAGCATGGCTAGGTTGAAGAGAAAGGGGGAAAGCACTGACCCCTGGGGTGTCCCTTTCCCACCGAGAGTGATGGAGGGTGCAGGCAAATCACTGACCGATAGTGTGGCTGTCCTGTCTGTGAGGAAGTTATGGATGTAGGCATAGGTACGGGCGCCTACGTTTAGCGAGGCGAGGGAATCAAGGATAGATGTGTGTAAAACATTGTCAAATGCCTTGATGAGGTCTAGCCCCAAAATAGCACGTGTCCCGTGCCTAGAACCGTCCTCACCGTCGATAATGTGACTCTTCAATTGCAGCGTTACATCCTGTGTGGCTAGTTTCGGGCGAAATCCAAACTTCGTATGCGGGTAGAGGGCATTGTCTTCCATGTATCTCTGCAGTTGAGTGAGAATAACGTGTTCCAGTACTTTGCCGACACAGGATGTGAGGGATATAGGGCGAAGGTTCTCGATAGTGAGTCACTTGACTGGTTTGGGTATGAGGATGGCTGTGGTGGTCTTCCATTGTTGCGGGATTTCTCCCGACTCCCAAGCCGTATGCAGAAATTATGTGAGCGTGTCAAGCGACTCGTCGTCGAGGTTAGTAGGATCTTGTTAGTAATTTTATCCTGGCCTGGAGCTGACTGGGGTCTCAGTTGTGAAACTGAGGACCTGACTTCAGATGTTGTTATCATGGAGTCCAATGCTGGATTATCGGCCCCATTTTAGCGCGGTAGATCAACCGAAGTAGCATTTACATTTACCGATTGGATAGGTCGTGAATAAGGTCTTCATTAGTACCTCATTAGTACCTGGATAATTGTGCAGAACAGTGATTAAGAAGTGGCCCTGGGCTGTTTTTGTCGCTGCTGGCACGTTAAGTTGGCGTTCCATAACGTCCCAAAGCTGATGCCAGTTTTGGCAGGATAGTTGGAGGGCATACTCCTCAATTTTATGCTTTAATGTTGCAATGCGTTTACGTAATGAATGGTTCAATTTGTTGGAGTTATAGCTTTTACGCAGACCAGCTGGGGCCTCCCACATGTGCAGCAGCTTCTTGTCTACCGTGTCACATGGGGCATCCTCTGGGGCAGTCTTGGTAGCGAGCTTAACGTTTCGTAGCAAGGAGGCTGTCCATTGGTCGATCGAGGTGGCGGACTCTGGAGAGGCCGATGTGCGCAACTCTCGGGGTATCCCAATCAACTAGGGCAGGTTGTTTGCCCTTCTTAATAATAATTTGTATTATATAGTGGTCGCTACCCAAGTGTTCCTGAAGGTTGGACCACTCTGCATGCATAATGTTCTTAATGAATGTGAGGTCCGGAGTGGTGTCTCTTGCAATGCTGTTGCCCATCCGCGTAGGGTATGCCGGCTCTGTGATGACGGTGTAGCCGAGATTGTGGGTATCTTGCCACAGCATTCGTCCTTTTCTGGTGTCGTAGATATAGCCCCAGGAAGGTGACGGAGCGTTGAAATCACCTACCGCAAGGAGGGGCGAAATTCCCACTAACTCCTTGACGTACGAGAGGAGCTTGTGGAAGCGATGTGGCTGCTATGGGCTGCTGTAAATGTTGAGCAGAAATAGACTGGTATGCGTCCGGCGAGAGGAAGGGGGATTTCTAATATTACGTGCGGGGCTGTGTCAGAGAGCGGCGGGTGCTGCATAACAGGTATGTTTCGTTTCAATAGGGTGGTAAGGACTTTGCGACCATCTGTAGCTGGAGTGGCCATAAAGGAGGCGTAACCACCCAACTTGGCCACTCCGCCCGATTCCTGTAAGGCAACAATATCCGGAGTGTCTTTTTCATCGAGTGTTAATAAAAATTGTTGCAGGACACCCCTCTTACGACAGTAGCCGCGGCAGTTCTACTGCCAGATGCAGTACTGGGAGTGGGGATTACTCGTGGCCATCTTGGTTAATTCGTTCGCAAGGCTTCTGATGCGAATGTGAGCGAGGACGAAGTGCACATCGCTCAAGTTTCATAACCCTGCTATTGTAGCTGGCGAGAAGTTTCGTCAGTGTGGTTTCAAGGTTTCCTTGGATCATTGTCGCTCGGGCTGCAAGCTTTTTGTCTAGCGTTGAGGAGAGGGGCTGTTCTAATTTTGCCGTTAGGAAGGAATCAAGGGATCGCTCTAGTGTTTGTGCGAGGGTTTGCTGAAGAAGAAGTGGTAACTGCTGTGCAAGTATGGTTGGAATCGTGCTGTGAAGTTGCTGCTGTGGTACGGACTCTACTGGTGAGATGGGTGCTGGGGCGCTATGAGGTTCCGAGGATGGTGTAACCAATTCCGCTATGTTCAGAGCCTTTCGCTTAGCGGGGATGTGGGCAGGATCAGTGCCGAGGTCAGCAGAGTGAAGTACAGAGGGAGCTGGAGGTTGCTGGGATAGTTGCTTTTGAAGAGTAGCATTGTCTACGCGAAGTTCTTGTACCAGCGTACGGAGTGACTGCAACTCTTGTGTGATGGTGCCTAACATGTCATCCTTAATAGGAGTGGTCGTGTGTGTAGTTGTACTTTTGGGCTTTGTATTATGTATAGGTGTAGGTTGGGAGGCTATGCTGGCCCAGCTAACATTAGTGGTGTCGAGGGCGAGGGGTAGTTGGCGCAGCTGCAGAGAAGGACCTGCCGAGGCCTCAGGCACCGTAGATCGCAGGGGCTTCCCGTGCTGATGATTGGGCTGCTGCTTGGATCGGCTGTGGGAGCAAGGACGTCTTACTTGTGGACTGAGACTGTGGGAGCGGCTGTTCCTGGGGTCCGCGCCCTGGCTTTCCAGAGAAGAATCTTGCTTGATGATTGAGGTTGAGAGTTGCTGTTCTTGTTGCTGGAGCCTGGCTTTTTCTTGACGACGATGAATGAGAAGGCGGGGCGGTGTCTGGTAGCGTTGGGGACAGGTTTTGTCACTTGTCTGCTGAGCTTGACCGCATAGAGCGCAATTAATGGGGCATGGATGATCAGTAGTAGGCTTTGCTGTGCCGCATAGAGAGCAGATTACGGCCGTCGGTGTGGGGCAGACATCTGCCCTGTGGCCGATTGCACCGCATTTATCGCAAACTTCGGTGCGCTTCTTGTGCAGGTAGCATTTGTATTAGCTCCTCGGAAGTACACATGGAAAGGGACTTGGTCGCTGTTGAATACTATGAGTGCCGTGTTTGTGGTTCCCATTCGGCGGGCTTGCAATATTGTGGGGTTCTGGTCATTAACAAGGCTCGCTGAGATATCTTCAGGAGAGTTGTAGGGGGGATTTTGTGGATCACCCCCTTCGCGTTGTTCTCGGGGGATGTCACGTAGGCTCGAACATCATAGGTTTTGGTCTCCACCTGTAGTTGGGTGATCCGACTATAGATTTCTGCATTGGAGAGGTGCGGGGTGCTAACTACGATGAGATTAGTTTCAACACACGTGCGGTAAATGTCTTCTTTGAGTAGCGTTGCATTCAGATCAACCTCGCGTAGGATGGCATCGTGCACCTGTCTCATCGTGCACCTGCCTCATCGTGCACCTGTCGCATCGTGCACCTGTCTCATCAAGGCATTTGACAATGTGTAAAACATTGTCGAATGCCTTGATGAGACAATCACGTCAAAAGCACGCGTTTCGACTACTTGGGCATACCGAGGTCATATTACAGCTTCTCATGCCGCATCAATTGAAAAGACCGCTTTTCGGATGATACCTAGTAATCGCCAGCGCTGCACTCGGAAGGGGTACCACCGCCATTTTGCCCGTTTCTGAACGTCGGCTTATGCTCAACCGAGCTTGGCAAGCTCGGCTGCCGCCCATCCGTGATTAGCGGCCTAAGGGCCATTTCATCTGCATGCGAACAGGGCTATAAGTGTCGCTCTTGCGAATTTCTGTTGAACTAACGATGTCTTAACAAAAAAAAAAGAAAAGAAAACGTAGCTGGCAGCATCCCTAAAAATGCAAAATTAAGCGACAATTTCATGGAAACGTTTAACCCATCGCTGCTGTCGTAGGCATGCTTGCTTTGCTGTGGCAAGAATTTTGCTGAGATTTCGCCGCCATCCACTTCTCTCACACCATAAACACAATTGGGTGTTCGGAAATAGGCCGTCGATGTCTTCTATCGCTTGAAAACTGCAGTAAAACACGACCGCCATCGTTCTCACGAGCGCTGTCAACGCGTGCCTCTGTAGATGCCGCCTACTCGATGTTTCGCAGGACTGACACGCTGGCGCTACTGGCAGCGCCGATCGCTGCGCCATCTGAGCATTGGCTGTTGCCCATATAGCCTCGAATTAAATGTTCTAGCCTGTGCATCACAAAAACTTCTATGCACTGAAACGTCTAATTCGAGGCTGTGTTTTGAGGCTAAGCGATCATGTAGATCTTTCAAAAGTTTCGCATCCCATAAGCTTTTGCTGTTGACTGCACATATTATGATAATGTTGCATTGTGATTGATTGATTCACTGATCAAACTAACTACTTTTTTTTTTTGTCACGCATGCAGTGTCTTGTGGAAGTCCCAGAAACTGCTCTCTGTTGAGCCCCTGCCACTAGGAGCTGGTGCAGGAGGTGTAGTTGATGTCGCTGATGACCTGGCGTTTCCATCCCTGAAGCAGCGTTGGGGTGGTTGGGCCTTGCAGCCAGATGAAGACGACAACAGGCAGGCTGTGAGCGCCTCTGAGTATTTCTCTCCCTTGAGACTGGTGCTGGAGCAACGTCGTACAGTGCTGTGCTTTGGGGTACTGACTGTTGCCATCTGTGGCTGGGTGCTGTATCGCCGATGTTGCTGCTGCAGAGCAGCAGCTCGCAGAGTTCAGGGCCGCAAGGGTCGTGCACGTCGGCGAATCCTCTCACTTCCAATTAGCAAGCTGCTGCGAGGCGTGTGATGTAATTTTGTATGCAGTTCACCAGCCTGTTTTGTGTGCTGCAGTCAACGTGTTGGTTTGACAGTTGTTTCTTTTTCTTTTTTCCCAGTCACCTTTAAGGTTTGCACACCTTGTATATCATGGTGAATGTTAGAACTGATGTTTGAGGCTGCTGTGAGGGTAAGAGAAATTATTCTTGCATCTATCTTAGCACTGGCAAGTGAAAGTGCTACTTATTAGCCAAGCCCAAAATAGTCCACTCAGCAGAAGGTTAAAGTGCTTAGTTCCAGTTTCTGTTTGTCAGTGCAATTTTCGTGTTTGCTGTTGTAAACATTAAGTAAAAATGACATGATCTTGAAATTTACTTCCATATATGAAATTGTCTCATTTAACCTTATTGCATGAAATTTATAGTTATGGCAGAAGCTTTCATGAATTTGTAAAATGAAAGGCCAGCACTGATAATTTATTACCTCAGGTTCTTCAGAGTTGTATTCATGTATTTATTAATAGTAGTATTCTTAACTGCTGTTGCTGCTGCCCACTGTTAAAGTTGCTTGTTTCAGTCCATTCTTAAGTACTTTGGTGGGAGCACCATGTCCATTTGCATGTCTAGTTTTTTTTTACAATTGTGTCATGTGAAGATTTAGGGGTTCCATTTCTAAAACTACGCCGATATTAGCATGTCCAAGTTCCCTCTCTCTTGTCGTTGTTCTTTATTGCAACATATACACAGAACTTCATTCCGAAATATTTATTTCATTTTGTATATATCAAACAGCCTGGGCTAAGATAAGTCCACAGCAAAGAAACATACATTTCGAGTTAGCCTGGTGCTTCAACCATTCATAAACCCCTTAGGCATTGTCCCGTTCGTCAATATATAGAAGGAAGAATGGAGAAACTTTTTTTGTGTTCGTGTAAAATTGCGCATTGAAATACTAGGAGGGTCACTTCCAATTCTCTGCCCATATGTTAGGTAATATCTTTATTGGATTCAATACTAGACTATATTTTGGAACAGAGCCTAGACGTGCTTCTGCACATTGGTTTGAAAAAAAAGAACCTACCATGTAACTTCTCATATATACTTGTAACATATATGATGACATATAGGGCTGGAGATAGCATATTTATTTTTATCCTGCTTTTGAAAGATCTATTTCATTATGTAGGGCATAATAGATGGATACAGATAATGCCTAGTCGCTTGATGAATGGTAGTCACAATTGGTTATATTCTGGACATAAAAAACTGCCAATAATACAAAACTGAATAGCTGACCCTGTAGTTCAGGGGGGTGGTAAGGTTTTAGATTTGTCTTACTTGCCCAGTAGCTCATGAGCCCTGTCAGTTCTAGAAGTGAAGTGCATTTTCACCATCTCTAATAAGAGCTGCCAGCTGCCTGCATTTTTCTAGAACATAAATATATATGTCAAAATGAGGGCATGTGCATGTGTAAACCATGCAGGATTTCACTAGCCACATCATTGAACTGCATCAGCTAGTGCTTTTGCTTTGTGAATGTGTTTGTACTCATGATGGTGTGCTTAGGAACTTATAAAGCAGGTCTCTCAAGGATATTAAAGGAAAACAAACATGCTGGACATGCATTGCACTTCTTTGAGGACTTATAAAGTTGCCAGGAAGATAAACAGCAGTGTACTTAACTCCATAAATGCCCCTGCTCCAGATGAAGTCTAAAATATATAAAAGGTCCACAGAACAGATGGGACAGAAGTATCATTATTTTATAGCACTCATCTTCTTGCACTGCTGTAATCAGAATTTTTTACCTAAGGTGGCATACCTGAGGCACATGCAAAATAATGTGCACAAAGCACTGCATTACAATTGTAGGTTTATTGCTCAGACACATTTTCATCAAAAGCATGGTATGTAAATGCTTGTGCTGGGAAGGCCACTATGAAAAAACAGTAGAACTGAAAATAACAATACATGGGTGGTCAGAAAAGCAGTCAAATACCCAGGAAGTATGCTTCTGTTATTTTCTTTTTTTACTTATGCAACTGGGGGGCAGCTAATATACATATCCTTACACTTGTCAATTTCTTTTGACTCTGAGTTTTTTTTTCTTTTATTACATTCCCCATTCAGCTAACCTTTCATTTTTGCCATTGTGTGTGAGCAGCCACAATCTCCACATTGAAAAGCCATATATGCTGAGCCTTTTTTTGGGAAGTCATAACTATGTCCCACTAGTCTCATGTTAAGGCATCCAATGCTTTTGACAGTGCACTTGTGTTTTTCATGTGTGCTGCTTTAACTGAGTCTTGAATAAAAGCCTCATTTGGTACTACCTATGAAACAAGTAAATTTGTTATTATTTCATCTTCAGGATGTACTATATGAAAATGTGGCATCTGCTGTACTTTGCTAGGTGGGCCCATGTTTTTGTAGCTGCGGTCCATGAAACGAGGAATATATCTGAACTTTGCATATATAAAGGTCTTATATACCTACCATGTTACTTCATTTTACTGTGCATATATATAACTGGTAAATGTGTTGCTGCTCACATTTTTCAATCAGCATTCCTGGACACTGTTAAAAAACAGGTTCCTTTATTTTTTTTTCACAGCTACACCAACCTACTTTCTGAGAAAAATTATTTTCAGTGTTTGTTTAACTGCTCATCATTAAAAGAAATGACGACAAAGAGATTCATAGTGTGAAAAACATGCATGTCACCTCCTTTCCATACACAGATTAGGGACGTCGTTTATGGCACTACAGAAAGCTATCCCTTGCCACACATGATGATGTGTGCCTTACTTATTGATAAAATGCAATGAAGTTAGTGTGGATAGATCTCTGTAATCCCTGTATTTTAAGCTCACTGATGTTTTCGTTTTTAATATTGGGTCTATTTGGCATTCAAATTTCTGGTAGGGATATGCAGTTTTGACAGTTTCACCAGTACACCCAAATGTAAGCAATCATGCATTGCTTTGAAGATCAAGCATTGTGTGCCTTTTTTGTTGGAACAAGGTGTGATTCGACAGTTTTGCCCTTCATTTATTAGATGGTTAAAAACACCACATTGTAAGCTAACCTTCTATATTGTACAGAGGTGTATCATGTCTGAAGTCTCCAGGTGTTACGTTCTGTGATAGTATTTACTGTATTAGCATTTCGTTATAAGAAATTGTCTTGGCACATTTGTGCAGCACATACTAATATGCTAAATATAGTGTCTATATCCTGACACATGCCGTAGTATTACTCTTCAAAAGCTTTGGAAAGAACGTCAAATATGGCTTCTCCAAATATTTGAGGTGATTATCAATGTAATTGGCTCTTGATGGATTGTTCAGGAAACCTTACGCTGCAATTTTTGGTACTTATCTTTTTCCAAATGTCACAGTAGACTCATTTGTAAAATATTATAAAACAAGCAGTGATGTACTGTAGCACCAACACCAGAAATATTTTTTTTCCTTAGAGGAAACAGAAAAGTCGCATTAAAAGATATGTGAACCAATATGTACAGTTTCATTTGTACAGTTTAACAGTGATTTGATATGGTGTGGCTAAATTTGCTTTAAAATTTCAGCTTCTTAACCCTACATAATAAATATTGTAGTGCCCGCCACACTGTTATGTGAGCTTGCTTTTTGAAAGTATGTTCTGTGAGTGGTCCATCCCTCAGTCCTGCTTATTTGAATGAAATGTAACCATAGATTTTGACTTATGGCAGAAATATGTCTTTTTAAGACTGTTTATGCAATGCCAGCAGCTTGACAACTTTAATCTCACTTTATTGTAAGAACATCATTTTATAAATACTTATGCAGTTACAGATATTTTCATTTTGGTTCATGCATACTTCATCTGCATTAGGACAGGAAATGATACTATGTCAGTGTATTATCATTTAACCAATATGTAAGTTTTATCAATCTTGCATGCCCATTTTACGAGCCTGATTGAAGTGTGTCGGTGATACGTTATTTTCTTGAAACCTTACTCCTTTGCACAGTTATCCCAATGACACGCTTTTTGCATTGATTGACATAAATTAGGAAACAGTTTAATAGACAAGTTTGAGTTAAACGGCCCTTAAATAAGACTATTATACATACATGTAAGTGGCATTGCAGTATCTGGTGCATAGCTGTGGAATTTACATGTATCGTCATTATCATGGTTATAGCGCTGAAATCAGCTAAACTTGATTAATTTTTTTTATTGTCTTTACGAATCATCTTTGAAACGTTTAGCCTAGAGCACCTTACAACTTTGAATCGCTGTAGAGCTATTCTCCACTTATAGTAGTGTGGTCTGGTGGTGCTGTGCAATTACTGTTGTTCAGCATTGCGGTGTGTTGTCTGTGAATGAAATCTGTTGTACAGGTCTTTGATCATTATAGCTGTACCAGTGAATATGATAATTTGTAATCTATTAGTGGCAAAATGAATATGAACAGATATTTGATGGTGTCTTTTTTTTTTTTTAGCTTCTTATCACTGTGTTGAATTTGACTAGCACCTCTGACATGAAGATTGAGCCTCTGTGATTTTCTTTGTTCAGAAATGCATGTGATATTTATTGAGAGCTTTCTTACATAGCCAGTGTCACTTCATTTCCCGCTATAGAAATATATACGTTGTAACCATGCACACAGTACTGTGCTATTTGTGTGTATGGTGGGGTACACAAGTTATCACTGTTAAATGTATTACAGTGAAGTACACTGAAGTGCCTTGCTCATTGTTGTATTTTCTAAAGACTTGGATTTTGTTGAGCTTCGCTCATGTGCAGTATGACAGCAATTTCTAGTACTTCATCAAGTTGACAGCCATAAGATTGTGTGAGTGGTGGTGGAGACTGTTTCCCGGTTAGGGCAGCTGCCTGCTGCCTTCATCTAGGCAGCGGGAGTACTTGCTGACTAACCCACTATGGAGGACTAACAAGACTTAAGTAAAGGGATGACTTTAATGCCATCTGGGCCCGGCAACTCTGTCGTGTCTTCTGCAGGTGGTTTCAAAACAGGACAATGTGGCAAACAACGGTGAGCCATTTTTGTGGGAAGACGGCAGTGTGGTGCGTGACCTGGTTGAAGCTGCTGAACATGGCCATCATCGTATTGACTGGTCTGCTGTGCCTCAAACTTTCCGCCGTATCTCTGATCAGCATAAAGCAGGACACATGGCACCTGGTGTGGCTATTGATGACACGGTCAATCATGTTCATGTTGAGGTTCATGTTAGTGTGAACTTGCACCAACACATTGAACTGTGACAACATGGTTGTTTAAGAACACGATTGTATTATATTGATAGTACATTGTGTGCATTCTTTGAAATTTTGTGCATCTGACGAAGGCCCACTCTGAGAAAATAAAATTCTCTTTTTTATGCCATGTGTTTTCCCCTCTTTTTTTATGTGTAGTAGCAGGTCTTCATGCTCATGTTAGTAGTAGTACGATCATGCTTTTCAAATAATGGTGCTGTCATGTTCGGCAAGTTGACTTCTACAGCAAGCACTTTTGCAATAAAAATTTGGTTTGTTGCAGTTCTGCAGAGGTTAAAATTATTGCTCTAGCTTGTAGGTAGTGCGCTGCTATGAGACGCTCATGGAAGAAGAGAGACGTGGGGAAGGAGTGCTGTCACGTCATTAGAGTATCAGTCAGTGGAAGAAGAATAGTACCGTATCTCCCCGCCTCCCCCCCCTCCTCCTCCTTGTATTCAATAAAGAGAACTAGAAAAAAAGCTTGCTTGTGAATCTAAGCACTCCCTTTCATTCAATGATGAGCATGTAGCCGAGCCTGTCTATGCTTTTCTGGTCGTGAAACTCCTCCGTAACCCTATGGGAAGCGCTTGCTATGCTGCTGCAGCAGCCATGGGGTGGCACTATGAGCACATAATGGACAAAGGGCGGCGGCCAGATGAGAGCTGCACGCTGCTTGAGAATTGCGGGGTGCCGAAGAAATACAGCTGCATCAGCCTTCGTCTTTTTCCCATTTTCTCCCAATTTGTAGATGGAACAGATTTAAGCACTGTGTACAACAGCACAGAGACTTGTCACGTGTAACACTAGAATAGAGTATATTCTAGGCACTAAAGTCTGTAGCCCACATGAGCAACTATGTCAAAAAACTTCTGCGTGTTGGGTTGCCTCTCCTGCTGCAGAGGAATACGAGTGAAACAGTCCCGTTTTGTTTTCCAAGTGATGCTAATCAGCAGAAGTGGAAACGAACACCACTACAACAGGAAGCTGGCAGCTTTACATTTGGCTCTCAATAGGTCTGAGTGTGTGAAAAACATTTTGCCACCACGGACGATATTTGAAGAAATGATTTCGTTCTAAAGGGATGCTGTACCTTGCACGTCTCATGTCACTATTTTCAGTGAAAGAATCATTTTTTGTAAGTTGCTGTTTCAACAGTGAAGCTAGTTAAGCTTTCCAATAAACCGTGAGAAATCTGCAGAAAATTCTGCTAGGCTATGTAATGTTCATTTCTGATCAACTTACAGTGCAAAAGGGATGAGGACGAAGAACAGAGAAGGTGACAACACGAGTGCTGACTCTCACCGGAAGTTTATTAAAGGAAACGACACGAATAAACACAGGTCAGCCAAGTTTCGACAGAGCGACTGTGCATGTGCAGCAATGTCATCCAAGTGATGTTGAAATCCCATAACACATGGAACACCCATGTGCGTCCAAAAAAGCACACAAACAAGCAGGTAGCATGAACAAACACAAACTTGCAAAGGAACCTATTCACGCGTTACTCAAGATGACAAGCTGCACTCAAGAAATTTTACCTCCTTTTCGCTAAGGGAACAGACCGATGGCTTATGCATCTTTCACCTTCTCTGTTAATGAACAGAGCCTCCATTACCTCCCTCGTGGTCCGATGCCCATGCCAGAACAATCAATCTGTCTCCCTCACCATTGGCTCACAACCACAGTCTTTGCACAGATAGTTTGTTCCAGCATGGGCACAGGTTTTTTGTGCGGAGAACTGGGGGAGATGTCCCCTTGCCAAGTTTGTCATATGCACATATACCCTGTTGATTTTACACAATGTGATTCAATGTGTGTCCTTTGACTACATCACTGCTGTGCTCTTAAAATCTTTTTCAGAGTTAATAAATGATCAAATACTCACAGCACCTTCATAGGCATTTTAGTGTGTGTGTGTGTGCAGGGGGGGGGGGAATTACATAAAGTGCATTACAAAGTACAGGTTACATGGAATAAATATTACAACATGGTAATACCTGTACTGTTACATCACAATGTGGTGCACCACTACATCATGGAGTGCCTGGACAAATGCAGCACTTGAAACTACCTATCCTCGCAGTATCACTGGGTATCCAATTCCAGGCTATAATTGTGTTGCGGAAAAACGACTTGCCATATACTTTTATATAATATTTCACTTTTAGTACATGATCCACTCTTGCAGACACACAATCAGGGTCATAAAAATACTTAGTGCGATCAATACCTGTTCTTGAATGGGAGATGTCACGGAACAATTTCAGTTTATGAGTGAAGCATCGTTTTTGAAGAGTGTCCCACCCAATTATCTTCTTTTGCCTTAGATACACTGAATTTCACTGAATAATTTCCGAATACAAACTGCATGGCTCCATCTGTATTCTTTCCAGCTTGTCTATGATCTTTTGTGTCCAGGGATCCCAAACCCTACTGGCATATTCAAGTACTGATTGCACACTGGAGAAATAAAGCAGAGCTTTTGATTTGATTTTTGGAAATGATTTCAGATTCCCTAGTGCATGAAGTGCTTTGGCAGTAACAAACTGATACGTCGTGTCCGTGATAAATTGGTGGTAAAAAAAATTCCCAAATATTTAAATTTGCCCGCAGACAATAGTTGCATTCATTAATATTGCAACTAGCCTAGAATTGTAGTGTCCTTTTTTTTACAAAAACACCTGTGCTCCACTGTGAAATCCGATCCCTGTAACGTTGCAAAATTGCACAATCATTTTTGTTATTAATAACTCTGTACAGCACATGATCATCGGTAAACATGTACAGAGGAATTTGTATTATCATTAATTTCATTCACATAAATCAAAAAGAGCAATGGGCCAAGACCGACCCTTGTGACACTCCTGACGTAATGTCAGCCTTACTTGATTTTTCCACATTAATTACAACCCTTCAGCACCTGAACTGCGAATAATTTTTCATCCATTTGATTACAGCACTGTCAACACCATACCATGACAACTTTTCAGTTGATGAGTCATGATTTACAACATTGAATGCCTTCTAAATATTAAGAAATATGCAGTCTATCATGCCGCCTATGTCCAATGCACATGACAGGTCATGAGTCAGTTCTGTAAGTTGTGTTACACACGAAAAGCCATTGCGGAAGCCATGCTAATAGTTGTTTAGTAAGAAGTTCTCATTATGTTAGAGAAAAGTGCATATGTTCCTGCACATTGCATATCATACTGATTAATGACACAGGACGGTAGTTTAAAACCAAGTTACACAATCCAGGTTTGTGAATTGGTACAATATGTGGCTTTTTCCAATTAGAAGGTAAATGACCCTTCTCTTCTGATTTAGTAAAAAAAATACATAAATATTTTGAAAATGAGTGCACACATAATGTCAATAAAGCATTCAGTATGTTGTTTGGCCCACTAGCTTTTGTAGGGCGTAATTTTTTAGAATGGCTTCGATTCCTCACAAAGTAAACTCGGCCTTGCATTTGCAGTTGGCAAGTTTCTAGCATCTAGCATAGAATTTCATAGACATTGTTAGGGTAAGGTTTTTTCTTCTTCTTTTTGTGGTCCTTGACACTGGCAATTTTCTACTTGTGTTTGCATGAAGGATTGTGGCATATATTGTACTTCATAGTCAGAAGATTATTGAAAGTGCTTCCTTCACCCCTTGTGCATAAACTTAAAGGGACTCTCTACCACTCTGAAAATTTTTTAAGATTGTGGTAAAAACGGGCAAATCGTGCATCACACTTACGGGAACGAGCACGCTTTCACCCAACAAAAAAAGAATTATGTTTTTAATTTTGCTCTGAAAGTGGTGCGAAAAACACCGCTAGCGACACCCAACAGCGTGTTTGTCAATTTCCAAGTGTACGAGAACCAGCCCACTTAGGCATACATATCTTGCTGAAGAACAATTATGTATGTCTTACAAGCATACTTCACCCTATGAGATGCCTTTTTATAATGTACAAGAGCAATTCGTTCTTTTTTTCGCTGCTTTCGGGACGGCGCAGCAGGTGCCGCCTTCAAATTCGTCTGCCTGTACAGGCGTGTAGCACTGCGCTTGTCATGCATGCGGCACTGTCCGAGGTGCACTCCCACGTGCCAACTTTCCCTTGCCTCTCCTCCTCGTCACCTCTGGAATGTCGTCCTTGGAACCGGTTCCTGTTGAGAAAAAGCCTCCCACACCCGAATGGGTTGCCAGGAAGACAACGACGCGTCGCCCCCGGTATATTGTCCGTGTCTGTACACGTAGGAAAGGAGCGATTATGTAGATGAAAAAATCCTTTTCATTAATTTCTACCCAGTTTCTCGAGAAACCACTGCACGCTAGGACACTTTGAAAGGTATGCTTTCTATTAAGCCAAAAAACGGTAGAGTGATGAAGAACGGAAGACAGTCCCTGTAAAGGGACTGTCTACCATCCGTCATTGATTTTTTTGTTTTTTATAACCAGAGAAAGCACACCATTCTATGTGTACAAGGTTGCAGTGGTTTCGCTGGGAAGTCAGTAGAAATATGCAAAACAGAATTTTTCTGTCTTCTTGGTCAATGTTCTTTTCCAATCTTCTGTATGTGTAGAGACGCCAGCAACACTGATTGCTGGGTTTTTGCAGTATTAATTTAAAAATGAATGTTACTCTCTGTCGTGAAAGAACGCTACTGGATGCATGCCAAACGCAATTTTGTAAGTAATAATTTGTGCGTCGAGGTACACTGGATACAAGGACATGCTACGAACCCTCACAACATTGCTGTCAACCAGCAGGCACACTGCCCTCCTAATCCACATTCCCCATCCATTCCCCTCTCACCTCAACCCCTGAGGAAGTTGTGTTTAGGAGACTTCAGGCCGGCGTGGCCCTTACACCAGCTGCAATCTCTGCTTGGAACTGGTGTAACATACCAATGGAATACCGTATTGCTCTGTTCCCGTGATGGACGCAGATACACACCATCTGATATAGACATGTACAGGACTGCATCGATCTGGAGCGCTCTCATGTGCTACATAAGCCGGTGTACACTACAGTGCTTCGACAAGTTATGACAATTGGATACATGACAACAGCTAACTAGATATCACAAAACACTGCTTTCATATATCACAAAACACTGTTTTCATACACTACACAGGACTTACAGAACACATCTATAACACATATACACACCATGAACTATGCCTTAAGGGCAAACCCATTTTGCAATAAAAGAAAAAAGTAATAATTTCTTGCTCTTAAGCAGGATAATTGAACCTGCATGGGTATTTTCTGGTTTTTCGTTACACTTGCAGTCAGTTTTTGCGGCGACAGATTCCTGAAGCAATAAGATACATTCATGATGAGGTAATAATAAAAACATATAGTAACTGGTGATTATGATTGAATCTTTCTGCATTATTGAAATCATTAATAACCAAGAAATGAAATGGTAAAGTATTTCAGCAGCAATGACCTGTTAGAAAAAACTTGGGGCAGTATATATACACATGCACTAATGGTGTGAAGACTGCAGCTGAAGATAATAGTGCTGGTGGTGTTCCCCTCCTCCTTTCTGTCCTCACTTCCCTTTCCCTCCCTTGCTGCACTATACTGTACAAGACTGCAGTTTCACCCTCTCCCCACCATTACTCCTCCTCTCCCTCGCTTCTCTTTCCCACCCCTTGCTATATACTCTACATGTCTATGCGGTTTGCCCTCTATTTCTCACTTACCTTTTCTCCTCCTCACCCTTACACTAGTCCTCACCCCCACTTCCTTTTCTAATTACCTTGTGGTTAGGTTAATTCGAAGGGACGTCCTTTTCTGCAGCCCATGTTGGGAGCACCAGAGTTCTTCAATCATACCAGTTACCAAACTCCCCATAGGCCCCATGTATCAAAATCCGGACACGCCAAGTGCCAAAACGGCAGAGGTTAGCAGATTGTCGCGCCATCTGTCGACACAGAAACCGACTAATAAATGGCAGGTTAGCGTGTTTTGTGTTACGGAGCACAGAAAGCTCCGCCGCGTCAATGAAGCGAACCTTATTTTATGCAAACGATGTTGCGCACACAGAACATCCGTCAATTTCACCGTGGTTCTGGCGGCACTGGCGTCTTCTGCAGAGCAAGGAAAACCACTGACCTTGTGCTGTCACTTCTGCTTCTGCACGAACACTGAGGGTTCACGAAGCGTTTTGTCCGTGCTAACTGCTCTCACGAAAGAAGCAGGGAATCGTCTGTTCGGCTGCCGAGGCCGCTGGTGAAAGATGAAAGCTATTAGAACATCGGATGATTTTCGGTGAATAATTATTCTTTATTTTTCGTCTTTAAATGTGGATGTGTCGTTAGGAATCCAGCACAAAGCGCGCACCTGTGGAATTCTGTTCACATGACTACAGCCTACAGCATCGATGTCTTAATGCAGAGCCTGTCGTCTGCAAGCGAAAAAGCGTATGGTGCAAGTCGACGATCCAAGTGCAGGCGAATTGCAATGTAAGGCGTCTCTATCTCTCGCTCCTTTTTTTGCCCGTCTTTATAGCCGCGTGATAAGAGAGCGATTAGCAACTCTTACGGTGCTCCAACGTTTGTGGCCGCTATTTTCATGCAATAAACATCGCCTCCGAGATCCAGTGAGTATAGCGTTTTCAGTTACGGCTCCCAGATGGGGCGACAGTCTGTTAACCTCCGCCGATTTGGCCGTCGGCTTGTCCAGATTTCGGAACGCAGTTTGGCAACTGGTATGATAAGGGCGAAGATATCCCTCAATCTAAAGCGAACAAGGACAAAGTTAATCACACGGAAACAGGCCAACCTCGATAGCGTCAGGGCGAAAAGAGAAGAATTTAGCATTGCACTTAAAGGAGTACTGACACGATTTTGCGGCTGCGCAAAATATACATTTTTCGTTTCCTAGCCATGTATTTTTAACGCCCTCCGCACACGGAAGCCAGGAAACACGTGCAAAATATTTTAGTTTGGTTTTAAAGTTTTCGTCGCCCAGCACTGCAAGCCAGCCCCAGCGCAATGGACACTACGATGACGTATTAACACAGCCTCTTAAAAATCGCCGAAATCGCTGTCCGAGTCACTGGACGACCGTGAAATTGCCGTTGTTTTCGTGCCTCAGGTGTAATTGACCAAAGACGACAGAGTTGCAGCGACGCTATGAAGAATTTCTGTCCCTACGTGACTTAGACGTCGTCCGACTATGTTTATACGTCACTAGGAAACCGCCCCCTCGAAATCGAAACCGAAAGTGGGCTTTTAAGGGGGCCGTATTAAAAATATATTCATTGCGTTGCGGGGCACCATGACACTGTTTTGGGGGTTCTCCACGCCAGTGCTTTCATTTACAGCAACAATACGAGAATGTCAAAAATTCGTGTCAGTACTCCTTTAAGAACAAGTATGAGGCTCTAGGACAGGAAGATATATAATGAGGATATAGAGAAGATGAACGAAGACATTACTAATCTGATCACCGAAATAGCAATCGAAGTAGGGGGCAAAGCACCAAGACATGTTGTGAGTAAACTCTCGGAGTCTACTAAAAATCTAATCAAGCAACGCCAACAGATGAGAATAACTAACTCAAGAGACAAGATAGAATACGCCGAGCTATCTAAGCTCATCAGTAAAAGTAGAGTCAGGGACGTACGTAACCATAACGTGAAAGAAATAGAAGCAGCCGTCAGAAAAGGAGTCAGCATCAAAACAACCAAAAGGAAGCTTTGTGCGGGAAAGAACATAATGCATGCAGTGAAAGATAAGCAGGGCAACATCGTTACTAACTTTAGTGGCATAACCAAAGTGGCCGAGGATTTCTATTCCGAACTATACAGCTCAAATAGGAGTCTCCCCACCATGAGTGTATTAAATGCCGAGCAGGACTACGAAATCCCATGCGTCACTGCGGACGAAGTTAGGAAAGCAATACAGGGCATGTCCCGGGGAAAAGCGGCTGGAGATGACGGCATAACCACCGACTTGATCAAAGATGGCGGAGACTTCCTTATTGGAAAGCTCGCGACACTATACACTCAATGCCTCAAAACTTCAAATGTACCCGAAAGCTGGAAAAACGCAAATATTCTATTATTACATAAGAAGGGAGATGTTAAAGACTTGAGGAACTACAGGCCGATTAGTCTACTCTCAGCACTTTACAAAATATTCACAAAGGTTATCTCAAACAGAATAAGGGCCACACTTGAATTTAATCAACCGAGAGAGCAAGCAGGGTTCAGAAAAGGATACTCTACCATGGACCACCTGCATGCGGTCAATCAAGTAATCGAGAAATCCGCTGAATACAACAAACCCCTCTATATGGCTTTCATAGATTACGAAAAGGCTTTCGACTCGGTAGAGATACCAGCAGTTCTGGAGGCACTACGTCGTCAAGGAATATGTGATAGCTATATAAACACAATAGCCAACATCTATAAAGATTCTACAGCCACCCTGCTCCTCCATAAGAAAAGCAGAAAAATCCCAATACAGAAAGGTGTCAGACAGGGAGATACAATTTCTCCCATGCTATTTACTGCATGTTTGGAAGAAATCTTCAAAAGGTTAGACTGGGAAGAGACAGGGCTCAGGATTAACGGCGAATATCTGAGTAACCTGCGATTTGCAGATGACATAGTACTCTTTAGCAATGATGGCGACGAATTGCAAAAGATGATTGAAGACTTAAGCCGAGAAAGCGCTAAGGTAGGATTAAGGATGAACATGCAGAAAACAAAGATAATGGTAAGTGGCACGGCGAAAAAACGTCTATTCAAGGTCGAAACCCATACATTAGAAGTCGTAGAAGAATATCTGTACCTAGGACAGCTACTTACTGGAGAACCCACCCATATAAAAGAAATCCACCGTAGAATAAACATGGGATGGCGCGCATATGGCAGACATTCACAACTCATGAACGGAAACCTACCACTATCACTCAAACGGAAACTATATAACTACTGCATCCTGCCAGTACTGACTTACGGATCAGAAACCTGGAGAATTACAAAGAAGCTAGAGAGGAAGTTAAGAACCGCGCAGCGGGCGATGGAACGGAAAATGATAGGCGTTACACTAAGGGATAGGAAGACAGCCGAGTGGGTCAGAGAACAAACGGGGGTCGCCGACATAATGAACGATATTAAGAAGAAAAAATGGACATGGGCAGGCCACGTGATGAGAAGGCTAGATAACCGATGGACAGTTAGAACGACGGAATGGATACCAAGAGAGGGTAAGCGCAGCCGTGGGCGGCAGAGAGTAAGATGGGGGGACGAAATCAAGAAATTCGCAGGCATCAAATGGAATCAGCTCGCGCAGGACAGGCAAGGATGGCGAGGATTGGGAGAGGCCTTCGTCCTGCAGTGGACATAAAATTGGCTGATGATGATGATGATGATGATGATTGAAAAACTCTGGGGAGCACGGCTCAGCGTCCATGGGGGCAGGGGAAAGGGAGTGAAAAGAGACAGAAAGAAGAGGAACGCCGTAGTGGGGGACTCCGGAAATTTCGACCACCTTTGGTTCTTTAACGTGCACTAGCTGACAACGTACAGTACACGGGCCTCTTGCATTTTCGCCTCCATCGATAGCGCGACCGCCGCGGCCGGAATCGAATTCACGTTCTTTGGGTTGCAGCCATGTCTAGCCATGTTTTACCGTCTCCCTTCCTCCTTCCCCCTCGCATCTCTCCTTCTTACCCTTTCCAACCCGCTATGCTATGTTAGGACCGTTAGGACCTGCTTCGCACATACCCACTTTCAGTGTATATGAGAGCAATAGGAGAAAGAAGTGCGCGCAGATGACGCACATTGGGGTATAAAAGCAGCACGCGTACATTTATTTCATGATGATGATAATTTTCTGCTAATATATTGGACGGCAAGAACTAAAAGCTTAAACAGCTTTGCTGTCAGAAGCCAGTGTGCACAAATGCTTTCAAAAGGGCAAAAGTTTCGGTTTTGGTGTTCAGATAAAACACGAAATCGAGTCGAGACAAGACTAGTGACAAAGAAATACGGTAAAAAACGTTTCGGTTTTGATGTGCCGTTTCCAGCATTGAACAGCAGTTGAGCAGCATGTTTTGGATGAGTTTAAGAACTACAGGTGGGGGTGGAAACTCACGGTTGAAATACATTAAGCATAGGGCACTTGTAAAGGGCACATCAATGTCCAAACTATTCAAGTCGTCAACGGCTGAACGGAGGACGTCTCCAGCTTCTTACTGCATGGATCAGGTGAAGTAGGTATCAGTATCATTGCGGTTTCGCCTGCTGTCGTTGAACGTTACATGCGAACATTATATTGCAGGCAGTACGACTATGAGAATTATCTGTGCTCTCTTCTGTTACCTGATGGCTTGCGAAGAAGTGCCTTTGCTGTCCGGGCGTTCAACGTCGAGCTCGCTCAGGTGATCATCGCACCACACCTGCATGTTGACTTGTTACGGGAGTGTTGTTTACTTTAATATGTTCCATAAACTTCAAACTGTTTCCCCTCCTTTCCGTACACAGATTAGGGACGCTGTTTCAAGAGCGGACATAGGTTTGATGAGGATACACTTTTGGAAAGATGCCGTCGAGAGGGTTTACAAGGTGGCACCACCTCTTGCGAATTTTGTTGTCTGGACGGGACAGTATATTTAAATTTACAGGGAAACCCTCCCGAACATCCAGTTGCACAGGAGCTGAGCGTGATGGTTCAATCAAAACAGCTGTCACGACGTTGGATGAGCAGAATGATTGAATCCAGGGTGCGTAACATCCGAACCGTCTTTTTGTTGCGATAAAACCTACATTCTTTTAAAATTTTTATCAGCGTGAATCGAAATTATTTTTTATAAACTATGTCACATTTCGAAATTCATGTCATCACCTGCTGATCTCGGCGCACTAATATCAGAATATAAAGCAATACGTGTATCACACGGCCGCTTTCGATCGCGATGATCCCTCGATCGGAATCGAATTTCTCGACTGCTGTTGGCTCCCTTCTGCATCATCCGCAAATAAACCAGTCGCTATCATGAAACTCGATGCGGATCGCGATCGAATGTGCACCGTGTGAAACTCGTATGCTCTACGGCAAGTTTCTTTACCACCATTTTACCACTAATATCAATAAAATGGAGTGACCTTGCTGTTGATATCGTTTTCATTAATAATGAGAATTAAAAAAAAAAAAGAACTAGAGTATATTTTTCACTAGCAAGTGTTTGTATGAATTGATGTTAGTCATTAATTCTTTATGCTTCTCGTATTAAGCTATGTTGTCACGCTATACTTATGCAATAACATGTATAATCCTATACCTTATATCCCCTGTTATCCATTCTTTAACCTTGTTGCCTTTCTATAATGCCAAAAGACTTTGAGGACAAATATAAATTGTCCCTTCTATCATTTTTAACAGCCACTATGCCAATGTCATGGCGCATTACATGGGCACGTGAGGTATCTGAGAACACAATGACAATCCGAAAAAGAAACTATTTCAGGTTATAGGGGGTGTATTTGGAGCTAAATTTTGTAAATGTGTTTCATTGCAGTTGTTGAGAACTGTTTGGTAGAACCACTTTCAACCTCTATAACTGATTGACTGTAGCTTTGAAAATGGCTGTGTGCTTGGATCAGGACTCACACATTGATGAAATATGTTTTACGTGATAGAATCGTAAGGGTAGCTGTATTGGCTTTTTGGTAGATTACTGGCACCCCAAACATAGCTGTCTGAAGAGTTTTTCTCTTGTTAACAAGAGGATCATTGTGGTAGGGATATGGAATTTAACAGATTGCCATCCTTTGACCACTCTTGTCATACAGGCACCATGCAATACAGCTTTCCACATGTGACAGATGTGCTACAACCCACAGCTTAGTGAGCAAAGGCAGTGAAATTTTGGCTGTGGCCATACTTGAGGTGAAAGTGATGCATGACTTCCTCCTTTAGTCTTTCATGACTATAGGTAGACCATTGCAATATGCAGCTGGTCTGGAGTGCACTTCTCTTGTGTTCTTTATTTTTATTTTTTATTTTATTTTTTTCAGATGTGCACTCCAGACCAGCCATATGTGTTGAAATAAGAGGGAGGACACCTGCATGTGTATAGTTTTCTGCATACCTCTAGAAGGTGATGTTGGCAACACTGTGCCTTGGAGGGCTACACTATGTCCTTTGATCGGTGCATGGTGCCCATAGAATGAGGTAAATACATAGGACGCTTGCCTATTGACTTCGTCAATGGGAAGCCGGACTGTTGACTGACTCTAGCTGTAGTTCGGCTGTGGTGCCCGTAGGCTTTCTACTGCTCACAATGCCCTGTGCCTGTGCAAACTCAACTGTCTGAATGGCATCTGAATATTGTCACATAGTGCACGTTAAAGAACCGGAAACGGTCAAAATTACCAGAGCCCTCCACTACAGCATGCCTCATAATCATATTGTGGTTTGTCACATAAAACTGCATCAATTATTAATGTTGTCATTGCTTCAATTTAGAAAGCTTTAGATTAGGATAAGCATTGAGGGAAGCAAACTACATTTCATGCCCTTCACTAAAATCTGCTGGGTGTACGGAAGAACGCGAAGGGGTTTTTAAGTGCACCAGCAAATTGTACCGCCTACTAAGAAATGAGTCAGCCAGCTATGTCACAGAGGGTTTGATACAAGTGAAGGAAAGCACCCAGAAAGATGTATCAAAGAGTTGAAGCATTAATTTATATGGTGATCGAAAACTGCATTCTCAGATGCCTTGCATGTCTGCCACTTGCCATGAGCACCACTTGTAAACAGTGTTACTGGTTTTCTGACTGCCATATCTCATAATACATGAGAAGCACCCCACTATTCTTTATGGTTCGATAATTGATTCATGTTCTATTATGCTTTGGCATACTGAGGAACCATACAATGTTGCAGGTCTGTGAACACTTTTTTTGTATTTCAGGAAAGTACTCTTGGTGACAAGCCACATAGCACTGTTGGTGAGCTTGAAGAATATGCTGAAAAAAGTGTGTCTTCCACTCTTTATCTTATCCTGCAAGCCATGGGTGAGTGTGGAAGTGTTGGTTCAAGATATCCTTGAGGTATAATATTATGCTTCCAGGTAAATTTGACGCTTGAAAACTTTTGTGGGATTTGGGGCCATAAGGTACACTGAACCTCATTGTGACGTAACGGGATATAACGAAATAATGGATATAACGAAGTGAATAAAATTCCTCTTCAAATCCCCTAGATGCATTTGAAACCTCATCGAAGTAAAAGTGACCTTTCAATGGATATAACGAACTAAAATCGTTTCCGAAACTGAAAATCTGTGCACGTTTGCAAAAAAAAAAAAGGGGAAAAGAGAGAGAAAGAAAGAAAGAAAAAACCCACCTCTTGCGGTGTTCGTCGTGGCGATTCAAAATCCCATGGCCCGATGAAACTGCCGTATGTTGCCGCGCGTAGCCACACGCAAGCAGCGGCGCACACCGATATGTACTGTTGCCTTCCTCTGTCCTATTGCGGTCCTCACTTGCCACCCCTGTATTTTTTTTTTCCTCACAGAAGCTGAATGCCAAAGCTTGGCTTCCGAGATCGCATCGCAGTGATCTCGGAGGTCATGCTAACTGCGCATTTAGACTGCCGGCAGTGGAGGTATGAGGGACGTAGAGCTAGGCGCGCCGTTGCTTGCGTGAGGTGGTGCGAAATTAGTGCAACCACATCTCTTGTTACAGTCGCCTGCGAACGCTACCAAACGCTGATGCAGCTGGGCATGGCCTCCGAGAGTGAATCAGGGATATAGTGAGCTTGGCAACCGCAAGCCGGTGCCGTGACGTTTGTTGGCCTACACATCTTGTGCATCGTAGTGGCGGAAACTGCATGCTCGGAAGCCTGCCGTGTGCTGCTCGTTCACGATGAGTGTATTTTCGCTGTTGACTGTGCAATAGCGTCGTCGTTTCTCTGGTTTTGCGGTAACGTGGACGAGCTGCACAATCGCATTGCGGCAGAACGCGGCCTGTCTCGCTGGCTGCTGATTTATGCAGTACTAATGAGTATTTTTTTTTACTGCATTTATAAAACTTTATCTCATGCGTCGTTTTACCATGGGCCACAACGCTATCTTATTTGTGCGTTGAAATTTTCGCAGCCATATGGTAAATATTGCATATAGGCAATAGTGGTTGTAACGAAATAATGGATATAACGAAGTAATTCCGTGTCTCCCTTCGACTTCATTGTAACGAGGTTTGAGTGTATACCTAAGGGATGCTTCTCACTTTTCTGTTCTAAATTCTTGCTTTTAAACATCACTCAGAGGCTTGTAACCTCAATTGCCTATAAAGCCCTTGTTTGAAATCGGGACAGTGCTTACTGCTTAAAAAACATTGAATTTATTGAAGTGAATAAGAGCCTTGTATCAGAATGGGTACTAAAATCCCATACACTATGGGAATCATTATTATGGCAAGCATTCCACAGGTGTCATTTCACTTTCAGCAAAGTGATAGATGGTGCTTGATGTCCATGTAAGGCGAAGGTGGTGTGCGTGATACGAGGGGACCTCGCCATAACTTGCTGACAATATAACCTACTTACGTGGATATTGCATGATATTGTATTTTTCATTGGATGAAAGTACAGACAGTCTTTGTATGCATTACATATAGTTAAGAGCATTTATAGTCTCCCCTCCCGCAATCCTTCAAAATTTTATGTTCCACATGGTCGGGTTTGTTGTGCATACTTTTTCTCACATTATTTGTTGGTTCACAATAGGTAACCTTACCATCTTTATCAGTGATAAAGCAACAGTCAGCTTGATTGAACTATTGTGATGGGCTCTGACGGGGTTAGCTGTTTTATTTTTCAACGTTGGTGTGCAAATATTTTTGTGTGTTTCAGTCAGCTTCATTGTTTCAGCTAAAGAGATAGGCTTGACAAGGTCAGCTACTTCTGCTTGGTGAGCTAGTACTATTGCACAGCAATAATATTTTCTGCAGTCAAAAGATGGTTTTAGGTGCTTCTGTGGTCTGGAAACCTGTCCGAGTCTCTTTTCTGGCTTAACTGAAAAACACGAAAAAAAAAGACAGATGTATTTAGTATACTGCATCTATTTATTTATTTTCAGCATTTAACTACTATGGGAGGAGTTGGACCATTCCAGGGGGAGGAGGGCTCCTGCAAAAAGAAATAATGGCTTTGCCCCTGGGTTCAGTGTTCAGTTTACAACAATGTGTCCTTGTGGTCGTCCATATTCATTTTGGCGTCAGTAGGATTAGTTAACAGCCTATTTTGCGGCGGCGCAAAATATAGATTTTTCGCTTTCTAGTCATGTTGTTGACACCCTCTGCACATGGAAGCCAGGAAACACGTGCAAAATATTTTAGTTTGGTTTTAAAGTTTTCGTGGAACAGCATTGCTAGCCAGCCCCAGCGCAATGGACACTACGATGACGTATGAGCACAGTCTCTTCAAAATCGCTGAAATCGCTGTCAGAGTCGCTGGATGACCGTGAAATTGTCATTGTTTGCGTGTCACACGTGTAACTGACTACAGACGACAGAGTTGCAGCGACGCTATCACGAATTTCTGTCCCTACGTGGCTTAAACATACGTCCGACTCTGTTGACACGTCACTAGGAAACCGCCCCCTCGAAATAAAAACCGAAATTGGGCTTTTAAGGGAGCCGTATGAAAAATATATTCATTGCGTTGCGAGGCACCATGATACTCTTTTGGGTTTCTCCCCGCCAGTGCTTTCATTTACAGCAATAATACGAGAATGTCAAAAATTCGTGTCAGTACTCCTTTAATCACCCACCACAAAATACTGTTTTAGTATTAAAGCCGGTGTGACATAAAGGATGGTGATTGAAAGCCAACTGACACATATTGGCTGTTCAACGTATTACTCACTTCTACCAAAACAATGGGAAATAAGTTTAGTGCTTGTCTGTGCATCGTAGTACTGATATTGTAGTTCTGTGGAAAAGTGTGAAGTGTTTTGTTTATGTTTTTACTTTCACACCTACAGGTGGCTAAGCTGGCTCTAGAAAATTGTGTAATTATTATTTCTCTCCATCCTTTTTAAGGTGTGCAGAATGTAGTATGTGACCACGTCGCTAGTCATATCGGGAAGCTGCAGGGATTAACAAATCTCATTAGGGGAGTCCCGTTCAATGCTGCAAGAGGCCGTGTTTATCTTCCATCTGAGCTCATGGCCAAGGTAAGACTGCCTGCACAGATGCATGCTCTGGGCGTTTTTGCCATTGTCCTCACTAACCAAGAAATATATAAAGACCACAGTGAGGAGGACTTGAGGGCCATGTACACTTGCCTGTGAATTTATTTACCGCATGCCATGCAAACAAGTTAAATAGTTTTCCAGATGTACTAGGAGCAGTTGTATTTGCTTGTTGCCTAGTAAATCATTCAGTGCATCACGATACAGTTAAATGTTATTGATACAGTCTCGCTTAATGTATTTTCTGTCAAAACACGGTTTACCCCTCTCCAGCACTCCATAAGGGTTACTCACATGAGGAAGTTCTCCCTGCTGCAGAAGGGGGGATTGCAGATCACGTGACAACAACGTAATGGTTTTGCAAGGTAGCATGACCTTGCCACGGCTCCCCAGGAAGATAGGGGACATTTTGGCCGACAGGAACAAATAATCCCCGCTTGGCGGGGGACACAGCGGAATTTTCGGCAGGTGTTCGGCAACAATAGTGTCGTGGGTGTGCTCGCCGCATCTGCAGCGGGGACGCTGCCATGGTGACCTTTCCAAATATGCGTTCCGCTTGTGAGCATCGTGTTGGCAAACAAAGCAGAGCGACGATGGAATTCTTTTCTTTCTTTTTTTACTTGTGCAAGAATACACCGTGTCCAAAGATCATTTCTAAGCAGATTACAGAGCCCTACCATGACTTTTGCCAGTATACGACAGGCAGTGGTGTTAATTTCTCTCTTTATTACTGTATTTACTTGCGTAAAGAATGCGCTTTTTTCCTCAAAAAACAGGAGCAAAGTTGGGGAGTGAGCTTATTACACAGGGTAAATTTTACAAAAACTTTTTCGAGGTGAGGAAAACATTCTAATGCGAAAAAAATATGGCGTTGCAATCAGCAGTATTGCTTAGAGGCGCGCATGTGATGACATTTTATTTAAAGAAACACGAAAAAAAAGCTGTGGTGTCGGTACCACAGAACTCGGCACCCGCTGCAACAGCCGTGATGGTGACTGTGCTGTGTTCCAAGGTGATGGCCTTTTGCTTCCAATTAACGCGTGGTTAACTCACAGTGCCACGAAACCGGGAAAATGGTGAAGCTGTCGAACACGATCAACCGTAAAAATGAAAAAAAACAAGGAAACCTGAGCAAGTGGCACACGGCAGTCTTCACCACTCATATATTTCTATAGTTTCTGTGTCGCCGCGGATCCCGCCCGCACATGACGTGTAGGCCAATGATCCTTGACGCACCAGCTTGTGGCCAATTAAAGAAAAAAAAAGGTCGCTGTGTCGCCAATAAAATCTTGGAGATGCCCAGCTGCATCAGTGTTCACGGGTGGCTGTAACGGGAAAATAGACGTTTCCCACCACAGCACGCAGAATGGCTCACTAGTGCATTTCTACCTCATATCTGTGCTGAGCTTCTCATTCGTGTGCGTTAAGCAGGGCGTCCGAGATTGCATCATTCCAATCCTGGAGACCACACCCCGACTATGCATAGGCTTAGCTATGCCAGGCTGTGCATCAGGCCACAGCGAGTGGTTTAAGGGAACTGCAATAGCGTGGAGGAATGCAGCGGTGTGAGTAAATATGTTACTACTGCGTGCATGCAGCTACGCACAACAGCATGCGGTAGTTTTATAGGGGTGCGGGAGTTGTCAATTGCCGCGCCAACAGGCGCCAGGACATCGCGGATTAAGTCAAGTGGGAAAGCCACAGCGCGGTCGTTTGCGGGACTACAGGGAACGACCGCGTGAACCGAAAGGAATGGGGTAAGTTGGGGGTGCATTTATTACATGGGAGAAAAAAAAAGAGAGAGAGAGAGAGAGAGAGACAGAAAATGGAATTTGACTGCTAGAGTTGGGAGTGCGTGTGTTATACGAGTGTGTTCATTATGCAACACAGTAATTTATCTTGAAGTGATGAATTTTATAAGGATCTTCTATTGATGGTGAAAAAAAATAAACAATTTCTCCGAATGAATTTGGCAGATGCCTGCTAGAGTGGCGTTTTCTCCCGCAGACTGCACAGTTCTCACTAAGTGAGATTGCCCTCGTGACACATAATTTCAGCACTGTGAAGAGGAAAAATTTTGCGACTAAAGTGAGAATTATTATCGGCATTGAACACAAACTTGCATACTGTGTCAACTATACACTGGAGTCGACTTGCCCATGTTATGCACAGTTAAACCTGGATATAACGAAATTGACAAATTCCTGAAAAACTTCCTTATACAGGGGATTTCGTTATATGCAGGTTTGGTGAGAAAATTCGAAAAAGAAATGCTTAAGTAAGCAAAAAAGTAACAGACGCCAGAGCTCACCCAAAACATTTATTTTGGGTGAGAAAATATTTGCAGCTGAGACCATTTATAACGTAACGGCTTATAGTGAAGGACCAGCTCTAATGGTTTTTCTGACCCCCGTTTACCCTCCCATAGAACTTAATGTATGCACATACCGCTTATTGTGCAGCCCCCCCCCTCGAGATGAAGGTCTGGTTATAATGCGGCTGCCGGACAATCTCGCGGACAATCGAAGTAGCGAGCGGGATTCACAAAGGAATCGCGCCGCCTGAACAGAGCACAGCGAATCGCCATGGAGGAGGAAGGAGCGCGCGGAGTGAATGAACAGTGAGTGGAGGGAACACAAAAAAAAAAAAGGCCGCGGCAGCAGCGCGTTGCGTGCACGCCCTGTGAGGATAGGATTTCCAAGGTGACGGAGAATCATCTTGGGAAAGTTTTACTGCGCTAGAAACACGGGCAGGAGAAGAGAGCTCAAAAGAACGCCACTTGCGCATGTGGCATCCTTTCGTGCTCTCTTCTCCTGTTCATGTTTCTAGCGCAGTGAAACTTTCCCAAGATGAAACCTAACTAACTAGCCCAACTTGGTGCACTGCGACGGAGAATACTGCTACGGCTGTTTACCAGCTGCGAACGCTCCGCACGGAATGCGCACCCGTGTCCACTTTACCGCTGTTTGTCTCCAGTTTTTTTTTTAATCATTTCACACGCGCTGCCCTTGAGTCACCCCTTAAGCGCGATTTCCTGCGTACCCGATCCTTGTGTGTCACGGGCAAGCTTCCTGTGAGGCGCGCCACCCGTGACTCCACAATCTAGGCCTGTCAAGCACTGTCACCTAGTGTCAGGTTAGCGAAACAAAGCGCAGAGACTTGCGCAGTGAGCAAAGAGTGGCCAGCACGACGAAAAAAAACTAGTTTTTTTTTCCCTTTCTCCCTTAAGCCGGCGCGGCTCGGCAAAATCAACTGGAAAAGGAGGGCGCCGGCTTGGCAGGCTAGGCCAGCTGCAGCACCTGGCGGGATCAGGTTTGAAGTGAGGGGGAAGGACATGCCCGTGGCAGCAAGATCACCCCTTTAGGGGGAAAGGACACACCCGTGGCGACAAGATCGCCGGGTCGAGGGATACAGGCCCGCCTCGCGCACGCTTGCACATGTGCGCTCGCTCTTGCCTCGCAGTCGCCGTGCCTTCGAGCGTGCCAAGTGCGATGCCGCCGTTTCGCATTCCGTCGCAGCGGAGAAGGTGCTTCCGGCTGCTGCTTGCGAAAAATGACAAAATTTGGGGCAAAAGCTCTAGGTTGTCGGCGGAGGAAATTCGTTATTTCGAGGGGGTCTCCCGCTGCCACTTTGTTACATAGAGCTCTCAAATACATGGGCTTCTATGGAGTAACGGTGGGGAATAGAAAAACTTCGTTATATCCAAGAATTCGTGATATGGAGGTTCGTTATAAGCAGGTTTAACTGTATTTTAAAAAGGTCTTTATACGAACTGCTGGAACTTTTTTTTTTTTTTTGGTTGCCTTGGTTTTCTCTATGGTTGTGAAAAGTGAGTTTTTCTTTTTTGAGGGTGGGGCTGTTACATTGGTGACTGGTACTGTCTGGTGAGGACAGCAGCAGTCTGCAGTATATTCCTCCCACTCCAAAATTTTGGCTCGTACACGTCACTGTCCAATATTGACAAGCGCACTTGTTTTGGTTTGTTTATGGGGCGTGCCGTTATCACTTTCCTGTTACGTGCAGCACAGGCTGCATTTGTCTTGCATGTTGTTTTGAGAATGATGTCGACCGTTCTACAAACTTTGCGTGCCTGATGCATACATTTGAGTGCCTTCTAGAATCTGGGTGATAATACCAGAATGTACTGGGATGAGTGTATAACAGCTGGCGCATTTCACCACTGGTCAGTCGACCGTCGACCGACGACTGTTCAAGCCGCTATGGTCTTGCACTATGATTTGCTTTGCTTTGCTGGGCACATATCTGCCCAATAAGCAGTTCGATTGACAACGCTTTGAGTTCTGCTGTATCCTGGCTTGCCACGACCATGTGACAATATCAAGCGGCCAGGTTCCTTCCATCCTGGGCCATTCTCATGAAAGAAAAACAAAAAAAACAATCACTGTACCTGCAGTTGACCGAAAGCCTATCAACATGGAAAAATATTTCGTTCAACTTTGAAAACGCTGTGTACAATTTCATCAGGACAGAGAGAAAAAGAAAGAGCAGGTGCCAGTGGCTTCGTCATAAATGTCTCTTTGCATGACAACACCTGTAAAGCAAGAGAAACGCTGGAACTTTTGCTGGCGACCCAAACCAAAGGCGCTGGTGCATCTGCATTTCTTCCGTAAAAGCTGTGAATGAGACAATCTGCGAAAAGCAGCTGTGCATGTTTTAAAAGCCTGTTTACATGGTTGGCCATTCCTCTCGGCCCCAATAGACAAAATCTGAGTGTTTATGTCGACTTCCATTTCATTTAACCGCAATGATGTCTGCACACTCGAAGCACACTGCTGTTTACATGGTTCACTGAGTACAAGGTATAGGAGTAGTCTGGTAACACTGGCCTCCCCCTCTGGTTGCCTTGCTCGTGTGAACGAGGGACTTCTTTGGGGACTTCTCCTGCCAGCTGACATCACTTGGCTCCGCCTTTATCCCCCACAGAGAGCTTCTCCGTGTGAATACCCTATAGGCGCAGTGTACTTTTATACGGTTGATATGATTTTCAGATGATATGAATTGTCTTCTGGCTCTTGTGAAGATCATATCAACAAGATTCCACTGTACTTAGCAAACTGAAATGTTGCTGCAATATTACCTTAACAGCGAAACAGTTTGCTATCATGTGTTTTAGCAAGAAAAGAAATAGAAGATGGGGGCTTGAAACAATGAAAACATTGTTTAAAACAACAAAAAACAGGGAGTGTCACTAAAGCCACCGCTTCGATAGTAGACCTGTTTTTGTCTTGGTAACCACTTTCGTCCTTAGCATCGTGTTTATATACGCTTTGCTCCCCCTCTCTCCCAATCTCAAAAGCAGAGGAAGAGGTGAGCCATGTGCAAACAATGGACAAAAGAAAAAAGAGAGACGTGGGGCCTATTCAGACCACATGAAAATACTGTCCACTATTAGCAAGCAACTGGTGCCTTAGGAAAGCATTTCTAAGAGTACTGAGAGTCATCTGTTACTGTAATAGAAACATTAAAAGACATGTTAATGCATGCAATAGTAAACCTTTAATGGGCAACTGAACAGACTGAAAATATAATAGAGCTATAGTCGAACCCCTTGATAACGAAATCTCGCAACAACGGAATTTTTGCAGCAACGAAAGATTTCACAATCCCGGGCTAAAGCCCATTGGATTCCATGCATTTTATATCTCTCGATAACGAAATGTCACGACACAGCAATCTCGCGATAACAAAATTTGCTGGACCGTTAGACCCCATGGTAACTCCAACTTACTCCAAGAAATCTACAGAAATGCACCTTCCTCTAATTTAAATTCACAAAATAATGCCACAGAACGCTTGCATAGGCACCGCCATATTGAAAGCATCATGGCCGTCATCTTTGTTGTTGACTGATCATGTTACCTCTGTTGTTTATCGCTGCAGTACGTGCATGGTGAACGAAAATATCTTGCGGGTTCGCATTATTTGCGCATAATGCAAACAACTGTGGTGTGCAGCTTAGTAGCACACATTGAAGCGCAGCCTGGTGTGTCCTGTAACGGCGTGTCGTAGCATCACGAAGTGTGCGCTTTTGCACCGTTTGCTCTGCGCAGCAAACTGCAATGTGGTGCTCTTGGGTTATCACTGGTGCGCATTACGAGGGTGGTATGCATGATATGTACTGCCGCCGGACAGATTGTCGTGTTAGATTTGCCGGCAATAATTTCGTCGGCTGCCATCATCGTGTATGCCTCCGTGCAGCTGCAGCTCGATATCCGGCTTCGCTGCATTCTTGCCATAATCGGAATCTCTCCTGGCTACACTACAAGTTGTTTAGCACAGTTGCCGTATTTACTCAAAATCTATAGCCCATCCTAAGTGACTGCAGAACTGCCATTACCCGTTTTGCTTGTGGCACGGTCTCCCCTACCACGGCACGTATGCTCTAACAACTGCCCCTAGCGACATGCAGTGCCTCAGGCGATATCGCCATTAGTGGCGACAACAAAGAACCTCCTTCCATCGAACTCGTCTGGGTCCCAGCGCATGCAGGAAACCTGGGTAATGAAGCCGCTTACCAGCAAGCTCGAGGACTCGTAAGCCGAGCGGTGGGCCAGAACCCAGACCACGGCAGAAACGCAAACGAACCGCTCCTCACCTTTCACAACATTACGCAGCACTACAAACTAACAAGGCAAGCCAAACCACCCCATATCCCGAAACTAAACAAAGCACAAGAAATCACTTGGCGCCGACTTCAAACACACTCATATCCTTCCTCGTACATATATAGGCACATCTACCCAGCCCTTTTCACATCAGCATGCACCCTCTGCAAGACACACGCTGCTACTCTGGAGCACATCATCTGGGGATGCAGCAAGGACCCTCCACCACCAGACCTCCTAGGCGAGCCACCATCAAGCGAAGCCTGGGAGAAACTTCTCTTGAGCAAAGGCCAGGGTGCCCAGCTCCGGGCCATTAAATGTGCCGAGGAAGTGGTAGCCAGGCTGTGTCTGGCCGCCATTTCCGAGGGTTTTCTTAATAAAGTTGTGTACTGCTACTGTAAGCCCATACCTTTCTTTGGAATGCTGCCTGTGCGCTCAAATTGAATGCGAAACCGAAACCATGTTGGAGACGTTGGTAAGAACTTCGCGTCAGAATGGTTAGATGCAGTGTTGTCGCCATCTCAAAATAGTGACGGAGGACATTGGCGGCGAGTTTTCAGTGGTTTGCTTTGCACTCGACTTGGTCTCTGTGCATCGTATCTGTCCTCAATTAAGTTCACATGGTGGTGTGCCGCTTTTATTATCAAGCTCCCGTCACGGAAAAGTAATTTTTCACTCTTAAGGATAGCTGAGTCGCATCTTTGCGTGCCCGAGGCCTGCGACCGTAAGTAACGCATACTATAACGATTGGGAAAGTTTGGGAGCCCACATGCGGTCATGTAGGCTCACTAGGGAAAGGTTTTGCAGGCCAGAAACGAGACAATACCTGGACATCGAAAATATGCCTGCAGCCTCCTAATAAGGTCTTAATGTCCCTTTTTACTGTGAACTCTTAAAAACTGGGTATGTGTTAGATTCGGAAAATATGGTGCCCCTTGCGGGGATAAAAGCGATATGTGCCACTCTATGCATGAGGACTTAATCATGGACTTATCCCAACTATGATTTACTAAACTTGCTCTCGGCAATAAGGTGCTTAATAATCTAGAGCAAAGCTCACCAAAGCAGGCTAACAAAATATTTACAGGAATGCTTCGCTTTTCAGTAATTTTCTCCTTGCACTGCCTTATTTCATAGCGACGAAGTTCTCATAACGAATTTTTTCGTTTTTCCCACGGATTTCGTTATTAAGGTGCTCAACTGTGTACATATTTTTCTGTACCGTCAAACACCTTGAATGCAAAAACGGACACGAAGTTTGAATGTGCTTGACTGAAGATGTGCTATTTGCCAAAAACATTGAGCCACTCCATTGCACACCATGAAACCGGCTTGAATCTATGATTGATGGAGCACCACCATGACATCACTACAGGGGCCCTGTGCAAGAGTGACAGTTTCCGACCATGCTGCACTGTCATGAGCTCCGCGATGCTTGGGCAAGTTCACCCACTGTGAGGAATTGCGTAGCCAGGAAGTTCTTCGGGGAGGATTGCACTTGCATGCAAACAAAAGTAGGAGCATATAAGAGTTGAACATTATGTTTGTGCAGAGTGAATAAGTTGGGCATGATGGAATGCAAGAACAGTGCAGATGAGCAGTTTATAACAGTGGCTACAATATTTTTCTGACACAAAACTGCTATTAAGGGAATAAAAATTCCCAATGTACGACAGTTCTGCAAGGTAGAACCCAGCACCAAACCATTTCACAACATCGGTAGCCACGGTGACAGGACATGGTTGTCAGCGGCCCCAACTCTCTCAGTGGAAGCGACGTTTGTTTCGCCTGCGTGCTTACTTTTTACATTGACGGCATCGTGACACGTAATTGTATTTATTAATGATGTGCATTAAACATGCAGATTATAACTGTGATTACAAAAATGAATGCTGATAAAAAGCTCGCCTAATAGACCACAGATGGCCACATTGGCAGCTCTTTATCGGTTGAAGTCAGCGAAAGCTGTCTATGGTGGTGTGCTTGCTTTTTACTAGCAAAATCATTCTTTTATTGTCTTCAGCCATGGCTTGGTTTAATTTAGTCCCATACCAATGTGCTGAATGCGGATAGAGAGGTTCCTTTCGTACAGAGTTAATTTCACAGCTGCTGCATAGTAGTTTGAAAGGAACAAAGTACAACGTGCAAAGTACTTCGAAAATATATGTCGCATGCTGATGATTAGGCTAGCAATATCATTGTAGATATCAGGTTAAAGGTTGTTTAGTGAAAGTTGAAAACAAACTGGCTTGCTATTGATGTTACACTACAGCACACGGTGCACGCTTGCCCTGCTTCTTTTTTCTTGAGGGGAATCCAGAGGTGTGCTCTATGTGCATGAAAATTGTAGGCTCTTAACTTATGGGAAAAAAGTGTAGGGAGGCCAGAAAAATATATGGAGAGTATCAGCGCAGTTTTCTTGCGTTGTTTGTCCGCCTGAAGTGATAAAAAAAAACCGACAATCACTGTTTTGATGGCATACTTGGGCTGCTTGCAATATACAAGATATCCCACTTAAGTGTAACGAAGTTTTTACAAATGACGGTGCGTGCTAGCGAGTTGCAACAAGCTGAGCTGTGTTGAGGATCAAGTGCCCTAGTGTGACGCATTGTTTTCTGTTTTTCAAGATTGGTTATGTAATTATCATAAACTAATTAGCAAACCTTTTTATTATTTGTTTCAGCAATAAATTGTCAGTGTGAAAGTTGTAGATTAAATTTAAAAATGATCAGCTGAAATGCTTTGCAACTAAGTACCATCGATGGATCTTCTGATATGTGCCAGCAAAGAAATCCTGAGAAATATAAAAATAATTGCCTGACAGCACCACTAATTCAGCATTCCCAGACAACCGATCAAAGAACAGTGTCAGTTTGTCTCTGCAGTGCTGTCGAAGACACGCTTTTCGTTTGCGGTGGCCGCAAGATACGCATCAGCAACAATTGCAGTTTTTTTTCTTGTATGTGTGTATGTGTGTGCATCTGCGTGCGTGCTTGTAGCTTCTTTGAGTGTTAGGGTTTTATTCTGTGGTGCCAATTGAATGATATCTTTATGCCACCTGACCTTGACGTGTGACGCACCCTCACCACCACTCGCTGTGTGTGTCTGATTGCGACAGAATTGCAGATACAAGCGCATGTATAGTTTTTTATGCAATTGCCTGGTCTGCTGAATTAGTGCCACTATCATGTGCTTATACTTGTATTTCACAGGTTTTCTTTCACACCACATATCAGAAGATCGATCCATCAATTGTACTTAGTTGCAAATACTTCATTTGGTCATTTTTAAGTTTGATCTTCAACTTTCATATTGACAACTCCTTGCTGAAGCAAGTAATTAAAGTCGGCTAAGAAGTCTATGTTAATTGATTTTGCAAAATTAAAAAACTGCATCCCACTAAGGCACATGATCCTCAGCACTGCTCAGTTTGTTGCAACTCGTTAGCACGTACCACTATTTTTAAACACTTGGTTACATTTAAGTGGGACATACATCCTTAAGCAGTGTGGCAGGACAGCCTGCTGATGCTAACGCTTCTTTTTTGACAGAATTATCCATGCAGTAGTAGTGCTCTAATGTTTAAGACGAAAAAAAAAAATATGGCATGAAGGCACTGCTAATTTGCATAAATAAAATGCGAATGAAGCCCAAGGGCAGTAGGTGACGATGGTACGGCCACCAAGGACAATCGTATTCACGTCACTTCCGCCGGATTTCTTCTTCCGCCACCTCTGCTGGCTGCTCCCATGAGACACAGTGGGTGGAGCATATGTCCAATTTCGATTTTCAATTACGGCACCACTACTTACGTTATCACTAACAAACCTTGCTAACAGTGGTCTGAAGAGTGTATGCTTGAAGAAAAAGTCAGTTTTTAGAAATCTGAAACTTGTGCAGGGGCAACATAATATCTTGTTCTCATCCCACATGTGAGACTTCTGTAAACACCTTCAAAGTGATCTTAAAATTAAAAGCACTGGAAGTGATTATGTTCATCATATGAAGCCCAGTTTTACCTGCACTTGTTCGCACATTATCGTACATTTTGGAATTTTCACCTGACAGGCAATACATTGGTAAAAGTAACCAACCTTGTTAGTGTTAGAATAAATGGGCACCATACATACGCCGTGAAAACTTTACCAAAAGCAGTGGTATGACATTTTAATATGGCAAGCCACAGTTTCGACGGATTCAGACTGTATATACTTCAGTTGACTTTCTGCACCCACACAGACAGAAAATATAGCCATTTATATCTAATACACAAGTTCAATACAGTACAGCCTGTGTGTATAAACATACCCTGCACTGCAATTTTAGATTCAAGGGAACTCTTGAATTTATTAGGTGTACCGTATTTACTCGATTCTAACGCGCACCCGTTTCCCGCGAGCAAAAAAAAAAGAAAAAAAAAGAAATGAAACTTCGATTGTAACGCGCTCCCATTTTTCGTGACACGGAAAAAAAAGGTCCTTAGTAATCAACCTCCTCACATTCATAAAAACAAACACCGTACTTGCGTAATCAACGCACTCGCATAATAAACAGACCGTCGACTTTGGACCCCTGCAGTCCCTCGAACGGCCGTGCTGCGGCTTTCCCGCTTCACTTGATTCGCGGTGTCTCGAACACGTTCGGCGCGCCGATCCATAACTCCTGCGTCCCGATAAAACTGCCGCACGTTGCCGGGCGTAGCCGCGTGCAAGCGGCGATAACATCATTTGCTTGCAGTGCTGTGTTCCTCCGTGCTATCGCAGTTCCCTCACGCCCGCTGCCGCGTGCTGCCATGCGTGCTGCGCAGGCTGGCGCAAAAAGCCTAAGCATGGTCAGGGCGTGGTCCCAGAGATTGCCGCGATGCAATCTCGGACGTCATGCAGCACGCACGACTGAGAGGCTCAGGTGGCTCAGGCTCAGCACAGATACGAGGGAGAAATGCAATGATGAGCCGTTTTGCGTGCAGTGATGGGAAACATCTCCCTTACGGCTACCTGCGAACGCTACCGAAAGTTGCTACGGCTGGGCGTCTCAGAGATTGCATCGGCGACGCATCGACTTTGGTTGGCCGCAAGACAGCCAAGCCGGCGCAGCGAGTATCGTCGGTCCACGCATCCTATGCATCATGCGCGTCATGGCGTCGTTCAGCGCGGAATGGGCGGCGACATAAAAACTACAGAAACTGTGCGAGGCAAAGACCGCCGCGCCGCTAGTTCGTTTTTAGGGGCGAAGCTCCTTATGGCATCACCTGGGCGGTTCTCGGTTGTCGATACATCCTGCGTAGCCAGCAGCGTCTCCCTTAGCATACAATAGCATACAATAGATGGCGCTGTCCCATAGAGATGCATGCAAACTGCAGTTGGGTGACGATACACTAGATGGCGCTGTACGCATTCTGTGTCGTCATCTCCATTTCTCGTCTCGTTTCCGAGAGGGCGCTGTCCCATAGACATGCGTACAATATGGCGGTTGGGTGACGGTACGCTAGATGGCGTTGGCGGTGCAGCTGCTCTCCAATTGGCTGCTGTGCGGGGAGCGCTCCTCTCATTCTCCTGGATCGTCGCCGTACGTGTCGGATCGCGCTTGGTGGACCATGGACGATGAGAAAAAAATTCCGAACGTTGTGTCTGAAGCGCGGAATCGAACCAGGGACCCCTCGCTTCCGAACGCGCGGCGCTAGCCACTACGCCACGAAGCGCACATGGACACATGCACCACGATGACAGTGAATACCCAACATTAACGAAAGACTGCGCATTTGTAACGCGTTTGTGCTAGCGCGTTACGGCCCGTGTAAGGAGCTGGTGTAAGACGCTGTGGCCTCTCAGCAGTCATGTGATGGCGTCGGCAAACGCGGTGCGCGTTCCGGCCTGTGTAAGGGGCTGCGTAAGACGTCTTTACATGATGATCGACTGGGCGAATTACACGGAAGGTTCACGGTTTACCGATGGTTCCCCCCGGAGCTTCACCCACTCATCATCATTCACCCCGTGGATATGCTGTGAATTTTTTTCGCCGGTGACCGTTAGACAGCGCCCGAACCACGTAGGAGGCAGCCATTATGATGCCGATGGCGATATGGTAACGCTGTCGTTCGTTCGCACTCGATTTTAACGTGCATACGGTTTTTGGACCCGTTTTATCGGAAAAAAGGTGCGCGTTAGATTCGAATAAATACGGTAATAGCAGATAGACAACTATGACAAGTCACACTTGGGCCTTTTCACTAAGCCTCTTTAGCTAAGCCTTCCGTGACAATTTACATTTTTTTAGGCCCCTTTTGTCAAAATCTGAACATATCATTGGATGAAATCGCTGAGGTTTTTCATTGTAGTGACACCTGTAGATGAAAAACAACTAAGTAATGGCATTTTTGCGTGCCTTGCGTTGTTTTGTGTGCCTTACAATGGAGTGAGCTGTGGTTGCTGTCTGTAGATGGTGTTACTGATACAGAAAACTTCCATAATAGGTTTTTCATTTTGCTGCGAGTCTGGCTTCTTTTGTACATCAAGTCATCAACAGAATCCACTGATCTTGCTGCTGCTTTTGCTGCTGCCTGAACAAGCCTGGAGAATTCACGTGGCAATTTCGTACATACTTAATCTGTACACAAAAGAAGCTGGAAGTCATATGTTCAGCTGCTGAGGCCATTGGCAGAAGAGAAACAAAAAAATTCAAAATGCAGATAATTCATGGCAAAGAATAATTATCCCATTTTTTCCACTTCGGATTGTCGGTGTGTAATCATAAATGCTGCATAAATGATGTACCAGTGTAACAAAGTTCATGAAATACTACGCATGAACAAAGTACCACTCTGTCAACACAGGAGAAGATGTTTAGCTGCGAACACTGGGGTATTTTGTGAAGATGCATTTTATGAACACTAAGGTGGTGGTAGGAAAACAGGTGTAAGCAGTTGGGAAAAAAAAAAAATGAAACAGGCCTTTTTCATTTTTTACAATTAGGATAAAATTAAAAACAAAACAAACAAACAGAGGTTCTCCATGGAATTCTTAAGTTGCGGTGCAACTCCTTTCGATGTGTCAAAAGATTTCTGTGGTTTACCTTCTAAGCAAGCGTACCATTTTCATTCCCTCTTTACCTTATCCCTCCTGTTTATTTCGCTGGATGTTGAGGCCCGTGTGCTGTACGAAGTCAGTGCACGTTAAAGAATCCCAGGTGGTCGAAATTTCCGGAGCCCTCCACTACGGCGTCTCTCATAATCAGGACGTAAAACCCCACAAAACAACAACAATATTTCGCTGGACATCAGAGAACTTTTGTCTGATGTCACAAAATACAAAATAGGAACTTGGTCAGAAGAGGAGTTTGGGAGTTTGTGGAGCACCTGGATCCATCAATGTCCTGGCAGGGACTTAGCTTCAACTCAGTCGTGTGCCCCCTTGCTCGTTGCATTCTGCAGATTCCCACTTCTTCTGCTGCATGTGAGCGAAACTGGTCCGAGCTTGAAAAAGTGCACATCAAACTAAGTATCAAACCAAGTAAAAGGCTTGCAGGCGGTCGTGAGCAGAAACTTGTGTGTGTGTACTGAAACCTCAATATCTGGAAAGCTTCATCCACTGCACAACGAAGTGTTGATGCGTCAAACAAAAATGAGTCGGACAAAGATTGATAAAAATGTAAATCTTCATGCTTTGTTGTGTATTCAATACCTTGATGCCAAATCATGCCTAGGTTTTCAACCAGGGAACTCTGTTGGGACTTCTGTTTTGTGATAATATAACAATTGTATCTTTTCCAGTGTTAAAGAAATGAATTTGTCATTTTTTCCTAGGTCTGTGTACAGTGTTTCTTTTTAAATTTTTCGTATTTTTCTGAAAAAGAAAACAAAACAAAAACACTAGCAAGTTTTTTTTTCACTCCCCTCAGAACTTCATGAAATTTTACATCTCTAGGTATGACATAACTGACTTAAGAGGAGATTTCTGCAGTAAGAAGCAGTAGAAATAGTAATAGTATGGGAAAGGTGTAGCACCTTACATTTAGCAACGTCAAGTTCCATTGCCCATACACTATACCAGTTACATATATACTAGCTTTACTGTCATTTCCAAGTATGTGAACATCGTTTTGGTAGTTAATATTATAGAAGACTACACATTGATCTGTGAATAAATAAGTGTTAGAGATGCAGTCAGATGGGTCATTGTTACGCAAGAGTATTTTGTAAGATGTCCCAACCCCTTAGGACACTCTCCTGCTTTTGGCATGATTTGCTATTAGACACCTGGCTGTGACATTAGACACCTGGCTGTGCTCGGCCAGACACTGATACACAAGAGCGATGTTGCCTGCAAGGCCTTCAAGTAAAAAAAAAAAACACAGACATCGCGTGTGTTAAAGGGTCCCTGAAACGCTTTTTTGACATTGCATCATTGATTAGGCAACACAATTGTGAAATCATTGACATCATAAATAAAGCAAAGCACCATGCGCTAAGGCAGCTATGGACTTATTTCTGTTGCCTTCCTCCTTACCACTGCTGTTTCTCCTTAACTAGGTCAGCTGCAGAGAGCGTGCTAGCGACGACTGCGCCTCCCGCGTCAGCCGCTGTACAGAGTCCTCTGAAGCGACATAGCGCGCCGATATCTTTAATGAGGTCGCTGGCCTCGGCAGTGCTAGCCTCTGTAATAGAGCGCCAGCGACTCATATGTATGCCACCAGATGCTGCAACGATACCATTGGCTGAAACAAAGGAGCATATTGTTGGAGCATGTTGTTCGCAGATAGGTTGGGAAAATTACGTGCATGTCACTGGTTAGGGGCCAATCAACGATCTCCCCTTCCATTGTTCAATGGCGGGGATGTTTGAAAACGCCTTTTGGCGAGCCGCTGCGATCGTTTGCGATACGGGTGTTCAAAGCCTTATTGTAAATTACACACTTTATGCAGAGTGCTGAAATCTGTCCTCTAATGATCCTAATGACTTGCTCTACCAGATCACTATGTTTGCACAAAATCGTCAAAACCGTTTCAGGGTCCCTTTAAATGGCTGCACACCACTCCTCCTGCCTTTAAACATGAATCGACAAAGTTGTTTAAAGACAACCTCCATAAAATGTGGCTTACCTTCTTTACTCGTGTAGTATTGCGCATGGGTAATTGGAGGGAACTTTCATGGCATAATAAATATTGGAGGCTTCATGCCCAACGTTTGAACTTCCGCAACCAGAGGAATAGTTAGGTAAAGGCATGGGCCATTATTGTTCTTATACTGTGGAATGCTTACCATGCCTGATACGTCCGAAGACAGTGAGCTCCATGACTGATTGGCATTGATGGTTCTCCCTTCTGCTTCTCTACCAACAACATCTGATGATGTGTTTCATGAGCTCATTGGCATTTTGTTTGATAGCAACAGGGTCTCCTTTAGTGTGTAGTGTGTTTAGAAGAATGGTCATATAAAAAAAGATCATCGCAATGGTTGGCATGATGCTTTTTGAACTTTTCTTGTGCACTGAGATATCCTATTCCTGCTTTTGACTTTATTCACTTTAGATTTTAGATAAGCTCTCTCTCAGGAATACTACTATATGGCAAATGAGTAATTATAGGCTGTGGTTGGAGCTAGCTTCTTGTTTGCGGGCAGAATGAAATTACGCTCAAGTAAAAGAACCTTGTGTGGTCTAAATTAACATGAATCCACCTACCATGTCATGCCCCATAATGAGATCCTGGTTTTGCTGCGTAAAACCATGGAATTTAATTAGTTAAAGCATTGCTGTGAAATGGTTTTCATTGTCAAGAGAGTTGAAGCATTTTATGCTTCCATAATAAGTTGTGGAAGGCTAATGGAATCTAAACATGTTTGATTTGTGTTGCCTGGCTTAGTGAAGAAAGAAGTAGCACTGTATTGTCAAAAGTGTTCTCTGTAGTAATTAATTTTTTTTTTGTTTTGGCTGTATTGTAGATAGGCGTGCTTCTGTTGTGGTTTTCACTTGTGTTAGTAACCATACTGAATACATTGCCACTGTTGGTTTTAAAGCATAAAAGAAAATATTCCTACCTTTTGTGTTGTGTCCTTTTAGAAAATTGTCACATTTTCTTCTCTTTTCCTGTCCCTGCAGCACAAGGTGTCACAAGAGTCAGTTGCTCGTGGAAAAGCAGACTTAAAGGACCTGATATATGAAATTGCTTGCACAGCTCATCAACACTTAGCTACGGTACAGTGAAATTTTGCTCATTACAGCACTTAAGTTACTAGTACTGACTGAAGTGAACTGAAGGATGGGAATCTACTGAGGGAGCATTTTTTTATTAGAGGCAGTTGTATGACACTTTATGGGATAAAACAAAGGGAAGGTAGCGGGGAAAAAAAAACTTGCTGCTGGTGGGAGATGGACCCCAAACCTGCACAGTATGCATTTGTTGCACTGCCACTTGTGCTACAGAGGCAGCCATTATCTCATCCACTTTCTTGTGTGTCTGTGTACGTGTAACCCTGGAAGCGCTAGCCAGTGTCATTCATGGCTGTGGTGGTGAATGCTGAACATTATTTTTGCTCGATGGCATCAACTAGTACATGAACTTGACGATCTGCCACCTTACCCATAAACCCTTGCATGATAGCTAAAGGCATCAAACTTGCCAGAGTCAAAACCCACTGTACGAAATGATTGAATAAGGGTGAATTGATTGAGGGGCCTATAGAAACATACCACTGAGTCACTTGATGTTTAGCGTAGAGTTTTAAGGCCTTTGGCTTCTCTTAGGAGTGCACCACCAGTGGCTGCAACATAGCCAGTCAACAATACTTTCTATGTGCTGTCTTGTGACTTTCTTCATTTGGATAGGTGTAGCCAGGGGGCGGGGAGGTGAGGCTTGAGATTGAGGAGTTTGAAGCCTACCCCCTGAAATTTTTACAGCTTGTGTGAGGGTGTACATGCACGTACACATGCACACATGCACACACACATACACACACATGTGCATGTGCACTCACACAGGTCATTCTATATCAAGTGTAACAGGTTGTTTTTCGACCGTTTCCAATCTTGCTGAAAAAAATGTGTTAGATCTGCGTGTGCAAAGTGATTATTCGAGGATCATTTACCTGGAAAAAGTTTTCTCGCACCATGAGAGTGCTCCGGGGGGAACTTTGTGCTGAAACGAGCATCTGTGTCGTGTAAATAAATTTATATAAAGTTATTCATTTGAGCAATTGCCATGGTACAATTTTTTGCTTATTCTTAAGGTGTCGATCTTTTATTGCTATGCTATAATTGGGCTGTCCTTTTTTTTTTTTTCAATTGACATTATTTTTGGACATGATAAAACATTGCAAAATGTAGCATATTTAGCAATTTTTGGTAAAGACACCAACTCTATTATGAAAAATATGACAGCTCTGGCTTCCTAGGATCTTATCATCATATACTAAGCGATAAAAATACTCCAGGAACTGATAAAGCAGTAACTTCGTGGCTTGTTGTATGTTGTATATTGAAATAAAGGTTGATTGATTGATTGATTGATTGATTGATTGATTGATTGTGACAAAGTAGGCAAGAGTCGCATTTTAACTGATACTGAGCCATCATTCTCACAATGTAGAGGTCCAATTAAAAATATGGCCTATAACTCATTGTGTAGTACTCTTTGTTGGTAATTCACACAAAATGACTTAAAAAAGAAGTTTTTGCTTTAAGCACTAAGAAATTTTTTGACCTTAACAACCACATGTGTGCACAAAGCTTCTCTTGTTTTTTTTCACGTTCACCACACATTACGTCTGCACCGGATTGAAGTGCACGCCCTTTCGTGATTGCCCAAAATAGCTTGCTGCAATTAATGAAAGTCATGTAGCTGTGTGTCACAGATTTGCGTAACCTTATCAACACCATATCAACTATTCACATGGACTCAACACAATGTTTAGGAAATAACTGTTCTGTGGGTCCCAAAAAAGAGTGTTGCACAAAGAACAGTGCAGCTGGCCTCGTTCTGCAAAGTGACTGCTACAAGGGCCACACAAAATTACACCAGTTCAGGCCGTTCTCGCTGATTATGGTGCAACAATATTCAGTGACAGAGGTGACAGAGTAGGTCTTGAATTGGCCCAGGAAAAATAAAGGAAACATATGATTGAAATTACCTGCGATTTCTTGGAACGATTGAGTAAGCGGTCCTTTTAGAAAGTGCAGAGGAGGTTGAGAGCCCACTTTTCACTATTCGTTTGCAGCTGCAAACGAGTAAATGAAATGAAAAAGAAATGTTTTTAGAATACTGCTGTAGCAGGCAAGCAGAATGAAGTGTCAGGGAATAATTGATTGATAGCTCTTTTACGTGAAGTAGTTGATTGTTTGGTTTGAAAGAATAAAATTGCTATAATTAGAAATGTAACAAAAAGCTCATGTCTTAATTAGAAATGTAAAGAAAAGAGGCTTACAGGCAAGACTATAAAGTGCATGAGCTCAGAAAAAGATTTCCAATAAGGAAGCCCACATTTTAATAAAGGCTAATGCTTGCACACAATATGAGATGCGTATTCCTACGATACCTCGAGTAAAATCCTTGAATTTGTCCGAAGAAACCACATGAACTCAAGTGGCATCAGGCCGTTAATTCCCATATTTTTTGCTAATTGCAACCTATCCAGCAGTAGTAGCCTTAGAAAAAGTGCTGTTTCTTAGATAAGCAGCTTTTTATTGGGAATTTCCATGCACTAAATTGTCAATTCTGTCATAAAATATATCGCGGTAGACTCGACTTGCGCCACATTCTGATGTCTTTAATCCCAAAGAAGAAGCCGTCAACGCGGGTGCGACTTTCTGTGCAGCGTTCAGCTTTTTGGGCCATATCAAAGTGCTACATCATTTTTGATGCTATATTGGCATTTTAGCGCAACATTGTATGATGCCGGATTACTCAATTCTGTGATGAAGAGTCGTATGACTTAGAGTAAGCACAGCAAGGTATTTTGGCTAATGATGAAAGGGCATTTACACTAACCCCGTGTCGGCTTGTTGTGCGGTGAAAGAGAAGCAAAGAAACTTTTTGAAGCTATGTAATTGTAATGTTCAAAAATTGTTGTCTCTACTAAAACAAAAATTACTCTTTTAAAACTTTTTGTGTGAATTACCTACAATAGGTGCTAAACAACCAATTATAGGCCATATTTTGCTTGGACTGCTACATTGTGAAAATGATGGCTCAGTATTGGTCAAAATGCGATATTTGCCAACTTAGTCGCTATCTAGCCACAGTGAGTTATATGAGTTTCCGAAATATTTTTGTATTTGTCACTTAGTATAGGATCCTAGAAAGCCAGAACTTATATTTTTCATAATAGAGTGGGTATTTTTACTAAAAATTGCTAAATATGCTGCATTTTGCAATATTTCGTCATGGCCAAAAATAATGCCATTTGAAGAAAAGATGGCCCAACTATAGTAGTAATCAAAGACTGACACCTTAAGGATAAGCAATAAATTGGGCCATGGCAATTGCTTGAAAGAATAATTTCATATAAATTTATTTGTGTGGCACCATTTGTCGTTTCAGTGCAGAATTTGAATCGGCTTCACAGCACGAGAAAATTTTTTCCTGATAAATGATCCTTGAGTCATTACTTTTCACATGCAGGTCTAACAAAATTTTTTTCAGCGAGATTGGAGATGGTTGAAAAACAACCTGTTACACTTGATATGGGATGACCCATATGTATATACACTTGAACCTCATTATAATGAAGTCAAATGGAGACACGGAATTACTTTATGATGTTCATTTTTTCATTATAACCATAATTGCCCTTAATTGCAATATTTGCCATTTGCAGGCTAAATTTTAATGTGCAATGAGAAGACTGCGCGATAGCCCATGCTAATGCTATATACAGAACCGTGCACGCAATGAAGCTTTATAAAAGCACAGTAAAATCTACTGAATTAGATGTTTGTTTTGTTTTTGTTTTATGTGGTTTAACGTCCCAAAACCAGTTCTGATTATGAGAGACGCCGTAGTGGAGGGCTCCGGAAATTTCGACCACCTGGGGTTCTTTAACATGCACTGACATCGCACAGCACACGGGCCTCAACATTTCGCCTCCATCGAAATGCAGCCGCCGCGGCTGGGATTCGATCCCGCGACCCTCGGATCAGCAGCCGAGTACCTTAGCCACTAGACCACCGGGGCGGGGCCCTCTACTGAATTAGAATGATGTGATTATTTAAAATAGTGTGCATGTTGAGAGACTGTGTATGGCTTGAGGTCATTCTAGTCACATCTCTAGCATGTACTTTATGAATTCCCTTTTCAAGATTTCCATTCTCTCTTCCAGATTGAACATCATGAGTCCTCATCAAAGAATTAGCACAGGGCTACCTAGTGTTGAGGTTGAGGTCATCAAGGCATGCAGCATGATTGTACAAGCTTTTCTTGTATTGCAGCAGTTGCATGTTGTCAAGCTGTGCGAGATGTTAAATATTTTAACTGGTGCCGTGGCCTCCAAATTTTAGCTCATTGCATAAGAGTGCGTGCCTTTGTTCTAAGGTTGCATAATACATGTACATTCTTTTGCCTACAGCATAGGCACTTGTGCTATGGTAATTGCTAGCAGCATTTTAGCGTAATTGGCTTCTGTAGGGGTGTCATTTGTAGGTAATATGATGCAGTTATAACAGCAGAACTAAACGTAATTTCGTGCTTTTGCAGGCTCGCAGTATGAAAAAAGATATACCAAGGGATATAAGACTAGTCTATCTTCCTGCGGTAAGTTGACTCTTATGTGTCTCAGGGAAAATAGAACAGACAGCTTTATTCTTGTCTTGCTGTTATTAGTTCAATGTGTGTTGAGTTAATTGCCACATTAAGTAACTTCATGGGAGGAACAGTAAAACTTTTATGTAATGAGCATGTATTTTAATGCAAAAATTTATTTAAATAATGCCCTAATAACCTGAAGGTTGTATATTTTAGCAGCCCAAACTGCTTATACTTGTAAAATAAATCTACTACAGTAAAATCTTGGTAAATTCACCCTCAGATTTGAAGAACCAGATTTTTTATTGTGGCTTGCTAGCTCATTAGTCTTTCTCTCTGACTCAGTAGGATCCCTATAGTTTCAAATTTAGTCTCAGTCACATTGTGGCACGTTGTGTAATCTTGTTGAGTAGGAGCTTGATGCATTGAGTGGCTCTATCGCCATCTTACAGAACCTGTCTCACTTGCCTTGCTAATGCTTTCTAGTTTCATTTGTGTCCTTGTTTATGTGTTCACATACACAAGGTATATTATTTTTGACCTAACCAAGTGGAAGGCAGGTGCAGTCCACCCAGAGGAGTCATCAAAACTATGTATTAGTAAAGTGGTTTTTTAATTCCAAGTGGCTGTGTTCAAGATCTTGGAAATGTTTTTCTTGGGCTGGTAAAATGGCACATGTAATGTTGCAGAAAACTAAAAAATGACATGAGCTTCTTTCTGTAGTGACAACCGACACAGTATTGACTGAGCGTGAACAGCTTCATGCTGTACATAGCTTGTTATGCTCAGACTGTACAACATATGATGGTGGGATATATATGTGAACTTGACTTAATGCCATCGCTAAGCTTGCTTCAAGCAGATTAATGGGCAGAACAGAGCATTTTATTGCTCTAAGCAGTCTTTTTGTGATGAAATATACTACAAGTTACTGAATTTAGTCATGCACTTTACAGACAGTCATTGTTTGAAATTGTGGGCTTCCTCATAGCACATCTGTTGCCAGCCATATCTCATCGCACTCAGTGCTAACATATGGCAGAGCCAGTCAGACTGTTCGTTGAGGTACAAATGAGAACTGCCAATTTCATCTTTTTCTCCACTTGCTCATTTGACCATATGTTTTCTCAGAGCTTTCACTTCCCAGATGCTGCACATAAAACAAATGGACATGCATATAAAATGTTTGTCGCAGCTTAACATTATGTAGCTTCATTTGTGTGCTGGGAACCTCCAGTAGAGAGAAACTTACTAGTTGATGAATTCTTGTACACCATGTGTGTACTTGGCTGTAGCAAAGCTTGTCATGCATAAATTCTTTTAAAAGTTTTCTCTGCAGCATAAATGAGTGGAACAGATGTGCTGCAGCTCTGTGTTCATGTGCATTCATGTGTGATTTGTGCTACTGAAGCCAATAAACATGGCAAGGAGATTGCTGTTCAGGGCCGGGTGTTTAGATTCTAACGTATGCTCTGTATATGTACAGAAAAATTGTTTGATGGACCATTACATGTCGTAGTGGCCTCAGAACTGACAAATTTTTTTGTTTTGCCTTGTAGGTTGCTTCCAGTATGTATTTGGAAAAGTTACGTCATGCTGATTTCAATGTGTATGATGGACGACTACACGTACGCAATGGTCTGCTGCCATTATCCTTATGGTGGCATAAAGTAATGAGAACATTTTAGATGCCTAGGTTAGTGGTATATTTCCATCGTCATTTACTCACTGGACACGTGTATTAAATAAAACTTCATTGCAACCACTTATCTTTACTTGAGTTCTGCCCTGTGGGTCAAAACATGCTTCACTGTGTGAGCAAGGCCACATGGCTTACCACCTCCTTTGTTTATGAAACCCTGACTGTCAGGAGTCTGTGGAGGCTTACATATGCACTTTTGGATGTGGTGTTAGATTATGCATCTCAATGCATTCCTAGCTTTGTAGTGTGTGAGATGGGAGTTGCACTTTTACTGAATATGCAGATGTGACTGCTTTGGTGATCTGGTTTTATGCTCCATGTAGACTCTTAAAGTGGTGGCATCTAGGCGTGTATTTTCAAGGTCACAGGAGTAGCAATACTATATTGCGTAAAGACAGCATTTTGTACATTTGCAACAGAGTTCCTGACAGTTTCTTCAATCTACATTCAGACTGCAACCTGCGTGAGTTCGTAAGCTAACAGGAAACAAACACATAGATAAAAAAATGGGCAGAACTTGTGTGGCGAATTAGTTTCGGTTTCGGCGACTACTGCCACTGAAAGGGTGGAACAGGAAAAGAAGAGGACTGTGAAGTTGGTAGGTGCAGCCAGCGCCGTGTTCCATCAGGCGCTTTGGGGCCAGCGTCCTGGGCAGTCACCCCGGGAGGACGCGACCGGGCCGCAAGGACGACGCATCATCATCGGCCAGCACCCGAGAGGTGCTGCGGCTACGAGCACCAACAACATAGTCTGCCTTCAAGTCAACGAAGGCCATGTCGCCCTGCTGAACCGCGCCTGTGTTCGGTGCAACGACATGAGAAAAGGGCCTGTGACTTTGAAGGCATCGTATGTCGTGTTGAGGCTGGACACCAGCCACATATAGCTGCCTGCAAGTTTGGGAAGACCACTTCCTCGTGCTTCCTGGTGCCTGTGTTCGCCACAGTGGCATAAGTGAGTGGTGGATGATGTCAGGAGCATTGTGCGTTGTGCTCAGGTGCAGTGCCGTATGGATTCTGTGATGCAGTTGCTTCCATGTTTGGGCCCAGGACCACTCACCAAAGAACGCAATCGATACTCGAGCACACACACACAACACAGATTATATATATTACACTGTAAATACACACAGAACTTGGGGCTAGCCACATAGATAATGCGCTGCTAACATGATGTAAATGCAGTCCTGCGGCTGCTGTTATAATGTCTGTATTAGAAAAATAGTTTCTCACCCTGCATTCCCTGGTATGTCGTCATTGGCGTGTCCAGGCCCAGGTAGACTATGCCGAGTCTGTTTTCGGTGAGATGTCGGCAATATGGGCCAACCCATGGTACTTATGGACGCCAGCGGCGGCCCTTATGCCGCAGCAGCTGTTTTCGCAGCCACGGTAGCCAGCAGGGCACGGTAGTCACACAGCATCTCGAGCTACTGTGTTGACGGCAATGATGACTGGAATGACAGCGCCAGTTGCAAGGCTGGCTGCCGCAGTGGCCGAGAACAAGGCCACTTTGTCTGGCTCTCTGGACCAGTTGCCCAGCACGGAACACAGGCCCTTGAGGTTGTCTGCACTGGTTCCTCAGCTCGCCTTGCTCCCTGGACCCGTTGCCCAGCAGGAATGTAGGTCCTTGGCATCGCAGTATGCTGTGGCGGTTGGTCACAGATTCTCTGGACCGGATGCCCAAAGAGAACCCAATGCCGTGTAGCACGAAGCACCGCATGCACTGCACCACGCAGCTCATGAACACACTTCGTCGTCATCACCCATGCACGGTGAACACAAAAATGTTTTTTCATTTTGTCTTTCGCGCCGCTATATCATCACAGAGTCCATCAAGAACGTCAGCATTATTCTGTGTATGCTGAGGGATTATCTTTGTTAGTGAACTGTGTAACATTACAGTTGTGTTTTGTGACTTGGATGGCTCTGTGTATATTAGTGCCTCGTCAGTGATATGCCATTATAAAGTGATTTTTCATGTCTTCTGTAGTGCTGCTTCTCGTCTGAGTTCCTGGTCCCACGAACCTCTCACAGTTGTCTTGTTGTTTGCCTTGCGCTGGTTTCAGGGTTCTACCCAAAAATTTTTGAGTGGTGGACATTCTGAGAGTGGGTGTGGGGAAGGGGGGACAATATGTTAAGTTTAGGAATTTCAAGTTTTTGTCACAAGCACTCTCGCCACAAAAATTCCTATCTTGGGCCCTCTGTGCCCAAAATAGGATGAAGCCTTTGTTGCATCTCCAAATCTCGGGAATCCTTTTTCTCGTTTCAAGATATGGCATCTTTTGTCACCTACAACTCCGCCTCCACAAGGCGTTTAACCAACTTTTGCATATAGCACCGCCTCCAGTCGGTTCGTAGTAAGATGAAACCCTCTCTCAAAGTGAACTAAAGAAAATATACATATTTCAGAGGGGGCCCTGACAGTCTACCGGCGGCGCCGGAAACATCCCATGCGGACGCAGTTTAGGTGGACAAAGGGACGCGCTGAAACGAGTCATCTACTGGTCTTTCCGGTGCATTTCCATAGACAGCCATTTGTCTGGTCCGGCTAGGAATAAGCTTAGCCGCCGGACACCGCGACTGGGTGCATACCACAGCCATGTTTTCACGCCCCCACATCTCCACGACGTCTTTGCGTGCACCTGACTCCTTTCCGCGTACAGCCGCTGCCCCTGCCCCTGCCCAGCAACAAAAGCCTGCCATCTAGGCGCCGTACGGGGGGGTGTCAGTCTTGGAAGCCACGAGAGGGGGAGGGTCACTTTCTAACGGATTCCGCTCGGCATACGAAAAAGGGGTAGAACTGAGCGCAGAAAGGGACCTCTACCCAAACTGACGTTCGCCGAAGAAGGTCGCCGGTCCAACAAAAGAAATCAGTATTTCCCTTCGCTGGCATTCCAAATTTGCCTGTCCTTACCGCCGGCATCTCTCAGGGCGTCACAAAACCCACGCAGGCATACATATTCTGCTGAAAAACAATTATGTATGTCTTACAAGCGTACTTCGCCCTACGATACACCTTTTTATAGCGTGCAAGAGCAATTTCTTTTTTTCGCTGATTTCGGGCACGGCCGGTCTGGACGCGCGCGTTCGCTCCCCCTTTACGGCCTGAGCAGCTGCCGCGATTACAATGGATCTGTTTCTATACAGTGACGACGACGCGTTCCGCGTGAGGGCGTCGCGAGCCAACCCCTAAAGCGCGTTGCTCTGCATGCGCTTCGTATGGTAAACCACCTGTTCCCGCTTTATCGTTATAATTATTTCTCCGGTATGTAGGAAGTGGTGAAAGCAGTACAGGTGCGTGTGGGGACAGTCTGGCAGTACCCATGCACTCGGCAAAAGACGCGCACTCAGCGCTAGTAGCAACAAGAATGGGTTCATAGTCAAAGAGGCGTGCAAGACACGGACACAAGGGGAGAAGTGAACAACACGAACGCCGGCGTTCGTGTTGTTCACTTCTCCCCTTGTGTCCGTGTCTTGCACGCCTCCTCTTTTGACTATGGACTGGACCCTTACCAACTCGCTCAACTTTCTGTCCTTTTAAGAATGGGTTGGTTGGTTGGTCAAACTTGACCATCTTATATTTGATGGAGGCGAAAATCCTTGGGGCTTGTGTGCTTAGATTTAGATGCACGCTAAAGATTCCCAGGTGGTCGAAATTCCTGGAGCCTTCCACTACGGCGTCCTTCATAAACATAACGCAGTTTTGGGATGATAGACGGCATGCTGATGCAGATGTCACCGAGTGCGTCCTTCTGCTTAGTTTCTACAATGAGACGGATTTGCTCAGCCTTGTGGCGAACCGCAACAAGGCTGAGCCTTGTGGCGAACAATTGTGTGATTGTCAAGATGTTTCCTGGAACCATCATACGTTCTGTTACGATAACGATGAGATTATACCGGCCTTATTGCACCGGCTGAGCATATGGCGTTGCTCGTAGCACTGCGTGTGTGCCGCTTTTATGTTAGAGGTATCAAAGTAGCTGACTGGGCTAGTTGGTTGTATATGCTCAAGATAAACAGCGCAAAAAAACGGACGGTGTTGGTTCTTCGGATTCTTCTTGTGAACTACACAAATTTAACAGATCAAAACGACAGGCCTTCTGGCTATATTCACAAGCCCACGCAGAAACATTTTCGGCCTTTAACGATGTGGCGACTTAAACTAGCCGTAAGCATCACAACAGCGTTTTACAAGGAGTGCTTCTTTTTTCAGTTCTTGTGCATTTTATTGTTTTAGTACCAAGGAGAACATTCTGTGTGATACTGAACGGTTTCTGTGAAAGTTCTTTATTTTTCCTCTTCGCCGACCGGCGTGCATTATTGCATAAGAAAAATTTTTTTAATCTCTTCACTTGCACGCTGAAGACTGCAACTGGACTCATGAGGGCTTGGGAATTTGTAGGCATGCAAGGATTCGGCGTGGTGTGATGGGACGTTAGACTGCGACTCACGCGGCTAGTGCTTGTGGAAAAAAGCGACTTTTCCCTTTTCGAGGTATTTATTTTATTATTAAGGAATAATTGTGATACGTACCCTTCAACAGAAATGTCCAAATTTTATAATTTTCAAGTACAGTAATGGTTGGCATATGTGCATTTGAAGTAAACGTTTTGAAAACCACTTTGCCTCCAAAAAAGAATGTTTCGTGTCATTTGTTCTGATGGTCGGTGACGAATCATGCGGCCGAGCCTTCTGAGCACGACGCGCAATGGCAAGTGCTCGCACGAGCAGCCAAAGCGGGCAGTGGCTTGTGCCTCCCCCTCCGAGAAGCAGAAATCACGGTAGTTATCATATATGCTTGCTACAGTGTTCTCATCGCATTGGTACCATGCATACCATATACATGCCTTGCACCTACGTCACGACCAGGCGCTGCGGGATACCGTTTCGCCATCGTGGAGGACCAGCCGCGGCAGTGAAAGTGCGGACGCGTATGCGTTTCTATACTCGCTCTCGTTAGCCGCGGTATTTGAGTTCTCGAATCGCAGGAGAGCAATGAAGAGACGAGTGTGAAAGAACACAAACCTTTTTCAAGTGCCAAAAGACGCACACAGTCAATGCGGCCGCACGAAGCAGCTAAAATCCCGAGGCAGCGCAGTTTGTGGCTGACGCGTATCAAGCGCGCCGATCGCGACACCGAACACGCTGATACATCCAAGTGTGCACAAGAGCCTACAAATGTTTTGCGAGCACAGTTATGCGCCTGTTCCTGCCTTGAGCATCGTCCGTCGGCTCCCGTCGTAACCGATCGCGAACGAGCGTAGCAGTGGCGTACCGACGGGGGGTGTTTCGGGTGTTGTAACCCCCCCCCCCCCCCTAAGGCCTACCTAACCCCATCCCACTCCGTAACTTCTCCTATGTCCTAGAAGAATGTGGCGCTAATGTCTCTGCAAAATGCCGAAAAAATAATAAAAATAATCATCATCATTGATGTTACTATTATTTGGCATCTTATTTACTTTTTTTACACACGCAACAACTGTGTAATGGCATGCCCGGCCCTTCGTGAAAAATTGAACCCCCCCCCCTGGTAGAGATCCTGGGTGCACTACTGGTAGAGCATTCCTCTACTTATTGCGCGCCTTCCTGAATAAAAATACGGTCTCTCAAAATCTTGCCCAAAATGCCAAAAAAGGTAAGAATATAGTATTTGGCTTTTTGTGAAATTTCGACTCGTTCAGAAGTCGCTCTAAATACGTTTAGCCGCATCATAGAGCATTCCTCTACTTATTGCGCGCCTTCCTGAATAAAAATACGGTCTCTCAAAATCTTGCCCAAAATGCCAAAAAAGGTAAGACTATAGTCTCGGGTTTTTTGTGAAATTTTGACTCGATCAGAAGTCGCACAAAATGCGTTTTCCCGCATCGTAGAGCATTCCTCTACTAATTGCGCGCCTGCCTGAATAAAAATACGGTCTCTCAAAATCTTGCCCAAAATGCCAAAAGAGGTAAAACTACAGTATTGGGTTTTTTGTGAAATTTTGACTCGTTCAGCAGTCGCTCTAAATACGTTTGGCCGCATCATAGAGCATTCCTCTACTTATTGCGCCCCTTGCTGAATAAAAATACGGTCTCTCAAAATTTTGCCCAAAATGCCAAAAAAGGTAAGACTATTGGCCTCGAGATCTTGGAGTGGCGCCCTCTCGCGTGTGACGTCAGAGCGGGGACACCGATTTCAACCGCGCTGCAGCAGCCGCTGCTCCTGTACGCGTATCGTCTGCTTCACGTGAGAACTTTGTCGAACGAACAGCCTCGCGACGGTCAACTAACGCCTGCAACGATTGTTTTCGAGTGTAATCTTGAACTTGTTTTAGTTGCGGCCCAATCGACAGGGCCAAGAAATCCCCCGGATGGCCGACGAGTGCGCCGATGCCACCGACCGCATTGCTCGTAAGAAAGTGAAACTATGTGTGAGTGTTCGCGCTCGTTATCTTGTTTCCGCCGTACGATACTAATTAGTTTGGGTGTTTCTTTCGATATTACAGTAAGCGTGCCGTTCTCGAGCATCTACAAATATGTAGATAAAGCTTGCGAAACGTCGCGGTGTCTCATCGAGGGCGAGGCGGTGTACGACGCAGGCCACGTTGTTGAATGCGCGGTCGAGGCCGTCAACGGAGGTCGCATCACCGTCGCCGCTCTCGTCCTCCAAACATGTGGACTCACCAACCCACCGCACAACGTCTCTGTCGTGATCGACAGCAGTGAAGTGGGCAATGCTCGCTGCTCGTGCAAAGCAGAGTGAGGCAATGTCAACGTGTAACATAACATAGAATTTATGTTCACTGCTGGTCTGCAGTTGGTGTCGAGCTCATATCGCCTTTTGCATTGTGTTAATGTTTCTAAATTAAGAGGCAAGTTCACTATTGAGACTAGTTTGAATGTTTAATGTTGGCACCATGAAATATTTAATTGCGGCACCATTTCTATTATTTCTATAAATGAAAAGAGACTTCGTAGGTGACTTCGTGGCTTCGTAGGTAAAATACGTATGTACACCATCCAGACGCAGCCGTAGTCTCATACATCCTGCGCCGCTCAGCTGAGCTCACGAGGCGCGCTTACCCGCGAGGCGATTCGGAGGCCGCGTCGTCGGCTCCTTGTCTACGGGCCTTCGCGGCAGGTTGTGGGACGGCACCGCACCTGGTGTAAGTCGCCTATGCTTATAGCCTGCGTGCAATAAACGGCTTAAGTATTGGCGAGGCGCTTAAACACGGTCACAAACTTACCGAAGAGTGGCGCGTACGGTGGGTAGCAGAAGTCACTGTCCGCGAAGTGTTTGCTGCACACGGTCGATGAAGGCGTGGGGCGCTTTCCCATTCTGAGCTTCACCATCCACTTCTTCTTCAGCTTTGGGTCCTTAGGATAGTTGTGAAAGCTAACACCTCTTTCACGAGCGGACGAAGTACACTGAGGCACAGAGCAGTACTTCACCATTGCGCAGCACTCGCCGCGGAGACAAGCGGCCGCAGTTCTAAAAAACAAAGAGCCGTAGTTCTAAATGAACGTTAAAAGCAGACCCACGGTTGTTCGAACAGCGTCAGTAGCCACCATACGCGAGATAACCAACTGAACTGCTTTTTTGTTGAGATTTACCGCAACGGTGGCTTCAACACGGCGCTGGGCCTACGTAGTAGACGAAAGCGCGCGAATTCCCCGCTCTGACGTCATACAGGCGCCGTTCGCAGCGCCGCCATCGGTCGCACACCAGGCGAATAGTCTCGGGTTTTTGGTGAAATCTTGACTCGATCAGAAGTCGCACAAAATGGCATTTGTTCCCGCATCGTAGAGCATTCCTCTACTTATTGCGCGCCTTCCTGAATAAAAATACGGTCTCTCAAATCTTGCCCAAAATGTAAAGAAAAGGTTACACTATAGTCTTGGGTTTTTTGTGAAATTTTGACTCGATCAGAAGTCGCACAAAATGCGTTTTCCCGCATCGTAGAGCATTCCTCTACTTATTGCGCGCCTTCCTGAATAAAAATACGGTCTCTCAAAATTTTGCCCAAAATGCCAAAAAAGGTAAGAATATAGTATTGGGTTTCTTTGTGAAATTTGACTCGATCAGAAGTCGCTCTAAATACGTTTGGCCGCATCATAGAGCATTCCTCTACTTAATGCGCGCCTTCCTGAATAAAAATACGGTCTCTCAAAATCTTGCCCAAAATGCCAAAAAAGGTAAGACTATAGTCTTGGGTTTTTTGTGAAATTTTGACTCGATCAGAAGTCGCACAAAATGCGTTTTCCCGCATCGTAGAGCATTCCTCTACTTATTGCGCGCCTTCCTGAATAAAAATACGGTCTCTCAAAATTTGCCCAAAATGCCAAAAAGGTAAGACTATAGTATTGGGTTTTTTGTGAAATTTTGACTCGATCAGAAGTCGCACAAAATGCGTTTTACCGCATCGTAGAGCATTCCTCTACTTATTGCGCGCCTTCCTGAATAAAAATACGGTCTCTCAAAATTTTGCCCAAAATGCCAAAAAAGGTAAGACTATAGTCTTGGGTTTTTTGTGAAATTTTGACTCGATCAGAAGTCGCACAAAATGCGTTTTACCGCATCGTAGAGCATTCCTCTACTTATTGCGCGCCTTCCTGAATAAAAATACGGTCTCTCAAAATCTTGCCCAAAATGCCAAAAAAGGTAAGACTATAGTCTTGGGTTTTTTGTGAAATTTTGACTCGATCAGAAGTCGCACAAAATGCGTTTTCCCGCATCGTAGAGCATTCCTCTACTTATTGCGCGCCTTCCTGAATAAAAATACGGTCTCTCAAAATCTTGCCCAAAATGCCAAAAAAGGTAAGACTATAGTCTTGGGTTTTTTGTGAAATTTTGACTCGATCAGAAGTCGCACAAAATGCGTTTTCCCGCATCGTAGAGCATTCCTCTACTTATTGCGCGCCTTCCTGAATAAAAATACGGTCTCTCAAAATTTGCCCAAAATGCCAAAAAAGGTAAGACTATAGTCTTGGGTTTTTTGTGAAATTTTGACTCGATCAGAAGTCGCACAAAATGCGTTTTACCGCATCGTAGAGCATTCCTCTACTTATTGCGCGCCTTCCTGAATAAAAATACGGTCTCTCAAAATCTTGCCCAAAATGCCAAAAAAGGTAAGACTATAGTCTTGGGTTTTTTGTGAAATTTTGACTCGATCAGAAGTCGCACAAAATGCGTTTTACCGCATCGTAGAGCATTCCTCTACTTATTGCGCGCCTTCCTGAATAAAAATACGGTCTCTCAAATTTTGCCCAAAATGCCAAAAAAGGTAAGACTATAGTATTGGGTTTTTGTGAAATTTTGACTCGATCAGAAGTCGCACAAAATGCGTTTTCCCGCATCGTAGAGCATTCCTCTACTTATTGCGCGCCTTCCTGAATAAAAATACGGTCTCTCAAAATTTTGCCCAAAATGCCAAAAAAGGTAAGACTATAGTCTTGGGTTTTTGTGAAATTTTGACTCGATCAGAAGTCGCACAAAATGCGTTTTCCCGCATCGTAGAGCATTCCTCTACTTATTGCGCGCCTTCCTGAATAAAAATACGGTCTCTCAAAATCTTGCCCAAAATGCCAAAAAAGGTAAGACTATAGTCTTGGGTTTTTTGTGAAATTTTGACTCGATCAGAAGTCGCACAAAATGCGTTTTACCGCATCGTAGAGCATTCCTCTACTTATTGCGCGCCTTCCTGAATAAAAATACGGTCTCTCAAAATCTTGCCCAAAATGCCAAAAAAGGTAAGACTATAGTCTTGGGTTTTTTGTGAAATTTTGACTCGATCAGAAGTCGCACAAAATGCGTTTTCCCGCATCGTAGAGCATTCCTCTACTTATTGCGCGCCTTCCTGAATAAAAATACGGTCTCTCAAAATCTTGCCCAAAATGCCAAAAAAGGTAAGACTATAGTATTGGGTTTTTGTGAAATTTTGACTCGATCAGAAGTCGCACAAATGCGTTTTCCCGCATCGTAGAGCATTCCTCTACTTATTGCGCGCCTTCCTGAATAAAAATACGGTCTCTCAAAATCTTGCCCAAAATGCCAAAAAAGGTAAGACTATAGTCTTGGGTTTTTTGTGAAATTTTGACTCGATCAGAAGTCGCACAAAATGCGTTTTACCGCATCGTAGAGCATTCCTCTACTTATTGCGCGCCTTCCTGAATAAAAATACGGTCTCTCAAAATTTTGCCCAAAATGCCAAAAAAGGTAAGACTATAGTATTGGGTTTTTTGTGAAATTTTGACTCGATCAGAAGTCGCACAAAATGCGTTTTACCGCATCGTAGAGCATTCCTCTACTTATTGCGCGCCTTCCTGAATAAAAATACGGTCTCTCAAAATCTTGCCCAAAATGCCAAAAAAGGTAAGACTATAGTATTGGGTTTTTTGTGAAATTTTGACTCGATCAGAAGTCGCACAAAATGCGTTTTCCCGCATCGTAGAGCATTCCTCTACTTATTGCGCGCCTTCCTGAATAAAAATACGGTCTCTCAAAATCTTGCCCAAAATGCCAAAAAAGGTAAGACTATAGTATTGGGTTTTTTGTGAAATTTTGACTCGATCAGAAGTCGCACAAAATGCGTTTTCCCGCATCGTAGAGCATTCCTCTACTTATTGCGCGCCTTCCTGAATAAAAATACGGTCTCTCAAAATCTTGCCCAAAATGCCAAAAAAGGTAAGACTATAGTATTGGGTTTTTGTGAAATTTTGACTCGATCAGAAGTCGCACAAATGCGTTTTACCGCATCGTAGAGCATTCCTCTACTTATTGCGCGCCTTCCTGAATAAAAATACGGTCTCTCAAAATTTTGCCCAAAATGCCAAAAAAGGTAAGACTATAGTATTGGGTTTTTTGTGAAATTTTGACTCGATCAGAAGTCGCACAAAATGCGTTTTCCCGCATCGTAGAGCATTCCTCTACTTATTGCGCGCCTTCCTGAATAAAAATACGGTCTCTCAAATTTTGCCAAAATGCCAAAAAAGGTAAGACTATAGTATTGGGTTTTTTGTGAAATTTTGACTCGATCAGAAGTCGCACAAAATGCGTTTTCCCGCATCGTAGAGCATTCCTCTACTTATTGCGCGCCTTCCTGAATAAAAATACGGTCTCTCAAATTTTGCCCAAAATGCCAAAAAGGTAAGACTATAGTATTGGGTTTTTTGTGAAATTTTGACTCGATCAGAAGTCGCACAAAATGCGTTTTCCCGCATCGTAGAGCATTCCTCTACTTATTGCGCGCCTTCCTGAATAAAAATACGGTCTCTCAAAATTTTGCCCGAAATGCCAAAGAAGGTAAGACTATAGTATTGGGTTTTTTGTGAAATTTTGACTCGATCAGAAGTCGAACAAAATGCGTTTTACCGCATCGTAGAGCACAGTGGCGCACCGAAGGGGGGGGGGGGGTTCAGGTGTTGTAACCCCCCCCCCCCCCTGAGGCCGACCTAACCCCATCCCACTCCGTAACGGCTCCTATGTCCTAGAAGAATGTGGCGCTAATGTCCTGGAAAATGCTTAAAAAATTAAAAATAATCATCATCATTGATGTTACTATTATTTGGCATTTTATCTACTTTTTTTTACGCACGCAACAACTGTGCAACGGCATGCGCGGCCCTTCGTGAAAAGTTGAACCCCCCCTGGTAGAGCATTCCTGTACTTATTGCGCGCCTTCCTGAATAAAAATACGGTCTCTCAAAATCTTGCCCAAAATGCCAAAAAAGGTAAGACTATAGTATTGGGTTTTTTGTGAAATTTTGACTCGATCAGAAGTCGCACAAAATGCGTTTTCCCGCATCGTAGAGCATTCCTCTACTTATTGCGCGCCTTCCTGAATAAAAATACGGTCTCTCAAAATCTTGCCCAAAATGCCAAAAAGGTAAGACTATAGTATTGGGTTTTTTGTGAAATTTTGACTCGATCAGAAGTCGCACAAAATGCGTTTTACCGCATCGTAGAGCATTCCTCTACTTATTGCGCGCCTTCCTGAATAAAAATACGGTCTCTCAAATCTTTGCCCAAAATGCCAAAAAAGGTAAGACTATAGTATTGGGTTTTTTGTGAAATTTTGACTCGATCAGAAGTCGCACAAAATGCGTTTTACCGCATCGTAGAGCATTCCTCTACTTATTGCGCGCCTTCCTGAATAAAAATACGGTCTCTCAAATTTTGCCCAAAATGCCAAAAAAGGTAAGACTATAGTATTGGGTTTTTGTGAAATTTTGACTCGATCAGAAGTCGCACAAATGCGTTTTACCGCATCGTAGAGCATTCCTCTACTTATTGCGCGCCTTCCTGAATAAAAATACGGTCTCTCAAAATCTTGCCCAAAATGCCAAAAAAGGTAAGACTATAGTATTGGGTTTTTTGTGAAATTTTGACTCGATCAGAAGTCGCACAAAATGCGTTTTACCGCATCGTAGAGCATTCCTCTACTTATTGCGCGCCTTCCTGAATAAAAATACGGTCTCTCAAAATCTTGCCCAAAATGCCAAAAAAGGTAAGACTATAGTATTGGGTTTTTTGTGAAATTTTGACTCGATCAGAAGTCGCACAAATGCGTTTTCCCGCATCGTAGAGCATTCCTCTACTTATTGCGCGCCTTCCTGAATAAAAATACGGTCTCTCAAAATTTGCCCAAAATGCCAAAAAAGGTAAGACTATAGTATTGGGTTTTTTGTGAAATTTTGACTCGATCAGAAGTCGCACAAAATGCGTTTTCCCGCATCGTAGAGCATTCCTCTACTTATGCGCGCCTTCCCTGAATAAAAATACGGTTTCTCTCAAACTCTTTGCCCAAATTCCAAAAGGTAAACTATCGTATGGGTCTTTTTGTGAATGTTCTGACTCGTCACGAGTCGCAACAAATGCGTTTTTCCCGCATCGTAGGATGCATTCCTCTCCTATTGCGCGCCCCTCCCTGAATAATAAATACGATCTCTGCAAATTTTGCCCGAAATGCCAAAAAGGTAGGACTCCAGTACTATGGATTACTGGTTTTTTTGATGAAATTTTGGACTCGAATCAGAAGTCGCCACTAAATACGTTTTCTCGCCTAGTAGAGCATTCCTTCTACTTATGTGCGCCCTTCCTGAATAAAAATACGGTCTCTGCAAATTTACCCTAAAATGCCAAAAAAGGTAAGACTATAGTCATTGGGCTTTTTTGTGCAGATTTTGATCGCTCAGAAGTCCCACAATGCGTCTTCCCGCATCGTAAGGCATTCTCTACTTATTGCGC